>OZ026807.1:2909561-3298023 GCA_964023185.1 Macaria liturata | reverse complement strand
GGGCGCGGGCGAGGCGGGCGGGGAGTCCCGGCGGCGGGCGCGAGGCGCCGCACGGCCGGGGAACTCCCGCGCCGCCGCACCGACGCGTGCCGACCTCCCACGCCGCCCAGCATTCTGAAGACAAGAGAAAAAGAAGTTATTTAACGAATATAGTCACAGTACAAGCATAGACAAAGTGTACTCAAGTTACAACTTTGTCTATGGTCAAGAGACAACTAGGTTAAACTGGTTTTGTCTGATTTCAAAACGTGGTTTGAATATTAGTCTAGAACTTTGAATTAAAAAGTTGATTCTTGTTGTTTAAATCTTGTTTTCTTCTAACATAAAAATCATACTGTCAAAATGTTATAGTATTCAACTTCATGGTTTTAATTTGATTGTTTGTATGTGGCGTTGGAACTACAAGAACTGATTTTTAATTTTAAAATTCTAGACTACTGTAGGTTTTTTTATATTGCTAATTATATTACTAGGGAGACCAAAAAGCAAAAAAGTTTATGTGACGATTTTCACTAATCTGATATCCAAAGAAAGATTTTGCATCTTAAAAACGATACACGAAGAAATTAATAATATTATACTTTGTCTATGATTATACTATAGTTGTCATGTTTATTTAAGAGTTTTTTCATGAATACTTCAAAACCAGAAACTTGTTTTATTAGTTTTTAAAGTCGAACTAGTTACCAGTCTTCAATCAATCAATCGATTTAGTTTTATTGTACACCAGAAAACAATAATTAACAAAAAATTACTTAACCTAGATACATTGGGCGACCTGATTGCTTGTATTTTTCTTTAATGATATTTTAAATGTGAATCATCAATATGGTATAAAGTAAGTCATGTCTTTCAATACCCGCATCACAATATTAGGCCAATGATGGTAAAGCTCTTTTAACGAAATTTCTCCATCGGGTCCAATACCGGGTGAAAAGGCCTCTACACATGACAATTTTGCTTTGATGGCATCAGCAATATTTTTAATAGACACCTATTACGGAAATTATTATAGGGTATAAAAGTTTTGATATACATATGCCAAAACAAACATTGTTAAGGAATAAATAACACCAAAAAATGGCTACAAACACAGCTGTTTTTTATCAATTAAGCGGATCGCTAAATGTGTTTAAAAATCGTTTTATTGTGCAAGTGGGACAAAGGATATGCAGGTTTTGCTCTCAATCACAATCAAAGATATAAAACAAGAATTATAGTCTATTGAGCATACTTATGCTGACCCGATAAGAATCAATTTACTTTCATTTTCAAAACTGGAAAAATACACCTCGGCACGGGTAAAGGCAGCCTAGTAAGATCCCAGTAGAAAGCTTTTTAATAGTGACTCAAGAACTACGTAAGTACCTATTTTTAATGAAAAAGAAATGGTCATTGGAAATCTTCGCGAAAAAAATAGTTTTATCACACAATAACGACTTTAATGACTTTGACTGGCCTGTTAGCTTAGTTGGTAGTGGCTCTGCCTTCTAATCTAGAGGTCGCGGGTTCAATTCCCGCATGACACAAGTATTTATGTACTTTAAAAATTTATAATTACTTGTGTTGAGTCTGGTCGTTTGTATGTATAATAAGTATGTATTTACAAAAAAAAAGTATATGAGTATTATATCCGTTATCTAGTACCCGCGACACAAGCGTTTGCTTAGTGTGGGCTAGATGGCGCTGTGTGCAATGTCCTGGAATATTTATGATTTATTTATATTTATTATAATGCACCTACGGGCAGTATTTATTTTATGTATATTAAATTTAATATTTCTTTATTAATACTTTTGTTTGTGGGAACAAGATTTCAGTCAAGAAGTCTAAAACTTATTTCGTCTACGGATGGCATATTCCACCTGTCTTTCTATTACAAAGCTTCTTAAAATACACGGGCTATATTTTATTTCACACGTTGAAAGGTATAAAAGCATAATAAGATCGTTAATGGACATAAAAAAAATTGCAGACGCGAAATCACATAATACCCTGAGGGAAAGCTTGTTTTGAACAAAAGAATATTTAGCCAGTCTTTCAGAAGCGCCCGCATCACAACTAAAGGAGTTTTGCGCATACGATATTGTCGATACGGTAAACGCCTGGAAGGGTGACCAAAAGTAGCAAACACTGAATCCATTTGTTCGATTTTTCTTCCGCGACTTAGTTATCACGTGAAAATGTTGTACGGCAGCTAATGTTTTAAGCTCTAAAACTATGGTGAAGTTATTTTCTAACGCAAAATTTTCAAAATTTGTAAAACAAAAGTTAAATCTTTTTCCGTTCTGATATCATACTCTATAAACATGAAAATAATATATAATGTTTATTTTCTTCACATGTGTCTTTCGTGGAAGGACCTGGGCCCACCACGATGTATCTGCCTAAGAGAACTCCCCTAACTAATTCATTCTGCGGGGGAGTCACGGCCCTCAGTCATGAGGAAATACGACTCAAGAGAGTGATTTTGTTCATATGGTAGTTAGTGACACTAAGATATTAATACATTATGAATTAGTTTCCAATAACTCTTTCTTACATAGCTTATAATGTCTAATTGAATTGTTCCCTGACTACCCTCGAATCGTGAGTCTGTAATTAAAATGACCGCACCGATGGATCCTCGTCTACGAACTGGGATGGATTAGCTTGATATCTGACGTAACCGAACTATTATTAAGTTTTAGTAAATCCATCTCTTTGAGTGGTATTTTCTCATGACTGAGGGTCGAGACTCCCCCGCAGAATTAATTCGTTAGGGCAGTTTTCTTGGGTTGATACATCGTAACGGGCGCCGAGGTCCTTCCACGGAAGACGCATGTCTTTGGATTTTAATAAATAAAATAGTTATTTAAAAAAATACAAACTGGCGAAAGATAGGTACTCGTACATATAATGTAAGTATGTACAAATATTTATTAATTAATTAATTAATTTATTCATTTATTTATAATGGTACACAAAACAGAATGTGTTCCCAAATAAGCTAAGTATACATTCAAAGCTGGTTTTGATCCAGAACAAATTCCTAAGATAAGTTGACACAGCTTGAACAACATAAATGCGATTAATAATTTCAAAAACCTGAGTTAGACAGAGAATACAGTACCTAACTGGTACTATATTCTTTTTGTGAATACATGTTGTTAGAGTATACGTTTGTGAATATGTAAGTTTTTCTTGTTGTTAGGTGTCTTATTAAATTATCGTCTAGAAATTTATTGATTTAAGTGTACGTATAATGATAAATATTAGGCTGACTGTAAAAAGATACACATAATTCAAAATGTAGAACATGTTTTTTTTTTTCAAATAAATATAGGTAGTTAATGAAGTAAAAGTCAATCAATCCGTTTTCATAATAAAATAAACCGGGATTAATTTTATGCCTTTCTAACCAACAGCAGTACTGAGCGACGTCGTGAATTTAATTAAAATGTGTCACTTGGCTGCTCTGTGGATTTAGCATGGATACTAAGGCAATTCTTAGTCTGATTCTCTTCATGAACCGTCTTCTATAACCATTGACTATACCACGCTGTGATAAGTCGGTAGAAAGCAAAATAATTCACTCTCTTCAAAGTAAACGCCATAGATTGTAAAGTGCAACTTTGCTTAATACGATATCGTCATTTAAAATTGGTGTAGCCAAATAGTTAATATAAATGGAACATGGTATTGGTAGGAAAAGGTGCACTCACCGCAATCAGCTCGTACAAAATCCTGGGGTACCCCTCAGGTTTTACGAAAAGACGAAAAGAGGCACCTTCGGGAAAGGAGTGGGAGGGGGACAGAGTATCATACGAATAAAATATAAATAAAATACATGTGGCGACACCAAAAATCATATCTTCTATCTATATACATATGTAAATACTACAAAAACGAAGTTTGTGAAGTGTAAGTCTATTGGCTTCTTCAGCATGATGCAACAAAGTGATGTATCATTACAATTTGGAGGTAGTATAGGGTATAGAAAACTCCCCTAACGAATGAATTCTGTGGGGGAGTCACGACCCTCAGTCATGAGGAATACGACTCAAGTGAACTAGGGTTAGACTAATATAGACTAGGCTAATTACACCAAAACAACGTGAGTAAAACCGTGGGCATTCATTAGTAACTTATAACAGTGTCGAACGCTGGTAGTAAGAATAATCAAGCCGGATCCTACGTGGTGCAATTTACAATAATAATAATAATAATTTATTTAAAAACACATTTCATAAACAATTTGTGATTAATTAGCGTCAAAAACCGGTTTGAACTTCTTTGCCTACAAGAGAATTTTACTCAACAGAATATTTTCAGTATTGTTTTTGTATCCATGCTAGAAGACATTGAAATCTGTCACTAACCGCGCTGAGGTGAGGCAAGGAAAGGATTATACAAATTCTTAGAAGGAAAATAATTTACCTAGTTTACAGTTTATAGCTAATTTTTAAAATCAACACATTGATAAATTGTATGACTGTCATGGTCTCTTAATTATATAGAATAACTGATTAGAGATATTAGGAATCTTTTGGGCTGTTTTTTTTTCAGAGTCTAGTCTATAGATACAAAATTTTAAACTTCTCGTATTATTCTCCTACATATGTACTTACATTAAAAAGGTTTTATTATGTTATTACTTTTCTTTACAGATTGTCGGTCCTGGTATTTTTAAGGCATCATTGGAGCCGTAGCCAACACTGAGAGGCTTTTTACAATACTACTAAAAATAAGGTATAAAAAAATGAAATAATATTTTTATGTAACTTAATTCTATTATTTATGATGATGATGATGATGATGCATTCCAAGCCGATTTCGGCTACCGCGAACGTATTTCCTACGGGTAAGTTACTGACGCGTCCTCACATGACTAATATACCCTATTTTAGCGGTGAATGTTCTAGAACAGTTGCTACATGTGAGGATGTGAGGATAATACATAGTTATAGGTAATGTTCGAAGGCGGTTTAGTTTTGAGGTGATTCCTCTTCTCATCTTGATCGCGCCTTCGTTTGTTTTCAAACGTATACACATTACCGTGTATCGTTCTCCTCCATCCAGGGCGACTGGCAGCTTGCGACTTCCACGTAGAGGGCTCAATGGCACACGCCTTCATATGCCTCTTAAGCACATCTTTATATCTCAAAAATTGCCCTCCTCCTTGAAGTTTACCGCCCTGTAGTTCTGAGAAAAAGATTTGCTTCGCCATTCTTGTCTCTGGCATTCGAGATATGTGGCCGCACCATCGCAGCTGCCTTCGCATGATATACGCTTCCAGACCGCAGACATTTGCGCGCCTGAGAACATCAGTGTTTCGGATTCGATCCTGCCACTTGATGCTTAGAATGTCGCGTAGACATCTTAGATGGAATCTATCCAGGTTGCGAATATGGCGGCGGTAAAGACACCAGGTTTCTGCCGCAAACAGTATATTAGGCAGAACTACCGCCATGTATACTTCAAATTTCAAATTATTTATTTATATAACTTATGAACTATTACATGTTCACTGCACTCCACACTAGGATAACCTGTGTTGTGAAGTGCAGGCTCTTCCTTAAGATAAATGAAAGGATACAATCCAAGCTTACATACTAGTCAATAAAATATATAGGATTAGCTGACGCCTGGTAACAGATGAAATGAACTTGCAATCGTGCGGAACAAACACTTTGATCCTGGTATCTATCTTCTATTATTTATAATAGAACTTTTACTTATATCAATACACCATACCACGTATTTCAGTCCCTAGTTTTAATAGGAACGCAAAAATGAGTGAGTATATGTACAATATACTCACTCATTTTTAAGTAACTTAACTTGGCCTTTTTCTGGCTGAACGTGTCAGCATTGCCATCCAGAGTGGTAATGCGACCAGTATGCTGGGCACGCTGCCCTCTGGCAGTGGGCTGGACCACTAAGACTATCTTTAGGTTTTTCTAAAGATTTTCTAAGTGACCCCTCTTTTATGTTGTAGTTAAAAGTACTCGTATGTAGTAATCATAATCATAATCATAATCATCATTTATTCATAAAGCCATTTTACACGTCACATTGTATAGTTGTAAATACTAGAAAATAATTACTGTACTATTTAATATATGTAAATTTACAAGTCAAAAACTAAATTGTATTACTTAAGTGTAAGTATAATTATACAATTCAAATAATAATTACAATAATCAAATTAATAAATAATAATTTGTTACATTCAAAATTGTTATGTGAACTTCATGAACTCCTCGATGGAACAGAAGGAGTGCTCCAACAGCCACCGCTGGAGGCGGGTTTTAAAGTTATGAACACTGGGTGCGCTGGTTATTGATACTGGTAACTTGTTGTATACGGCTGGACCCATGACATGACATGAGTGAGTTTAGCAGACTTAGCCAGCGAGCGCTGTAATAACTTGAGTTTTTGGCCATTTCGTGTGCTATATGTATGAGTGTCATTACGTGTAGTGTATGTGTGAGTAAGTTTACTCTGTCTTCCCTTGTTTCTATGTATTATTTTAACTTATATCCATCAGTGGAAGGACCTGGGCGCCCACCACGATGTATCTGCCCAAGAAAATACCCCTAACGAATTAATTTTGGCCGGGGAGTCACGGCCCTTAGTCATACCTAGTTTAATAAACCTGGAGCCCTGTTCCCAGAAAATTATAACCCAGGGGTCTTCAAATCTAGAGTAAATAGGTTTCTTCTAGGCAAGCGTGCTACATCTTAGACTATAGTGGTGCTTAACATCAGGCAGGCTATAGTCAAACGTAAGCCTATTTAATGTAAAAAAAAAAAAATGTTATCATGCATTAAGTGTTTTTGCAAAAACTGCAAAGCTTATGTGGCAGTGAATTTTCTGTGGTTGAATCCTTTGTTAGGATAACTTGAGTTTAAGATCATCACTCTATCTATATATTTTTAATACACAACAGATTGTATAGAAATGCTATCGAGCAGAAAATAAAGTTAAAATTCTTTGTACACTTAAAAGTATTTTCTTCTATTTTCTTTACAATTTACAAGCAAAGAATAGAGATTAGAAAGCGAAGTGGATTTTACTGAGTTTCCTATTCTTGGAAAGTACCTGTTGCACGAATGAATGTTTATGCCTTAGAAATCTTCTTTACATCCAACGATCGTAGTAAAAACATCGTGAGAATGTGTAGTCAAAGCAGTTTTTAGTGTAGAAAATGCATTTGTCACGAGCTTAAATAAATATCGTATACTTACGTAAATTTCATCAGCAATAAATAATTTACCTTACAATATTTTATTTTATTATATTTAATTATATTTTAAAAGATTTAAGATGCGTTTAGTCACGAAAATGGTATCACGTTCTTCTTCTTATCAAATGAGAGTGGCTAACTCTGGTGTCTGAGTGTGTGAGTTTACCAAGCCACCCTAAGGGCCTCTGAAATGGTTTAACGACTGCCGTACTTTGACAAACAGCCGGGATCTACAATTAAACGTGCTATCCAACCCAGGGAAGCGACCAAAATGGTATGCCACGTTTTAGTCGCCCGAGTACTAACCGCGTAATTTGCTTAACATTGGCAATCGCATGCAATTGCCTCCGCCAGCTGAGCTACGGGCGCCTCGTTTTCGTATCGTATGCTGTAAAAACCCTTTTATTCTCCAGTTGAATAATATAATATAAGGAACAAACATCTTGGTGATTTATTACCTGCTAGGATGTGATGTGTTTGCGCTAGTTTACTTGAAATATGCACGAATCTGTTGTACGCGATTAACATCTGGGAACTAGGTGGAGAAATATATTTTAGAGCTTGCTTTTTTAATATACTTACTGTAATAAGTAGATTATATTAACCCGGCTTATGTGAGAAAACTTGAGAACATCAGAAGCAACTTATTTTTTTTTCTGGATTTATTACGGCTTACCTATAAGCGAGTGTGGCTCAGCGGTTTCAGTGTCTGCTATTCATCCAGACGCACCCTGGCTAAAATCCGTCCCGATACCAATGACTTGAATTTTCAAGTTATGTATGTGGATTTGCATTCACTTAACGGTGAAGAAAAACATCGTCAGAAATCTGACATGTTTGAGGACCACAATATCCGAAGACATGTGTCTTCCGTGGAAGGACCTTGGCGCCTACCACGATGTATCTGCCCAAGAGAACTCCCCTAATGATTTAATTCTGTGAAAGAGTCACGACGCGACGCTCAGTCATGAGGAAATACGACTCAAGAGATTACGGCCTACTATTCACCGTCAATATCTACCTACAACCACAGAAAAAATGTTGATTCTAGTTACCAAGTAGAAAAAGTCTATAAATTAAAATTGAGTACAAAAATGAGGAGAATTTAATTAATTTCTTTCTTGTTGTATGCCAGATTTTAGAGGTACAATATGAATTCTATAAAAAATGATTTACTTTTGCTCGAAAGAATCTGAAAAATTTGCTGTAATGCTACATAATAAATAAAACAATCTGACAAATAGGAATTTTAATATATTGTATCATTAAATCACAAAAGCATCACTTCACACTGTTAGAATTACCTACTGCACAATGCTTAATAATTTCAATCTGATCTCATCTTACTAACATTAGTTATAAGCACTATACCTAAGTTAATACCTAAATACCTAAAACGGACCATTTTTTATGATGTCCAATAAAGAATATTTTTAACAAGACATATACCGTGACATCCAATGTTCTGCACACTTATTTTTAGATAATTCAAACGAACATAGCAACAACTATTGCATATACCCCAAAGTGGTAGTTCCAAGCTTCAAATCCTACTGAATGCTTATACTACCATATAAAATACATAAAATAAATAAAATAAATAAAATAAGTAAATAAATATTCCGGGACATTGCACACAGCGCCATCTAGCCCCACACTAAGCAAACGCTTGTGTCGTGGGTACTAGATAACGGATATAATACTTATATACTTTTCTTTTGTAAATACATACTTATTATACATACAAACGACCAGACTCAACAAATCATATACTACAATAGTATAGTTTAATATGAGGATATCGTAGTTTGCAGGCTTAACTGGACAATAAGAGGATCTTGCTAGTTGGTACGCTGCTGAATGGCATTGTGAAATGTTGAACAAAGCTTAAATAACAACCACTACACATACAAAACAAACTAGATAATATTGCCGACTTTGGAAGGACTGAGCGCGAACTATGATGTATTTGGCCAAAAGAACTCCCCTAACGGATTAATTCTAAGGGGAATCACGACTCTAAACGCTAAGTCATAAGGAAGTATGACTTAAAGAGGAGGAATGAAGTACTTAAATTTTATTTTGCTGATAAAATTGCGGTAATATTATGTATGTGCGGGCAAAAATATAGTCTTGTATTCATGAAAAATAAATTTTACAAAATAATAAACAAAATGTTTATATTGAAATTAAAATTCAAGGTTTCTGACAAATAAACGCTTTCAATAATTATCATATACCTCTGAAGCATAGACATCCCTTCAATCAATACCAACAAGTAATAGAGATACGAGAAGCCTGAAAAAGATATCATTTCCCGTCAGTGGAAAAGAAAAATGGCCGCCACGGTCTCTTGAGAGCACTCGATGCTACCGCGGAGATTTAACAAGTTTTAATAACGTGATGAGATATTGTATGAGTTTTATGATTGAGAGAGACGAAGTATGTAGATGTTATATATTTTTTTTAATAATAGAAAGATAGAGACAGAGAATTGGAAGGAAGGTAAACAATAAAGTGAGTCTCTTGACAGTCATCTATGATACTGTATAGCTTTTTATAATAGAGAGAGACGAAGTATGTTTATGTTGTATTGTTTTTTTTTTTAATAGTAGAAAGTGATAGAGAATTAGAAAGACAAATAAAAAAGCGGGTCACCTGATTGTTGGCCATGACTTGACTTATTTTTTTGTAAAATCGTGTTTTTTAAAATCATGATTTGAATATAATAATAATTTTGTATATGTATACAACTTTATTAATTTTAGAAATTAACTCAACGATAATTTCTAAAATTAATAAAGTTGTGCATCATCATCATCATCATAAATCTAAGGGCAAACCTCTTGTCTGTGGAGCATGCACCAACTTTCGCGTAAAAAAAATGTCTGTTTAAAAAAACATGTGATCTGTAATCAAGATTTTTTAGTTTTTAAAACTTCAGATTTGTAATAAAATTTTCATATCTTGCTAAGACCAAACGTATTAATCCAGGCTCTGACCTATTACTTCCATACCAAATTTCAACGAAATCTGTTTTGCTATTTGAACGCGAAGAAAATACAAACACACATACAAACATTCTTCCTTATAATATTAGTAGGAAATGTGATTATATCATATCATAGTAGGAAGAAAAAAGGATACGAGGTAAGAAACTATATAAAGATACTATATGTAAAACTTTGTAAAAATAACATACCTCTAGTATACCTTTACTATATTCTATACCTAGTCATAATATGTCCAGCGTACGCTATGCAAGCTAAGCTATACCTATCTCTTGGCCACGTTCTTCAAATGCCGACCTCTTCCAACGTGGCTGCCATACAAACTCGCTGAATTATAGCATCGGTATTAGCGGATAGTAAAATAAAAATAAAATAGCCTTTATTCCCTTAAAAAACTAGATATTTACAATGTTTTCGATATGAGACCATTATAATATATATGATATATTATAATATATATGTGTTATAAGGGAACCCAAGTACGGGTATAGGCCTCCTCCATTGCCTTCCAAGTAGTGCGGTCTCTCGCTAGTCGCGGCCAGGTTACGCCTGCAACCTGGGTAATGTCATCGCGCCACCTCTTCTTTTGCCGTCCCCTTGTCCTAGTGCTGTCTCGTGGGTACCAGTGGACGATCCTTTCACTACACCTATATTTATATCCGGTATTTGCGGATGCCTTCGATAAATTAGAAAGAAGTGTGGTGTTTAGTTTTTTACTCAACATTTTGAGCTGTGTACGTTAAGTTTTTAAAACTTTTTTTATAAAAATGGTTCTTAGTCGGCAATTATATCGCACTAGCAGATGCCCGCCGTGTTGCTCGCGTTAATTCAGGAAAAATTTATCTATACTTATGTTAATCACATATCATTATATGTTTGACACGTTAAATAGTAGGTCCCGGCTGTTTGTCTAGTACGGCAGTCGTTAAGCCATGTCAGAGGCCCTTAGGGCGGCTTGATAAACTCTCGATACCAGAGTTGGCCACTCTCATTCGATAAGAAGAAGAATCCAGGAGACCAAATTTTATCCAAATCGTTACAGCCGTGTCAACTTGAAAATAACAAAAAACATATAAAAGCTCCTAATTTTTTATAATAGTAAAAAAAATTGAGTATGACGAGCTAATTAGTAAAATATTAGCTTATTAGTAGCTTTTATAACATTACGGCCTGGAAACTAAATTTTGTGGACGTTTAATATAAAAACCATAACCAACTCATTAAACATATATGTAAATGTTTACATAATGACTTATAGCTCCAAAAAACATCAACAACTCAACCAAAAATATTACTCCTTAAAAGATCTTTAGGAAACATACTCTTATAATGTATTTCCATCGGGCTTGTTTACTGATGACAAAAGAAAGACACAGATTATCCTTCTTAGCTACTTCAAAGGACATTCAGAATGTGATTTTCAATCAGTGCAATGAAGACAGGTAAACCGGCTTTGAAATTTTGTGGCTTTTATTACTTTTTTCTTTTAAGCCGATTTTTTATGATATTAGGACGAAACGAACGAATACGCGCATGATAGTAAGCTGTATGCTTAACTAGTTAGCTTTTTTATTATATATCTTTTGATTATTATATGACAGTGTTTGTTGAATTAAATTAAAATTAAATATTATAAATACGGCAGTCGTTAAAGCATGTCAGATGCCCTTAGGGTGATTTGAAAACTTGGCCACTCACATACAAACTTCCTTGCTTTGACATAAGATGAAAATTATCTCGATTCGGTTGAACATTTTTTTAAATATGTTTACACAACTCTTGATGAAGTGTTTCCTTAAAACTATTTTGTAAATTAAAGTTGATCATGGTTAATCATCAAATTCGTTTTTTTTTGTTGCGATATGGAGGAGGCATGATTAAATTGACAAGAAACTAAAAAAAACTCTTGTTTTATATGACGGTTGGACTCGCTTAACGGTAAAGGAAAATATCATGAGGAAACCGACATGTTTGAGGACCACAATATCCAAGGACACATCGGTGGAAGTACCTGGGCGCCCACCACGATAAAACTGCCCAAGAAAACTTTCCTAACGAATTAATTCTGCGGGGAAGTCACGACTTTCAGTCATGAGGAAATACGACTCAAGGGAGAAATGACTCATGTTAAGCATGTCATTATTTAGAAATATTATTGTACCATTCAGTATTTTTCTTAACCTATTAAAATTTTATTAGGTTTTACATCACCACAACTGCTGGTAAAATAAAGCTTAATTTCCCACTAAATTGAGAAGTTTTTCGAATCAGAAGTTTGCGAGTTTAAATGGGCCGAGAAGTGTTAATAATTCTTGGTCTTTTCGGGAATTGGGGTTTTTAATGCGTGTTATTTATGTAGGGATTTTTTGGACGAGCTGTTTTAGGTACTTAAGATATTAGTGGGAGCTATTTATGAACTTTTTAGCACACACATACGTTTTATGTAATGTACATACCATGTTATATCATCATCATCATCGTCAGCCAGTTATTGCCCACTGCTGAGCATAGGCTTCTCTTCTTTTACGCCATTCCTACGTCACTTATATTATGTAAATACAAAATATATATAGGTATGTACTGTAATGTACCTACAGTAAATTACAGCTAAAGTGCGTAATTTTTTTGCTAAGGTACCATTTTTTTACTTTAGCTGAAATTTGGCATTCAGGTAGATGTTATTACGTAGGCATCCGATAAGAAAAGATTATTGGAAATACCACTTTTAAAGGGGTGAAAATGCAAATTTTACTTCTTAATGCGAGCAAA
Organism: Macaria liturata; assembly: GCA_964023185.1. Lineage (NCBI taxonomy): Eukaryota > Metazoa > Arthropoda > Insecta > Lepidoptera > Geometridae > Macaria > Macaria liturata. The sequence continues at coordinate 3,285,012 of OZ026807.1, read as the reverse complement.
GCCGCGAGCACCCACTAGTACTTAAAATAAAACTGTATTAATCCATACAATACAAATCCCGTACACGAAATCAAAATGCGAAACTACTCGCAAACAACTTAATATAGCCCTAGCATAAGTACCACATTTCAGTCAGTTAACTCTTCACTAAGCCTCTTTCCTTACTCGAAGGCTTTCACATTCAGGAAGCAATGGTACAGGCACTGAAAAGTACAGGCATTCTGACTCGTAAGCTACAGGTATATTTGCGGGTTTAGGGTTGAAACGCAAAGGGGATGAATTGAAATATCAAAACATGAGGTAAATAAGAGCACTTAGATAGATAAACAATATATTTATGACTCAAAATGAAAAAAAAAACTGCGTGCTTAGAACCCTAAGTTATATTATAGAACTTAAAGCATAACAATGAACATATTACGAGTATAGTATGTTTTAGTATTATATTACAAGCATTTTTTTACATATAACATTATTATTTACACACATAATTATAATATGACATAAAAACTTTTATATTTGAGTCATTTCAAAACGTTACTAAGTAGAAAGAAAGAAAGAGAAAGAAAGAAAATATATTTATTGAGACACAACCAAACTTTAACCTACTTACTAAACTTACATGCTAAGAATGTGATGTCCCAATACAGCCGCAGCTCAGTCAGTCTAATGCTGGCGGCACAGGGCCACCAGCGCTAAAACTGTAGCCAAAAAAATCTTCCGATATCCTAACGCACCTCTACCCTTATACAGTCCAAAAGTGGGCCACTCCATTCATACTGTTTCCAAAGAACGTCGCTACGGTCGCCTGCAACTTTGATGAGTTTTCACCACAGATATTGGTAGTAATGGATGACGTATTTGTGGATACTACATACATGTGGCTATGCAATGTGACTTTATTATTGGTATTGTTTTCTTCCAGGATTGTACGTCATATACCATGGTATATTTATTTAATAGTAAATAATTAATATACACTAATCTACATGTACATTTACACGAACCTAAATTTAAAACTTCTACATTTGGTATGGAGCCAAGAACCCTGGCTGCATTCCCGCGCTGGATTGCTATTGAAATCCTTTCTGCGAGGAATTAGCAGCGATTTTATTTCTAGTGATGATAATACTTGAAAAAAATTATTGCATCACAAGATGAGTCACAATTCAGAAGTAATACGTGTTTATCTTGCATAAAATACAAAACATACACAAATTTCAGTGATAAGATCTTGAAATCTCTTGCATTTCGGGTGTGATGACACCCGTCTTCAGAACGTACGTTCTGTGGCCGAAACGCGTAGACAACATACGCGAAATAAAGCCCGAGCTGAAACTTTTTTTTTACACTTTTTAACAATGAGGCTTTTTCTGACAGCTGAATTAAAAAATAAAAAATGGTGTAAAAAATGCTCAACAGATGGCGTTGTAAAACAAAAACCATAAATTTTACTTGCTCTTCGGTGTACATTAACAGTATACAGCGACATCTATTGAACCTATTTTAAACTATTTTTTTTTAATTGGCTCCCGGAAAAAGCCTCATTACAGTTATATTTTTATTACCCTTTCAAGGTAATAAATAATAAAGAAATATTTCAACACATATCACACAGCGCCATCTAGCCCCATACTAAGCTTACGCTTGTATCATGGGTACTAGATAACGGATATAATACATATATACTTTTCTTGTGTAAATACATACTTATTATACATAGAAACGACCAGACTCAACACAAGTAATTACAAATTTGAATATTCATAATTACTTGTGTTATGTGGGAATCGAACCCGGACCCCTAGATTAGAAGGCAGAGCCACTACCAACTAAGCTAACGGAGCAGTCAATATAATAATAAAAATATAACTGTAATTGTTTAAAGTCTTTAAACAATTACAGTTATACCTTAAGTCGACGAACAAGCATCATCTACGTACATTATCCATGACATTCAACACGTTCGCGGGGATTGTGTGCAAATAATGTAATGCCATTTTGAAGATTAATCTGTTACGCTTGACTCGCTCAGATGGGGTCAAGGCGCAAGAAAATTGCGAGCCAAGATATTGTTAAACGCGAGGTAGATTGTGCCAGATGGTTGATAGGTATGGTGATAATATGACAGTTATTAACAGTGCATAAACCAGAACGAAATAATTCTGCAGAGGAGTCACGCCCCTGAGTCATGAGGAAATTCGACTCAAAGAGAGAGTAGTTTTTGATATTAGGGTCCTGCCTGTCTGTTTTCTGAGTAAGCAATTCTAGTATGACTACAATAGACGGCGGTAATTAATGCCAATAACCAAATTTAAGGTAGAGACTAAACTAAACTTTTCTTCTCAATAGATTTAATAATTTTGTCGATTTAAACTAAGTGAAAAGTCCCTGGGGCCATTAGAAAACTCTCAGATTCACCTTCCTTACACGAACTTTTCCACAAAGAAACACCCAACCCACCACCCAATCGATAGCGCTCTAATAGTAAGAAGGTTCCTTAATAACCTTTACCTTACCTTACCTTTTTCGATAGGAAGGGATCGGGAGAGCAATTATCAGCACATGGGATGCACGAGTGTTTCGCTTGTATTTATTAAAAAGGGGGGGCACTTCGCAGCTTAGACACAGCAGTTTACTAGCTAGCTTACTTTTAGTTTAAGTAGTTTAGTAGTTAGTTTAGTAGTTCTATACCTACATACATATAAAAAAGCTAAATAGGGTCAAAAATCTGTACATAGAAGATTTTAAAAAATGGGTTCTCGTATTTCAAATCGATGGCGTTTTAATAGTAAGAAGGATTACTGTAATGTGTTTAAAATGGGCAGAACACGTGGTTAGGAGAACTGATAACAGATGAAATAAATCACAAAGTGATGGCCTAGAACTGGCAGGCGAGGAGTGGGCCGTCCGGTCGCGAGATGGGTCGACGACATCGTCAAAGTCGAGGGTCCAACCTGGATGAGGTCTGCACAAGATCGACGCTCGGACTGTGAATGATGATGATGATGATGATATTATAAATCGATAACAGAACTCTTTCAACTGTTTTTAGATTTTTTGTTTGTTTATTTGGTTGTGCATCGAAAACGGCTGAACGGATCTTGATGATTTGTGGGTAGTATGAGTTCTTGGAAGTGATATAGATTAGGTACTTTATATTCCAAAATAATGCGAGCCAGGACGCGGGCGTCCACTAGTAATGTTTTACTAGGTATTACTGTAATTCTTAGGTACTTTTATATAATCATATGTTTATGAATCGTTGTGCAAGTAGGTTTTAAAGTTACAAACCAAACAACGCGCTTTTGTGACAACAAAATTTTGTACTAATATTCTACCTAAACTTATCTTTGCTCAAAAATACTTCTCTCTACTCAGACTTAAGTGCTATACAAATACTCTGTGATAGGAATGCCTTACCTTTGAGATCCTCGATGAGTTTTCACTAATTACTTGATATTGGTTTTAATTAATTTGGTTCCAATATTACAGGACTTTTGAAGTTAAGCTTTGGTTGTTTGTAAAGTAATCATATTAATTGTTTCACGTAAAAAAAGATGGGTATTTTTATTGTTTACACAGCCATGGCATTTTATTTAGATTATGTTTTATATTTGTATAAAAATGGGTAAAGAAGTTATTTCTTAATTTATGTTCATTAATAAAAAAATTAAGATTAATGTTGCAACATACAATAATAATAATAATCATTTATTTACACTTAAATAACTAGTTACAGATCTTAATGCTATGTACTTGTAAATGTAGGTACCTGCTTAAAGTAGAATACAATATTTAACAAGATAATAATTACTACATAGACATTAAGCACTGGGTGCACTACATTGCACGACACAATGCACACTAAGTCGAAACTTGTGTCGTGCAATGTAGGCTCTTTCCGTTGATTCATATTAGTACCTAGTGGTGCCATTATTTCGAAAGTAAACAATTTTCATCTCAAGTAAACTTTAGTAAGTGCAAATAGTTTTCTGTAATTTTAAGTACTTCATTGTAAATTTAAATCTTTCTAAATCAGAGTGTGATGAATGAGTTGAACACGGACTTAATTGAGTTTTGTCCATATCCATGTACCATTAGTTATTTAGCCTACAATTGATTAACTTTTGACACCACAGTTTGGCCACTCGCATTCGATAAGAAGAAGAAGCCTGCAATTTGTGACTGTTCCTTTTGGAAAAAAGAAACAAGGTTGAAATCTTTTATCTACACTAATGTTGTAACATTCTACTTATGTTTCCAATACTTGACTTATAATTACTACTGTTATAGCGCAGACAACAAAACACTCAATTTAAGCAATTTCACATGATGGTATAATATCCACATCGATATCGTAATATCTCATTATAACATCAATAAAACGCGACCAACCTGATTGCAATCAGGTTGGTCGCGTTTTATTGATGCGCGCAATGCGCTCTCATTGGTTAGATTTTAATGGCGGCAAAATCACTGTGATAATACACGTACGCCTGAATTTAATTTAATAAATTAAGTTACAACATTAGTGAAGATAAAGTAGTGTATGCAACAGCATATAACACGGGTATTAAAACACTCGTTACTATTATGAAACTCGCTGCGCTCGTTTCATAAACTCACACTCGTGTTTTAATACTCTTCATTATATGACAGTTGCATAAACTACTATTATTTAGTACTTATTCATACAATAAACAGAACAAAACACATGTTACTGTTACTCTAATTAACTATTAATAATGAACATACAATAAAGCCACAGTCGTTTCCCGTCCCAACTTCCAATGAAAACTGTTTCATAAACTACGTTTAAAGACAGAAGAGTCGCGAAAAGTACACATAGAAAATGCATTTTTTCATCATATTACCTTTATCTAAAGTTTGTTGGGTTGTTTTTTTTATCTTCTCTAGGTCGCAATGGAGCGATGGATCATCTTGACTGGAGTATGGTGAGATAAATTAGGTCTCGAAAATTACACTACACATACTAATAAGACTACTCCGTTAGCTTAGTTGGTAGTGTCTCTGCCTTCTAATCTAGGGGTGCGGGTTCGATTCCCGCATAACACAAGTAATTATGAATATTAAAATTTGTAATTACTTGTGTTGAGTCTGGTCGTTTCTATGTATAATAAGTAGGTATGTATTTACAAAAGAAAAGTATATATGTATTATATCCGTTATCTAGTACCTATGATACAAGCGTAAGCTTAGTATGGGGCTAGATGGCGCTGTGTGATATGTCAAAAAAAAAAAGTTAATACAAATTAAATAACAGGATTGCTTCATAGAATTAGAACGACACAAACTCCCAATCAGTTATCAATATGCAATTGTGGATACTTAGAAATAAGAACAAATACAAATACAAATACAAATTATTTATTCATAACTCCATAGTTAGAAGTCAGAAGTAGATACATGTACATGTATTGTTTACAATAGAAAACTTAATAAAAATAAGCGAGAAAAGCTGCTGGCATGCACCAGAAAGTCTGCTGTAGTTTGTATCAACAATGTTCAAAATATTTATTATTGGGGTGATAATAAAATACTACCATCATCGTAAGTGTACTGGTTGAGGTCTTAGATGTATGACTTTTTAAATTCAAATAAAAATTCATCAAAGTTTTATTTTGCCCATTATTTTTCCTTACTTTGCGCTCAGGAGGTTGACGTGGAAGGTGTAGATTAATGAAAAATAATGTAAAAATTCAAAAAACAATATCAAAATCATGGCAAAGGCTACAGTATACGTCTAAGAGTTAGAACTTTTAGTAGAAGAGACTGGCTGTACCTGAGAACTTATAACAATAATAGCGCAACCCTTAGTCTTTTCTCGGCCACCATTTACATTAAAATGTTTTTATAGGAATACAAAAACAACATTAATCTTTAGAAAAGCCTAAAGATAGTACGTTGAGCCGGGAACAGGCCAGCCTTTTATTATTTTGTAATAGTAAATTTAGTTTTTCTTTTGTTTTTATATACTTATTATGCGATCTTCTATATTAAAACAAGCTGTACAGTAACAGTTCATAAAAATGTAGGTCAAACAGAGGTCCACTGCTAGCGGACCTGAATATTTACAGAGACGTACACTCTTTTTATTTTCAACGTGAAGTCCGAACTTGTTCAACTTTGGTGAGTGACAATTTGTATTTTTCATCAGGTCCAGTAATTAAGGAATGTTGTAAGTTTAATATGTGTATATTTGAGTGTCGGTATGTCTTTTGGATATGTTACTCTAGTTTTTCATTATATTTATAGTTATTAATTAAACGTAAGCCTATTTAATGTAAAAATATATATATATATACTTAAATATATATATATATATATATATATATATATATATATATTTTGTATATTTAAGTTTCTATATTAACTAAACGGTTTTCACTCACGTGTAAATCGCGTAAGTTGTTTACGCGTTTCGGATGTTATGACATCCATCTTCAGAACGTATGTTCTGGGACCGCGGCAGCACGCAGACTGCGCGCTGCCGCGCGAGCGGCCCGCCGGGACACGGGCGCGGGGGACTGGGGTGGTGGGGGTGGAGGCGAGGCGATGTTACTACTCCCGGCCGCTTCGTCCTCAGGTCGCTCCACTGCTTAATCAGGGACAGCAACATAGACCGATGTACCGGCGCACACAAAACTGACCGTATCTTGATCCAAAGTTCCAATGATCCTTCTCTTTGTCATCGTATTAAGTGGGACCCACGCCGGAGGGTCCCAGGGTTCAATATTAAAATTTAAGTTTCTTTTTAACGATACTTGTACAATAAAGTGTGATTTTAAATGCTAATGTATCAATTCTGTGGATAAATCATGACCCTCAGTTACGAAGAATACATATCAAGGATTGTCGAGAGTTTTCAAACCGCCCTAGAGGCCTTTGAAGTGAATTAACAACTGCTGTACTATGGAAAACAGTCAATAACTACAATTTAATGTGTCATACTTTGTTTTCCAGAACAGTGGTCCAAGTTCCCAAGACTCGTACCTACTAAGCGTTTTGCTTCCACTTTTATAGTGCGAACTGCTAAATTGTGGAACCTCCTGCCTGACTCCCTGTTCCCCGCGGAATATAACCTTGCGATCTTCAAAGCGAGAGAGAATCGGTTCTTACTGGGTAAGTACATTCCATCCTAGACCGTAATGATTGCTTACCATCAGGCGAATTACGAACAAGTGCAAACCCATTCCTTGCAGAGATGGCTTTTAGCAATAGAGCCGCCACTTGTGGCACTAGTAAAAGTATTACGTGTGTTGCAATAAAGATTTTTTTATTCTATTCTCTTTTCTATTCTTTGTAAAAAAAAAACACAAAAACAATGCTGCATTATAAAATGGTATAAAACACTTCCATAAAGCTTGTTAAATAACCCCCAAGCATGTTAGAAGACTTTGAAAACCTACTAACTCGAGCGGTTAAATTAAACCCAGTTCAGAAGTCGTACAAACGCACACAGTTCCGAACTTATCTGAACGCTCTCAAAGACCGGGATTCATAAAGGACAAGGGATTACTGTAGAACTTGTCAGGTACTTTGAAAGAAGTTTTATTAAAATGGGAAGATCTTTCTTGCTAATATGAAAAGTAAAATAAATAAATAATTCCAGGACATTGCACACAGCGCCATCTAGCCCCACACTAAACAAACGCTTGTGTTGTGGGGACTAGATAACGGATATAATACTTATATACTTTTCTTTTGTAAATACATACTTATTATACATACAAACGACCAGACTCAACACAAGTAATTACCTATATATATTTTAAAATTCATAAATAACTGTGTCATGCGGGGATCGAACCCGCAACCCCTAAAGTAGAAGGCAGAGCCACTACCAACTAAGCTAACAGGCCAGTCAAAAGATACAGTTAACAATGAAATTCATTTAGCTTTATACAGGGTTTGTAAGCAAAGACCGAAAAAAGAAGATAGTTTAGCACTTATACGTAAACCAAAATACCAATTGGATTTTGGGCATCATAGATATAAAGGTTCCCAAAGGGCAATATATAGGTTTTCACTATGAAAAAATGCACGTATTTTAACCAAAAATTAAAACCAGAAAATCATAATTTTAGTAGCAACTAGTGAACGCCCGCGGCTTCGCTCGCGTTATTTCAGGATAAAAAGTGGCCTATGACACTCCTAAAACCTCATACTACCTACGTACCAAAAATCATGATGATCTGTTTAGCCATTTTAGCGTTTTGGGCTTTTAAATAAATAGACAAACAGATCAGCAGAGACATAGATAAACAGACAAAAAATATAAAAACTGCCGAAACGTGTTTTACTAAAGATTTTAAGTATACCTAAACACTTTTTTCTAATACCTTTTATGTTCATATTTTTGACCCTTCAGTTTTATTATATGTAGAAGAATAGATAGTATAAAGTCAAAAAGTGGAATAACTAATCTAATACCACTGATACGTTAAAAAAAATATGTGTTGTCCTCGTTTTCCTCTTTCACGCCGCTATGGAGCAACAGATCGTCGTGGTTTTTAATAAATAATGTACATTATGTTGGTCGTATACGGTCCCGAGAGTGACATAATATTGTAAGCAAGTTTTTACCTCAACATAATGCGAACAAAGCCACAAGCAGACACTTATATACCTTAACTGGTCACAACAACTTGACAATTCTATTAAAAGTTCTAGAAATATTTTGGAGTAAAAATGCTGATATTCTTTTCGAATGAGAGTGGCTTCTTCTGGAGTCGAAAAGTTGATCAAGTCGCTCTAGAGGCCTCTGACATGGCTTGAATGTAGAAAACAGTATGTAGAAGGAAAAAGGAAAAAAGATATAAAAATAATTTATTAATCGTATAAAAACCTAAAACTAATATTTTATCAATTTGTTACCCATTATTATATTATTCTACTTATCGTCTTAGCAGAATATTTTTAGTATATCAGCTTGTATGTAATTTAAGATATCTTAAAGTTAATCAAAAAAAGTTTAATGATAAACACTAAACACGTTGACAGAAACATAAACATAATGAAATCATATTCAGCGAATGCACCCTGCAAACTCAATTTAGCCGTATCTCATATTTCGGCATATAGTTGCCTAGTCCAATTTGTTCATACGTAAACGGAATAGCGAGCTTTTACCGGCTATTTGGGGAATTTGCAAAAGCATTGTTATGTGGGATATTTGTATGTAGCTATAGTTGCATTATTTGACTTAACAAAGAGATCTACTAAGTCCAATATAACTTAATAACAAATTATTATTAGCTTATTTTTCTTAGCTTATTTTCAAACTGTGTGTGAATTAGCACTCGCTCAATGATAAAGGAAAACATCGTGAGGACCACAAAGTCCGAGGACATGTGTCTATCGTGGAAGGACCTGGGCGCCCACCACGATGTATCTGCACAAGAGAACTCCCCCAATGAACTGATTCTTAGGGGGAGTTGCGACCCTCATTAATGAGAAATACGACTAAGGAGGAGGAGATTGTACTTTGGATTAACTACTTGTATACCAGATTACGTACAAAAAATATTAAGCGTTATACGATAAGTTTTTAATACTAGAAACAGCTAATCGCTAGGCAGCTAGAGTCAGTAAAAAAAGTATAGGTACTCTTCTTCTTTCATGCAAAAAACACCCCAACTTTAGCAAATGTAACATGCATACAGAAGCATTACAATAAACCCAAGCAGTAACATACGACCGAACTTAATCCAGTTTGGTATTACAGTTATCATAGACAAAATAACTCCGAGGCGTTTTTTCTTCTTATCGTATCATTATTATCGGGAGCCATCTTCATATTGAAGTTCGGAGGTCAGTTGGCAGAACTTATTCCGTCTTATTACAAAACGCGGTTTAAATATTAGTCCAGGACTTTGAAAATAAAAAGTGGGTTCTTGTTGTTCAGACATCACAAACAAGTAATCAAAATGTCAACTTCAAATTGGAACTTTGATTTAACATTGGTACATTTTGACAGTTTGATAATTATGACAGTAGCCAGACAATTTTCGAACAACTAAAACGGACTTGGTCTAGACTAATATTTAAACCACGTTTTGTAATAAGGCCCCTTGCGATCCCATGCTGCTTCTTTTAGATGCGGGTAGCCTAGCTTAGTCTTTGATGTCATCAAGCTAATAAATTTTTTGACGGCCAGGGCTTCTTATCTTATGCGCGTGGCTAATTCGAATGCCAAAATTTACATACCATCAATAAAACTACTAAAAAAAATCACGTGATTTGTTGTATTTTTTCAGTGTAGTGTTTATTTTTTGCCCAAGAAAACCCCTAACGAAATAACTCTGCTGGGGAGTCACTACCTCCAGTCATGAGGAAATAAGACTCGAAGAGAAAGCAGTGGTATTATGGCTTATGTATGTCATAATGTTTTGATATAAAAAGGAGTCTGTCAGGCACGATGTCGTTACAGTTACCTAAATAAACCTCTGGATCGTAATTAATGGCGCCAATTCTGACTCCACAGGTGTCTTTGTGCTGTATCGAGTACAACACTAGGGATGTGCGTCAAATATTAATATAAGCGTAATATCTGTTTTTAATTTATCAATTTGTCTTTTTTGTTTTGTAGTTACCTACTAGTTAACTGCTTTTTTACGGTGGTGGAAAGGGTTATATTTATTTAATCACCAGAACAATATGAAACTTTTTGATTGATATATTTTATAAATGAGTGTACAGTTGTTTGTTTTTACACTGTACCTACAGTTCCCACTTAATCACTAGTTCATGTGAAACGATTCACAAGCGACACTGTGGTGAAAGATGGAACCTGCCTACTAACTAATTTGTACATATAGGTATATTATGCATTTATGTTTGTTCACACATTTCTCAATAAAATATATAATCAAATTGATTACATCGAGTGCACTCCGTATTCACCCTAAAATCGTTAGTAAAAATGCAAGGCTCAAAAAAGAAACTCACTATTTAATATAACCCCTTCATTTGGCAGCCATCCCTACGAGTGGGCTGCTATTGGCCCTTACAGCTGAACAAAGCCGTTTGGACAGTCAAAGGATTGCTTTGAAATTAATCCGTACGGCCTTTCAGAGGTATGCTCTATTTGCCCGTATAGGTATTTGTAACTTTCAAAATTATTCCACTCTTACGATTACATAGCTTTGCTCTGCAGTGTTATCTAATTATTCCTCATGCTATTATGGTTTATAAGTATTTTTGTTCCTATCTCACAACGCAACTGGTTGACGGATAATCGTGATTCATAGTATGATTGCTTTGAGAATAACATTGGGTAAGTACTTTTTATTCAGAAACAAAAAAATTGAGGAGGTGGCTACCAACAAATCAAGAATAAAAATTACTTTATACAATGTACATACTTGTATAATAATAAATAAAATATAAATATTTTAGGGCATATCACACAGCGCCATCTAGGCCCATACTAAACTTACGCTTGTATCATGGGTACTAGCTGTGGTACTATATAACGGATAAAATACACATATATGTTTTTTTCGAAAATACATACTTATTATAATTAGAAACGACCTGATTCAATATAATATATAATTTGACTATGTTAATAGGTGAATAAAATAAGTATGCCGTTTAAGCGCCAAGCTATAAACAAACTTTCACAGATATTATATTATTATAAACTATAATATAACGACATTAGATAGTAAGGTAGTGAAAGAATTAACAAAATTTTATTTATTTGTTAAGAATTACAAATTAATAATGTCTTCTCTTAATTACTCTACTTATAAAAAGGTGCAAACGAAGTCAATACCAAAAGGAACTCGCCTGTATTAAAGGTACGTAGGTATAGGCTTTGATGCTAAACATGATTAACTGAAATTACACAGGTTTGGTATCCTTTTTTTACTTACATGGAATTGGTTTGTTCTTGACCGTAATTCGCCTGATGGTAAGCAATCATTACGGTCTAGGATGGAACGTGCTTACCCAGTAAGAACCGATTCACTCTCGCTTTGAAGATCACAGGCAGGGAGTTCCACAATTTAGCAGTTCACACTATAAAAGAACTGAATCTTTATTCTTCTTCTTTCGTATGAGAGTGGCTGACTCTGGAGTCCAGAGTTGTAAAACCGCCCTAAGGGCTTCCGTAATGGATTAGTGACTGCCGTATTATACGAATGCATATCCACACATAATTTGAAAAACAAGCAATTAGTGTAGTAACTGGGATCGAACCGGGATATTCAAATTAAAAGGCAGTTGTTTTTACCACCCAGTAACACTCGCTTAGTGAAATGTAAACAAATGATTAAACTATATTATATTAGATTATTTTATTAGCTTTTTCTCTTGAATCACCAAGGAAGACACATGTCCTCGGATTTTGTGGTCCACAAACATGTCGGTTTCCTCACAATGCTTTCCTTCACCGTTAAGCGAGTGCAAATCCACACATAACTTGAAAATACATGTCATTGGTGTAGGGCCGGATTCGAACCAGGGGGCGTCTATATGAAAAGCAGACACTGAAACCGCTGAACCACACTCGCTTATAGTGTTATAATAATATCATCAAAATAATATTCTGTAATAAGACAGTGACACCCACATTAATAGTTAATTAAGATAAAGGTACATCCTTCTTGGATGCCACTTTGATTGAACTAAACTCATCAACTGGAGTAAAGTGCTTCTACAGGGTTGTTTGTAAAATATCAAATAATCTATCTGTCTTTACATTTAACAAAACGAAAGAGGGTCCAAAATCTAAGAATAGAATAGAATAGAAAATCATTTATTAAGACAGTCTTCAAACATACACACTCATATATATACAATAAATAAATAAATAAATAAGTCTGCCTCAACACAGCCCCAACTCAGCATAATGCTGATTACTGGAAGTAATCAGCGCTGGTCTTCCGTTGGGGCTGGCTGTGACGTCACGTACGAGACAATGATTAAGTTTTAAAAAAGGAAATGATACAGCAAAAATAAAAAATACAAATAGATACAAGAAACATAAACCTTAAATATAGCAGATACTTATACACGAAATTTACACACTAACACTTATTAGAATGAACTTAGCTAATCATCTGTACTTAGGTATACATAAATATGAAGGTGTTTGGGTACATATACTTAAAATGGATAGAGAACACGTTTTTCAGAAACTTTGTCTGCTTATCTGTTTGTCTGTTTATATATAATACAATGGTCTCTTAGCGAACCACCATCAGTCACTGAATGTATTTAATTGTGTGTTATCCACATTCAAGCGTAATTAACTGCTCTGTTAGCTTAGTTGGTAGTGACTCTGCCTTCTAATCTAGGGGTTGCGGGTTCGATTCCCGCATGAGACAAGTAATTATAAATACTAAAATTTGTAATTACTTGTGTCGAGTCTGGCCGTTTCTATGTATAATAAGTATGTATTTACAAAAAAAAAGTATATAAGTAGTATATCCGTTATCTAGTACCCACGACACAAGCGTTAGCTTAGTGTGGGGCTAGATGGCGTTGTGTGCAATGTCCCGGAATATTTATTTATTTATTTATTATTTATGTTCTAGCTATTTTAATGCGAAGCTCTGAATGAACACTAATTGTAAGATACAATTTAGTCTGTAATTATGTTGTCTTTGTTTATCGTTGTTGTCGGTGTGTTTGTCAGGTTCTTGAAATTATTAATCGCATTTATGTTGTTCAAGCTGTGTACACTTATCTTAGGAATTTGTTCTGGATCAAAACCAGTTTTTAATGTATACTTAGCTTATTTGGGAACACATTATGTTTTGTGTACCATTATAAATAAATAAATAAAAGTGCATCACGCAAAAATGGCTGAACGGGTTATCATGATTTTTGTTATGTAGATAGTACTACCTGCGAGTGTAGGTTACTGTTTATCCCGAAATAATTCGAACGAAGGCGCGGGCATCAACTAGTATTTAATATGAATACAATCACTGTCTCTCTCCTGAGTCGTATTTCCACATGACTGGGGGTCGTGAGGAACCCCCGCCGAATGAATTCGTTAGAGGAGTTCTCTTGGGCAGATACATCGTGGTGGGCACCCAGGTCCTTCCACGGAAGACACATATCCTCGGACATCGTGGTCCTCAAACATGTCGGTTTCAACACGATGTTTTCCTTCACATGTAAGCGAGTGCAAATCGACACTAAAAACTTACTTACAACCTTTATATTATAACTCTGTATGAAAGCTGGGATTGACTCCCGCATTAAAGTCAAATAGCGGTGGATTACAAACATCACTTCAAAGGGTGCAGCCAACAGTGGAGAGAAGCTATTTACAGGGTTAGTAATAACTAACATCATTTACGAAAAAAACAGCTTCTGGAAACGATCACCTTTTTGTATAAAATACCTAGCTTATTTTTGCACCAATATTCAAATCAATCCGAGGACAGATCTGCCCACGGCTCCTAACGAATTATTTTTGCGGGGGGTCAACCCTCAGTCATGAGAAAATACCATAAAACATACTTGTGGGCGCCCGCGGCTTCACTCGCATTATTTCCGGATAAAAAGTAGCCTATGACTCTCCTTAGACCTCTTACTACGTATGTACCAAAAACCATGATGATCCGTTCAGGCATTTTTGCGTGATGAGCGTTTTAATGAACAGAGACTCAGATAAACAGTCGAAAATTCTAGAAATGGTCGGAGCGTCTTCTGCTATAAATTCTAAGTAAGTATAATATATATTTTTTTTTTTGAATATCTTCATTGTTCAGGCTTTCGACCTTCGTTAGCTTTATTAAACGTATAGATTTATAAAAATGGTTATTTATTACAAATCAAAGTTGTGAGAATCCAAATAAATGTGAATATAAATATTGTTAGAAACAAAATGGCGGATACAAAATGGCGTCGACGTGACGACGCGGCGACTGACCGGCACGTACAGCTGGAGCCAGGATTAGAGCAGAGATGAAATATACGAGACTCTTCAATCTATACATCTATACTAATATTATAAAGCTGAAGAGTTTGTTTGTTTGTTTGAACGCGCTAATCTCAGGAACTATAGGTGCGAATTGAAAAATTCTTTTTGTGTTGGATAGACCATATCGAGGAAGACTTTACGCTATATAACATCACACTGTAACTAATATGAGCGAAGAAACAATGGAAAATGTGAAAAAAAAACGGGGGAAATTAGTTATCTTTGAGGGTTTCCGTTGCGAGTGCTGCGAAAACGGTTCAAGATATCAAAAAAATATGTTTGAAAGAATTATTCCTCTTGATATGATGTAACAAAATGTCTGCAACAGTATATGTCTATATTTTAAGATTAACTCACTAAAACCGGTTTTTATGGTATTAACTATTCCATGCGGACGAAGTCGCTGGCACAGCTAGTTTATAATAAAGCTGAAAAGGGTCAAAAATCTGTACATAGAAGAGATTAGATTTAAAAAGTTTGGGTATACCTTGAATCAATGGTAAACACTTTTCAACAGTTTTTATATTTTTGTCAGTTTCTCTGTCTCTATGTTGATCTGTTTATCTAAGCGCTCATCGCGTAAAAACTGCTAAACATCATGATTTTTGGTATGTAGGTAGTATGAGGTCTGAGTGTCATAGGCCACTTTTTATTCTGACTGTCATTAAATGTACAATAATTACTTTTTAAATATTGTTTTAGCTATAAGAACCCCAAAGGAACACTAACTTTTTTTTTATTCTCAATTGTTATATCCTTTTTGTGATTTTCCAGTAAAATTTGTAATAATATGTTTTCTTTCATTCTCCCTTTCTTTGCGGTACTAGATTTATTATATATTTTTTGTTTTGTGTTCAATAAAGCGTTAATATAGCTATCCAGTTTAACTGACTAATTATCATATAAATACTATTTAATAAGGAATTTATATGTCTCAATAAAGGTAGCTATTTTTATTTCTAATTATATTTAAAAGCAAACTAATTAATACCCTTTTACACAGCAAAGCCAAACCAAAGCCCCGAAAGCGCGGCTTGCGGTCAGTGCGTTGTTTATAACGGACTAACAAACAGAACTACAGCTAATTAGCGTAGTTAAGTGCTAATGAATGGACGCTTGGACTATTCTACTTTGTAGTGTTATGTAATTTTACCTTGTCCACACTATATATCAGATTCGTAGATTACAACGTTGATTAACATCTGGCAAGTTATAGAAGCCTGACCCTATCAAATTTAAAAAAAAAATGTTCATGCAATTAACAAATACCACTGTGTTCATGAAGTACCTTTGTCATAAACACATAGTTCTTGTCTTCTTATCAAATGAGAGTGGTCAACTCTGGTGTCGACAGTTTATCAAACCGCCTTAGAGGCATGTGCATAGCTTAACAACCGCTGGACTTTGACAGACCGCCGGGATCGACAATTTAACGAGTTATCCAACCCACGAAGCGCCCAGAATGGTATGCTACTTTTATACTGTCCGCGTCAACAGTTACTTAACATTGGTAATCGCATGCGATTGCCTCCGCTAGCTAGAGCTACGGGCGCTCATATTGCACTATGTTCATTTATTATCTTGGCATAGACAAATGGCAGGCGTCTGTACGGAGGCATCTCATGCGAACTATGATTCCACAGGGCATGCCGCCTAAGTACATGACTCAATAAACAATATACTTATACTCGCCTTAGCACACTTAGTTTTAGTTGTACTAACCCTTATTAGTTTTAAGTTTATAGATTTTTAGTTTTACTAACACTTATCTGGATCTCTTATGTTGTCCGAAATAAAAACATTTTATTTTATTTTTATGTATTTAAATAATAAAATGTGTGAGTAGTTAGTATAAATTTAGACTAGTGTTGTAGAATTAATTAGAACCACTACAAGAAACCTTCGAGTTGCATAACAACTTGAACAGTACAAATAGTCATTACAATTTCATCTTATTACTTAGACTACTATAAATAAATCTCATTATTTAGTCACCTTTTCCGACAGTTGCATGCCAAAATTTAAATTACAATTAGCAATATAAAGGAAAGGTCAAATAAATAATAATAATAATAAATAAATATTTCATGACATATCACACAGCGCCATCTAGCCTCATACTAAGCTTACGCTTGTATCATGGGTACTAGATAACGGATATAATACATATTTACTTTTCTTTTGTAAATACATACTTATTATACATAGAAACGACCAGACTCAACACAAATAATTACAAATTTAAATATTCATAATTACTTGTGTTATGCGGGAATCGAACCCGCACCCCTGGATTAGAAGGCAGAGCCACTACCAACTAAGCTAACAGAGCAGTCAAAGGTTGTCAGATGTTTGTATTTTAAAAAAATATCTTGGCATTAAAATTGACCCATCTCATACCACAAGTAGAAGGAGCAAAGACCAGCGTTGTGAGTGGTTCCTTCCACACAACCAGCATTATGCTGAGTTGGGGCTGTGTTGTGGCAGATTTTATGTTTGTTTATTGTGTTTTTACTCGTGTTTGTATTTCTGTTAAATCTGTCATAATAAATAATTTATTTCTTTCTTTCTTGATTGATTTAATCAATGAAGCTATTATGTAATTGATTTGCTTATTTTGTTTTTATCTCATCTACGTAACAATAAATAAAATAAATAAAGTTAAGTCAGTAAAATTTTCCTTCTGGAAAAAGACTTTATTTTTATGTTGCTACTCACCTTTAACTCTATAGTTATAGATATATATAGTAATCTAAATATATAAAACTCAAAGGTGACTGACTGATTGACTGACTGATATAGTGATCTATCAACGCACAGCCCAAACTACTGGACGGATTGGGCTGAAATTTGGAATGAAGGTAGATGCTATGACGTAGGCATCCGCTAAGAAAGGATTTATGGAAATACCGCGTTAAAAGGGGTGATATAGAGGATGTAAGTTTTACTTCTTAATGCGAGCGAAGTCGCGAGCACCCCCTAGTCATTTATAATTTTCTCTAACTTAAACTACAAACCCTACAAATAAACAAACTGATATCAGTCACTCCCCACACACAGAAATTCATCAAATCGTATTTAGATATCGAAAGCAAATATCCAACTTTCCCGCAGACCGTTCAAGTATCTGCAAACTACTTGCATAGATACCGTGTAAGATAACTAAATCTGTGGTAGATGGCAGCACTTATGGTTTGTTACTAATTGACAGGTCGAAAAAAAATATATACCTATGTAGTTTTTTTTTTAATACGTATAAATTTAAGCGTAGCATGGGAGAATTAGATTGACAATATTTTGATGGGATCTATAATATTTTGTTTTACTATAGAAAAAAGTAAAATATTTGGCATTTATTGGGAACGCCGGCAGGAAATTGAAGGATTAATTAGGTTTTTATTTATTTAGATAAGTTTAAGGATATGTTTTGGACTCTTCACTTTCTTTTTTTCTAAATAAAATGCATTTAAAATAGTTTTTAAAATATAAAGTGACGATTATTCACTTCAAGCTTACAAACTCTCGTCTTGATAAAATGGGTAAGATGTGACTTTACGTGTACATTAATTTGACAGCACTACCTTACAGATCAACGTAGCTTTATATTACGAGCATTCACGGATCTTAATAAAAGGTTGAATTTTTTTTATAATTTGATACATTTATTTTTCTACATTACATCATAATTTTCTAGTACCAATAAATAAATAAAATAAATAAATAAATATTCTGGGACATTGCACACAGCGCCATCTAGCCCCACACTAAGCAAACGCTTGTGTCGTGGGTACTAGATAACGGATATAATACTTATATACTTTTCTTTTGTAAATACATACTTATTATACATACAAACGACCAGACTCAACACAAGTAATTATAAATTTTTAAAGTACATAAATACTTGTGTCATGCGGGAATCGAACCCGCAATGTCACCCGCACGCACCTTACTATCTCAAACTACTCGCTCGGTGTACGGTCGAACGCGCATGTTCGTTCTCGCGAGACTTCCATTCCGGCTTCATTGTTAAAGTTCATGTTGCGACCTTTGTACACTATTCAACATAGATTTATATGGATCATGCTTAAAGAAGGTGAATGGACTTATTATTATACTTCTGCTTCTCGTATGAAAGTGGCCAAGTTTGGTATAGAGTTTTCAAACCTATTATTATATTACTTCTTGTGGATGCCCGCGGCTTCGCTCGCATTACTTCAGGATAAAAAATAGCCTTTAAAACTCCTAAGACCCCATAATACTTGCATATATTTAATATTAAAATTTGTAATAACTTGTGTTGAGTCTGGTCGTTTCTATGTATAATAAGTATGTATTTACCAAAGAAAAGTATATATGTGTTATATCCGTTATCTAGTACCCATGATACAAGCGTAAGCTTAGTATGGGGCTAGATGGCGCTGTGTGATAGGTATGTCCTGAAATATTTATTTATTTATTATTTATTTATTTATATCAAAAATCGTGATGATCTGTTTAGCTGTTTTTGCGCAATAGGCGCTTAAATAAACACACAAAAGAGACACAGATAAACAGTCAAAATTACTATAAATTCTTGGAACGTGTTCTGTTATCAAAGTTTTTCTTTTTATAATTTCAATGTTCAGATTTAGACTATTCAGTTTTAAAAAAAAAACCGTTAAGCCTGTTCTTATGTTTTTTTATTTGTATACCAAATTGTATAATAAGACCGAAAATAATCTGGACTGGCAAGATTCGGAGCTCTAACGTGTAATCAGGATAACGCAGGTTCGTATCCTGCCGGTCGTGATTATTTTCGCTCATTTCCATTTCAGTTTATTATTATACTACTACTAGTCGATGCCTGCGGCTTTGCTTGCGTTGTTATGGGATAAAATGTAGCATTTTTTATGTCTAGGACCGTATACTATCACTGTACCGAAAATTACGATGATCTGTCATTCCGTCTTGGCGTGAAAGCGGAACAAACTGACCACCAAACCAACAAACACACTTTTACTTTTTGTTGGTTGTCTAGAAGAAATTTCTTTCAGCAATAACTCTAGATCATAACTACAATGCCAAAAAACAGAAAATAATCCATTTTGTTTACATTACAGAGGTTTGAGTCCTTCATTTAAGTAAATTATATCTGAAAACATAATGCTGAAAACCTACCCTAATAACTGCTTAGTCTGGGAATTTGTGAGATAACAGAACAATTTATAACCTGGCGTAAGCCACGGCTAGGTAACATAATATAAAAAATGTAAAACTGTTTGTTTTTCGAACAGTTTTACTTCATCATCATCATCAGCTTGTTATCGCCCACTGCTGAGCATAGGCCTCTCTTGTAGTACGCCACTCGTCCCGGTCCTGTGCAGATTGAATCCAGTTGCTCCCTTAAGTTTTTCTTATTTGAGATAGGTTAAATTGTAGGTCCCGGCTAATCCATGTCAGAAGCCCTTAGGGCGGCTTAATAAACTCTCAAATCCAGAGTTGGTGCCTCTTATTTAATAATGGCGAATCGTATTCGATAAGAAGTAGAAAATATAAGATAGGTTATGTAATAATTATTCTAATATGGGTATGAAAGGTGGTATAGGCAAAGCGTTATTATGTTTTTTGCTTTAAAATAGCTAAGTCAAATTAAAATTGGAATTTAGATAGATAGCACCATGATTAACCATAATTTTACTTTAGTAAAGAAAAAGTATGATCGCGTTGGCTTTTCTTAAGTTAAGTGAAAAAAAGCAATTGTATGCCCATAAGGAGTAAAAATAGTTACAAAAATCATAAAAGTAGAATATATTATACTAGCTGTACCTGCGACTTCGTCCGTGTGGTATAGATATTTTGGGCATTAATTCCTTGAATTTTGAACCGTTTTCGCAGCGCACGTAGCGGGAGCCCTCAAAGATGAATAATTTTCCCCGTTTTTTCCACATTTTCCATTATTTCTTCGCTCCTATTAGTTGCAGCGTGATGTTATATAGCCTAAAGCCTTTCTCGATAAATGGTCTATTCAACACAAAAATAATTTTTCAATTCGCTCCAGTAGTTCCTGAGATTAGCGCGTTCAAACAAACAAACTCTTCAGCTGTATAATATTAGTATAGATTATCTGAAATGTTACAAGTAGGTACATAACGAAATATACAAAAAAAATACCCAAAACAAATTCGAGTAAAACCACAGAACGCGAATAGCTTACAATAATTACGAAAATGTACAATAATTTTGAGGGCGATTCTTATTTCAGTATTTCTGAAACCTGTTGCTTGCTCCAGGGATCAATTTTGGAGCTCTTCCTTCCAAATTGACCTTTATTTTTAATTTCATAAGGCTCAAATTGGTTTGGCTGTGAAGGCAATAAAGGCAGACTCAAATGAAACATTGGCGGTAAACTCAATTTCAGGATGCGTCAAATAATATTACCTAGTTTCGGAGCTGTGAAAGCTCTTTACGACAACAACGATATTATATTTTATAGATACTTCGTTTATCATCATCATCATCCGGTTTCTTCTAGGCAAGCGCGCTAGATCGTAGATTATAACGTTGCTTAACATCAGGCAAGTTGTAGCCAAGCGTGAGACTATTCCACTAAAAAAAAAAACCTCTACAGCCCTTGAGATACCACTGCTGGGTATTCTGTTTTCTGATTATGACGTTGCTTAACATCAGGCAAGCTGTAGTCAAACGTGAGCCTATCTTATGTAAAAAAAACCTTTTTTATCGATTCGGATATTTTCTATGTAAGTATAGATTTTTGGCCCTCGTTATCTTTAAATTTTACATAAAAAATATTTAAAAAATAAATTGTTTGCGCGTACTTTATCTAGATAATCGAACAAGTTTCACCAGTTTTTTAGAATAATTGTTATTTGTTTGTTTAAGCGCACGTGACGCGACATTGAGACAACAAACATTTTTGACATTTCCGTAAACAATCGACTGTATGTATAAACTTTTGTGACATTTTGGCACAAGTAAATAAGAATATCAAAATTTGTAATTACTTGTGTTAAGTCTGGTCGTTTCTATGTATAATAAGTATGTATTTACAAAAGAAAAAGTATATATGTATTATATCCGTTATCTAGTACCCATGATACAAGCGTAAGCTTAGTATGGGGCTAGATGGCGCTGTGTGATATGTCCTGAAATATTTATTTATTATTTATTTATTTTATGAATGTGTAGCTGAAAAAAGGCTCTTTTACTTTACTATTTGAACGCACATCACGCAAAAACAGTTGAACAGAATATGTCACATGATTTTTTGGTATGTAGGTAGTATGAGGTCCTGGAAGTGACAGGCCACTTTATATTCCAAAATAATGCGATCGACGGCGCGGGCGGCCACTAGTAAATAAATATTTTGATATGTACAGTGAAGTTATGGTGGCGAATATTTATTATTTTTATGTACCCATAAACATCTTAATACATACATATATGTATGTAATTCTGTTTTTTTTTATCTGAAAAATGAAATGAAGAAACACACGACCCTCCGGTGGCGCCTCGATCGCCTATCCTCACCCGACGCGGTGCGCGAGCGGCTGCGAGAGCGGAGCGGGCGCAGAGGCGCGGGGGTGCGGCAGCGGGTCGGCGAACCAGTCTGGACGAGGCGGCCAACCGGGACGCGCGTGCTGACTCGTCCTCCTGATGATGGAAACCTAAGTTTTCCAAAACTTGTCGAGCTAATTTTTGACGTAATTATTAACGTAAGTGCTAGCCGGTTATTACAACTAAATTAAATCATGCCTTACGGGAACTATAATAAAGTGAAAAATAAACGTATAATTCGTACTAAAAAGTAAACTACTTAGTATATCTGTTATAAAACATCTATGATTCAGTAATCATTGATATTTATTTATGTTATGGTCACGGGAGCGAAGAGGGTGTTTCTTCCTTTTATGATAGGAATTAAAAATGACTTAAATAAATAAACAATGCAGAATGTCATTGTTATGCTGCTAAGCAGTGCGCATGTATGTTCTTATATGTTATTTTAAAAGATAACGAAATTTTGTAAATTTCCTTAAAAAAGTTATCTTATTATTGAATAAGATTAACTTATTATTGAAAAAGAGGGTTTTCTACCCTACTAATATAATATCATAAGCGTAAAAGTGAAACCATGTTTGTTAATTCCTTACGCGCTGACGGCTGAACCGATTTCTATAAAATTAAGTAAGTATGGCTGTAGAAATATAAGACAAGATACAAAATACTACAATACACATATTTGTGTTCTCATAGTTAAATATCTGTGTATTCTTACTTCTTCCAAATTTCATATTACAAAATAAATCATTTCATTTTATAAAGACAGATACTTTTTATCCCAAAAACAAACTATCGCCTTACGATATTATTGCAAAAAATTCAGACTATAAAAGTGATTTCACTCCCTGTCAATTGTGGAGTAGGTTAACAAATATAAAACGAGTCGTTAACTTCTGCGCCTCATCGGAGATGTCGTATCTGTGTAGTTATGGAGATAATGTGGGATACAGTTACGTGAATATAAATAAAATGAAATAAGTATAACAATTGATCAATTGTTATCGTAAAAAGTACTTAGTAGTAGTTTTACAATTACAATCGATCAATCCTTAATTATTACAATTAAATTTTGCCCAACACTGCTGGGCACCCACCACGATGTATTATTCTTGCCCAAAAAAACTTCCCTATGAATAAAATCTACAGGGGAGTCACAACCCTCAGTAAAAAGGAGGGCGCGAGGAGAAAGAAAACTACTGTTTAAGCTGTAAACGCAGAACGCCTTAACCGCTAGGCAATTAGAGAAGGAGCTGGTTTCCGAGACACAGATAATTTTCTAGTTCGGAAGCCAGAGACTTTGAAACTTTTTGTGTCTTGTGTATATTTTTGTCAATAAAAAACAGATTGATTGATTGAACTGTCTACTAACTGCCAGTCAGTAGACTGCCAGTTTGTGCGGGTTTAGCATTTGATAACTCACTTTCCACGATAAATTGTAGGTCCCGGCTGTTTGACTAGTAGGTACGGCAGTCGTTAAGCCATGTCAGAGGCCCTTAGAGTGGTTTGATTAACTCTCGATACCAGAGTTGGCCACTCTCATTCGATAAGAAGAAGAAAACTTCTAGCTATAAAGGTCCTATAACATAAAACACCCCTAACTCCCCACCTACACCCCGTTTTGTGTACCATACCCGTCACTATAGCAACAGGTCGAGCGGAAACGTACCGCTTTACGATCACCATTATATCGTACAAGTGTCAAACAGCCAATATACTTGTCAAGTGAGGAGGATAAATAAGAATTACATTTATTTGAGACCTTCAGTCCATACACATTTCTAATAATACTTTACCATAGCGGAACAAAATGAAATTAAAAGAAAACTCTTGAAACTAAATTAAAAGGCCGCCAGTTATACCTTTATTATGTTTCTGTTGTTCTTAGTTTTTAATGTATATGTGTTATACAAATACAAATACAAAATTCGTTTATTTGACGTAAATAATGTACATGTGAATCCTCTGACCTCGTGATAGCCGTAAGACTGTGTTACGAGGCCAGAGTCATCTCCCAATATAATACTAGGTACTTAGGTAAATTACGTCATAGTTATTATTTATTATGTAACATGAATACATGACAAAGAATAATAAACTAAGAGATACAGTAAAAGATACAATACCTAATTACAGTTATAAAATTATTTAATATATTTAAGCATCATCAGTAACTATTTAATAATGTGAAACTTATACAATTAAAATTAAAAGTCAACTACCCTCAAATTTTTACAAAAATTCTTATGATTATAACAAAGAGTTATATCTATAGATCTACTTATAGAGGAGTATAAAAACAGCCGTTCCATACAAAAATGTTACACCATCTTCCATTCAAACCTGTATAGAAAGAGCAAGATTTCACCTTTCCTAAAACCCAGATATTGTCTTATTTTTATCCTTACAGCGTGTTTCAATAATGCATGTTGTATTATACTGGACTAAATGATGACAAACGCAAAATTTTCAAATCCATTTTTTGATAAAACCATATAAACATTTTATTGTAATACTTTATTTATAAGCACATGTACTCAAGTGCTTTTTAACAAGGTTATTATGAGTGAGTATATATGTCCGATCAATTTGTGTTTCAAAATATCGTGCAGATCATAAAAAAAAATCTTTCTACGCAAAGTCAGCCACAGTTGATTTTATGTTATTATTTTGAAATGAATTTAATCCATGAATTACTTATTTTTATTAAATGCATGTAAAATTATTAATGTAATTATTCTTTTATAAATAAATAACTTTGAGCAGTCTCGCTTTTGCGATTGTTGGTTAAACTGGAGAAAATAAATTCTGACTGAACAATGTAAAAACAAATAACCATCTAACCCTGTAAACATGTCTAAAATAACACCATTTTCCACTTTCGCACTTTTGCAGTTCTTTTTACGCAAGTTTGGATTGAGGGCGGCATTATATTCGTATTGAGAAAAACTCTTTTATTTTGTTGTCATTTTTCTAGTCGACTTTAAAATACAAGGTAGATTGGAGAGTATGCTGGGCACGCTGCCCTCTGGTAGTGGGCTGGAGCACTTAGATTATCTTTAGGCTTTTCTAAAGATTTTCTAAGTGCCCCTTTATTATTATTACCTCTCAGAGCGCTTGGTTGACGCGACGCATGACCAAAATGCTGGTCTTTTTCTGGCTCAACGTATCAGCATTGCCATCCAGCGTGGTAATGCGGCCAGTATGCTGGGCACGCTGCCCTCTGGTAGTGGGCTGGAGCGCTTAGACTATCTTTAGGCGTTTCTAAAGATTTTAGAAGTAGTATGTTTAGTTTTTCTTCCCTTGTTTTCATATTTTATTATTGTAAATAAATTGTTTCTTTTGATTAGAGATATCTCAATTTCTTTAATATGTTTTAATTAAATTTAGATACACCTAAGGAAGAACATAAATATATAATTTCAAAATTATATGTAATGATCTATCCTAGACCCATTACTTGTGTAAAGTAGAAACCTATATCAACCAGTTGATTGATTGATTGATAAATTCTTTATTAAAACACCACATACATAAAAAACAATACAAAAAACATAGAAAATAAAATGTGCGTTTTAATTCGCCAGTTTTTAATTAATTGGACATGGGTCGGATTACACGTTAAATTGTAGATCCCGACTGTATGTACGGCAATCGTTAAGCCATATCAGAGGCCCTTAAGGCAGCTTGTCAACTCTCTCAACACCAGAGTTGGCTACTTTCATGTGATACGAAGAAGAAGATTAATTGAACTTCTATTTCTATGCCTCATTGTCTATCAATGAGGTAAAGAAATAAAAGGGCTGTAGTTTTCAAAACGAGAGAAAATGACAAAATACTGAACACTACTTTTACTATATTCTGTTTTCATATATTTATATATTATTCATTTATGTTTATTTATTTATTTATGTTTTCTGTTTTGTATATTTTGTTTTCTGTTGTTTATGCAGTCTGCGTGCTGCCGCGGTCCCAGAACATACGTTCTGAAGATGGATGTCATAACATCCGAAACGCGTAAACAACTTACGCGATTTACACGTGAGTGAAAACCGTATAGTTAATATATTGATAAAATGTCTCACGAAAGTTTTAATATTAAAATATTCTGTTTTCTCTCTATTTATAGCAATAAAAATTATGGCTAAATTTACATTTTCATTAGATATTCAATTTCACTTTTGACACAAAAACAAATTGGTTAAAAGGTACATTAAAGGGACACACCAATAGTATAATAATTTAGGTACCTACAGTTTAATCAGCAAGAATCGTAGACGTAGCTACACAATACAAATCCATCTGTACCCGTCTCGGGTTCAGTCGCTTGATTACTGGATTACACTATGATCTCTCGGCCAGGGGAGAGATAGATTGTAAAGGTGTGGTTAGACAAAATAATACATAGTGCTCGAGATTTTCACTGGTCTTTCCAGCGGTACTAAAAGAGAATCTCTAACAGCTCCATGCTACCGTATATAGGAGATGGCGCAGAACCGAGAGGAGTGGCGTCTCTTTATGTCGGAGGCCAGGGTTCAGGGGTGAGAGGCCACATTAGTTTTGTTTTGGCCACACTGATTTCATAATAACAGGGCTCGGAAAAGTGGCTTTCCAGAAAAGAGGCTTATGCTCAGCAGGCAAAACAGGCATTTGGTGATAATTAGAATATAAGAGTGCACTATCTTTTGCCCGCGGCTTCGCACTTGTAATTATACATATAAACTTTCGTCCTGAATCACACTATCTATTAAATAAAACTGCATCAAAGTCCGTTGTGTAGTTTTAAAGATATACATTCATACATATTACATACTGACAGACGCGGGAAGCGACTTTGCTTTATACTATATCTGTAGTGATAGTGAAGCAGTTGAACTATGTTTAAATTTGCGAATTCTTCCTATAGTTCAAATTATATACAAACACAAGCATAGACATAAAAGCTTACGTAAAATTGTAAACAAATGATACAAACTTCCAATTTCTATTCCATGTAACATTCCCTTTACGCTAACCCTTGGCTTTGTTATAATCGACTTAACGTCAAGGATTAAAAAGGAATAGCTCTTGTTAGATGTAATTCGATAAGCAACGGAGATTTTCTAAATTTTCGGCCTTCATTGGCCTCAGGTTTAATTTCATACTTGTTTTTAGTTTAATAAAAATATTAAATCATTTAAAATACTGATTTATTTGGTTTCAAAAATGGTCTTTGATGACTGTTTTCTTAATAGTTCGCCAATAATGTATTTTTTTATGTTTAAGATTCTTGCTAGTTAAAAGATAGGTAATAAATTTTAATCGTGAAAAAGAATATTCTTATGATATCAATCTTCAAGTTGAAACTGAATCAATTTTATCTTTTGGCAGCCAGATCAAATCAATCAGTCAGAATTGGGCGCTTCTGTGGGTTGGATGATACGTTAAATTGTAGGTCCTGGCTGTTTGTTAAGTATGGCAGTCGTAAAGCCATGTCAGAGGCCCTTAGGGCGGCCTAATAAACTCTCGACACCAGAGGTGGCCACTCTCATTCGAAAAGAAGAAGAAGAAGTTAAATAATCTATCTACCCACTGTTAAAAAAATTCGAGAAATCTTTAGTTAGAATAAAGATATTTGGTATACTTAGTAAGAAATATTACATCATTTTGGGAGCCGTCCTTCTATTTTCAATATCCGACTGGTTTTGGTTACCTCTTTTATTGATGTTGGACATAAATCATGCACTTCCAGTACTTCCAGCAGATTTTAAAAAATACTTTATCATAGGGTATTTGACCACCGGTTCGCCTATAGCTATATCAGCACAATTGTAAAATTAAAGTTAAGTTTGTCAAAAGTAAAATATGCGAAAATTCTAATGGAAATAGTACTTAGTGACACTGTAGTCAAAAGTAAGACATGGAATTAATAAAATAAATGGAATTTTTAGTTTAAATATGAAGGCCTTTACCCAGCAGTGGGATTCCAAGGGCTGTGGATGATGATGATGATGGAAAGAAAAAAAAACACTCTTGCACCTTGATCCCTGCCAAGTGGTTACCTGGAAGAGATCGCTTTGAGCGATAAGGTCGCCAATTAGGACACCCGTTTAAAGATTTGTGTGTTTCATTGTGTTTTTTCTTGTTCATTGGTGTTTTCAAAGATAAACGATAAACACAATATAAATAATTTATTAATAACTAGTGGGTGCTCGCGGCTTCGCTCGCATTAAGAAGTAAAACTTGCATCCCCTATTTCACCCCTTTAAAAGTTGCATTTCCTAAAATCCTTTCTTAGCGGATGCCTACATATTAAAATCTCAAATTTCAGCCCAATCCGGCCAGTGGTTTGGGCTGTGCGTTGATAGATCACTATATCAGTCAGTCAGTCAATCAGTCAGTCAGTCACCTTTGAGTTTTATATATATATAGATTTGTACAATTACATAAATTCATAATATGTTATCTATCTATCTTTCAATTAATATTATCGAATGCTCACCAAATTGGCATCCTCTTACATAAAGACCTTGCAGACATACGGAGTTATCAAATGAGACGTAAATCGATAAATTTGATCCAATCGTCACTCGACTACGTTATTAGCTGTGTAATTGAAATCGAGATGTTAATACCTCTGGTATTATGTTTTCACGTGATAAGTAAGTAAATTTACTTGAATATGGTTTTTGGAGTTAAATCTTTTGATATAAAACTGCTGATATACTGATATGATGAACACTAATATTAGATACCTACAATTGTAACGAGTATCATACTATGAGTTAATTTATTAAGTGCTAAACCTGCACTATGGTTGTTTAAATTAAACTTTTATTGGAAAATGAGCAGAAATAATCACGACCGGCAGGATTCGAACCTGCGTATTTCCGATCACCGTCCGGACGCCTTAACCAACTAGGCTACGGTCTACTAACTGCCAGGCGCGAAAATCTACACTCATTTCCATACACTTCAGACTGAGCGGCTGATGGCGCCACTTGTGCTGTCAGAATATGTCTAACAAGCACTCATATCGATGTACTATGGACACCTGATATGGCCATCAGCCGCAGCTATGGCCTGGCAGTTAGTAGATCGTAGCCTAGTTGGTTAAGGCGTTCCGGACGGTGATCGGAAATACGCAGGGTCGAATCCTGCCGGTCGTGATTTTTATTCGCTCATTTTCCAATAAAAGTTTGAGTATCATACTGTTTCTAAAAGAAATATTTAAGAAAAACAAAAAAGTTAAACATGCTCCAAGTATTTACATGTAAGTAACTTCCTACTCCAAAATCATAGCAAGCAAGACCGGTATTAAATAAAAACAAAATAAAAGTAGCCGGTATTTCCCTTTTTAAAAAGTTTCACATTAGAGTTTTTGATGTCACTTTGTTCCTTGAAATAAAATGATTCAAATTTTTATAATATTTCTTATAATGTCAAAAATTTAATGTCAAAGGGAATTTACGATGTCAAAATAGAAATGTATTGATGTCAAATTTTTACTTAAATTTCTCCAATTATCTCGGGATCGTCCAAATTTGGACGTAGCGCTCCTTCAACTCTTGCCGAAGACCGGTATTACCAATCTATCTATACTAATATTATAAAGCTGAAAAGTTTGTTTGTTTGTTTGTTTGTTTGAACGCGCTAATCTCAGGAACTACTGGTGCGAATTGAAAAATTCTTTTTGTGTTTAATAGACCATTTATCGAGGAAGGCTTTAGGCTATATAACATCACGCTGCAACTAATAGGAGCGAAGAAATAATGGAAAATGTGGAAAAAAACGGGGAAAATTATTCATCTTTGAGGGCTTCCGTTGCGTGCGCTGCGAAAACGGTTCAAGACATCACAATAATATATATGAAAGAATTATTTCTCTTAAAATAATCTTACAAAATGTCTTCAACAATATATGTCTATCTTTTCAGGTTAACTCACTAGAACCGTTTTTATGGTAATAACTATTCCACGCGGACGAAGTCGCGCGCACCAGCTAGTAATTAATAATTGTCTTAAGTATAAAGTTGAAACAAAGAAAATGTTTATACATAAATGAAATATTGATATTTTCAAAAATTGGTAAAATGCACAAAAGTATAATTAGTTTATTGTTTTAATTTCAAAAAGTCTCTATAATCACTTGTTTATTAACAACAATTATACAAATAATGAAAACGCATTTGTAATTTAAATATTTTTTTCATAAAAACAATGATTTAATTTTCACTCAAACCTTTCAAAACTCTCGAAAAATAATAAAAATCATTCCGGTAATTTCGTCTGAATAAATATTTGAATTTTGCTTTCCCGTTTGCAGATGTAAAATAATCTAGAATAGCCAGTACTGGCTTCTATAAACGAAACAACGGCGCATCTATTGTTACAAATACATATAATTTAATAATAACTCCATAGTTACAAGCCAATTTGATGTACATTTTGTTATTTATAATAGTAAACATAATAAAAAAAAATGGTGGTATACAAATTTAGGTTACAATATTATTCATTAAGCATCATTAAGCACCTGAATTCAATCAGCACAGGATTGGGACGAGTGGCGTATTAGAAGAGCGGCATATGCTCAGCAATGGGCGATAACAGACTGAAGATGATGATGATGATCACTAAGCATGTTAAAATTTATATTGAGACTCACTTGCTCACCTTTTGTTAAGCCTATTTAGAAAAAATATACCGATAAAAATGATTGATCGTATTCAAATTCTTTGAGCAAGTAGCCTTAATACAATATAAAATAACACGTTTATAATATTTATTCATTCTTAACTTTAGCGATGGAGACTGTGCAAAATGAAATTAAAATTATTCTAATAAAAATTGTAATGGCTTTTTAGTACAACTTTTATTTGCTATTTTATATACTAATTCGGAGTATATTAATTAGTCTCTGTCACTCACTAAGTACAACTGATCGATGGAAAAGCAGGTTTTTTTGCAAGGAGATAACTAAAAATTTAAAAAATGATATGTATTTTACATTACAAATTATCATTTCTATCCACAAAACCGCTGCTGAGAGCAACTAGTTCATTCTAAATAATATATTAAACATAATATATATTTTATGCCACATCTTTTATTTCACCATCCAAAGTATTCTCTATTTATATTTGCTCTCTCCTGATTGTCTTCTTAAGTCCCTCGGAGCCACTTCCAGGGGCAAATACAAATTTAACGATTTATAACGTTTTCAGGTAGAAAAGAGATATATATTAAAGCTATGAATAGCATGGATTTATAGATAAATAAATATGAAAGGCAAGGTTCTAATACATAAAAGGCCAATTAGTTTACCTACATTTTGTTAATATTTTATTTTAATACGTGTGTAGTTAAAATGTATTAATATGCATTGTTTATTGTATTTATTATAAAATTAAATCTTTTTTTAACTATCGAGCATCATACGTATAACTTGATATATATATATATGGGTTATTTTGGGTGATATACTCTGTTTACATTACAATTTTTTGATATTCAACATATCATTAACGTTATAATACGTTTTTTCGACAAGCCAATGCTTGAGCAACCGTTTAAAAGACGCGGTAGAGGGCGCGTCACGTACTTGTGCCGGAAGGGCGTTGGACGCGTGCAAAAAGGTTATGTATCAGTTATCGGTATAAGTAAATACAAGCGAGTGGTGTACAAGAAGAGAGGCTTATGCTCAGCAGTGTGCAATAACAGGCTGATGATGATGATGATAATACCCTATAAATATCTATGTATACCCTGTATACGAGTATATATGTAGTTACTTAGTATATTCTATTACCACAACTTTCTGATCTTGTTAGCTGGAACCGCTCGGTTTAACTTCGGTAGCGAAGCAACAGGTCAGCCGTAAGCCGAACTAATTCAGCTATAAAAATATAACTTCTATTGGCCCACGGTTTTTTTGTGACGGAAAAAATACTTCTAAGTACTACAAAAAGCGAGTGTGGCTCAGCGGTTCCAGTGTCTGCTTTTCATCCAGACGCATCCTGGTTCGAATTCGGCCCTACGTCGTATTAGTCGTATTACCTCATGACTGAGGGTGGTGACTCCCCCGCAGAATTAATTCCTTAGGGGAGTTCTCTAAGGCAGACACATCATGATGGGCGCCCGGGTCCTTCCACGGAAAGTACGGGAGCTATATATTATAAAAAGTATATAAAACAATACAAAACAACTAAAAATTTATAAATATTCCTGGACAATTTCACTAACCAAACTAAGCAAACGCTTGTATCATGGGTACTAAATTACGAATATACGACTTTTATACCTTAAAAAAAACAATACAATAACAATAACAGCACTTCCTGAGTAAAACTGATAGACGTAACTAAAGTTAGGTGAAGGGAAGTTAAGTAAAGTTGTGGCACCTCAGCTTAGAATCGAGTAACGTATGAGTTCCGAGGTAGCTTACTAACTTACTAACTTTTATTATTATTGTAAATCGATTTGCGCTGTTCTACTTGTTTTGAGCACTTAAGTGTTGAAATATTAAACATAACATTATTTTAAACGTGATACGTTTAAGTAAATAAAAAACTTCGCCAATAAATTATTCTGCGGGGAACCACGACGACTTTGTAATAATAATAATAATAATAATAATAAATGATTTATTTGGGTAACATAACTTAGATGGTAATTACATGGATTTGGTTACACGCTTAAATACTAACATGCAAAGTAATTTAGTTAAATTAAGATTACAGTATCAGGTAAATATATGGTATTATGAGTCATTGTTTAGGTACAGTTTTGTGGAACTAGTGAATTTTTACCATGTTTATTATTGAAGTTCCCTAGCTCCCGCAGTAGGATTCCCTGAGTTTGCGGCAGCTAGTACTCTTCGTAGGGGCAGTTCGTTTATGACTATATGTATGTATGTCGTGTTTGTAGTGATGTGTTGATGTGATTGTGTGTTTGTTTGTGTGTTAGCTAGTGTATATATGTGGAAGGATTTGAGTACCTACCATCAAACAATAAAGCTGGGGTTACAATCCCTTCACCTAGGAGTATTGGATTAGAATTTATAGTTATTTGAGAGAATGTCTAAGTGAGTGTGATGAAATATGGAGTTATAAATGAACATATTACGTTAACTATGACACCACACGGAGAAATTCCTCCGTGTCCTTTAAGTTCAACGTAATCATGTGTGCCCTTACAGCTTTTTTGCACGAATGTCTGTTGCAATTCACAATATCAATGATTTTGTTTAGTCGTTGGTATATAAGTGGGCCAAGAACTCTGAAGCATTTCCTTCCTAGTTCGGTTTTCGATGATGGTATTTCCCATCGGAGTGTGCGCTTTTGAGTGACGACGAGAGACACAGTTTTATGATATCGTAGCGTACAGGCTTCAATGAAAAGTTGCCGTACCCTGAGCTGCTTAGTTTCTGTATACAGGTAATGAAGAATACAAATGTATAAAAACATGGATAAATATAGGAATAGAAATAATTTTGATAGACCTGCTAAATATTATTCTAAATGTCTTACTGACTATAGCGTTTGTTTAACACTTTTACAAAAATAAAAGCGATAAGTCCGTTATACAGTTGAGGTTCCAAAGACTTGCTCCAAGCGTTTTGCTTCGACTTTCATCGTGCGAACAGCCAAACTGTGGAACTCCTTGCCTGAATCTCTATTCCCCTTTGAACTATAATTTGTCGGTCTTCAAGTCGAGAGTAAACCGGTTCCTTCTAGTCAAGCGCGCTAGATCGTAGATTATAACGTTGCTTAACATCAGGCAAGTGTGAGCCTATCTAGTTTAAAAAAAAAACAATAATATTTTAAAGGTGATATTTTTAAATTGAAAACTTCGCCAATAAACTAATTCTGCAGGGAACCACGACCCTAAGTAATGAGGAATACAAATATATTTAAAAAATATGGAATAAATAAGAATATAAACTTATAATAAATAATTAATTGACATTAACTGTCTTAACTGTCTACAGCGCACTTAAACAAAACTGAAAGGTTCAAGTCAGATAGTAAACCTAAAAATATAACCGACTTTTTAAAGCTAACCTTATTTTTACTTTAGGTTTTTAATAACAGATTTGCTAAAAGTGTATACTATGTACAAATCTTTGACGTTCAATCCTGTGGACCAGAAAAAGCGCGTATACCCGAAAGGGACGACGACAAATGACGTAGAATCTCAGGGCTGCCAGAGTCATAAAAATTCCCCTACTTTTGTTCATACTTACACACATACACACACGTATAAAAGTTGTACGTAATCATTATTATCACCTGAAAAAGGGACTCATATAAAAATGGCACACACAGTATGTCGATAAAATTTTAAGCAGGAATAAATTATACTAAGTAGGATTTGTAAACAAAATAACTATATGTATATTTATTTCAAGGAAAACTATTTACATTGAAAAAACAAAGAATAAAGTAATAACCAACTACTTAAATAATTTGTTAATATTTTTTCTGGTTTAAAGTAAGAATATTAAAAAAAACTACTTAAACATATCTACAAATTTACAAAACGTCTTAACTAAAACTGTACATGAATATTACAAATAACAGAAATTTTCCTTTGGAATATCTAAATTCATGTACTTCATTTTTAACTTTTATTTTTGTATTTTTCTTAACAATTTTTTTTGTTATTTAAATTCAGATTACGTTGTTTTTCATTACAATTCAGAGTACTTTATTTATGGAACTCTGGAAAAAATATGTATATAGTGATTTTCCGCTGCGACTGCTCCATAACCGACTTCAAACAACAAACTTGATGGTTTTTTGGTGTGTTCCTCCATATACTACCGCCACACCTCTCCTCCTAACCAAAGTGGCCTCCGTGGCTCTTAAGATCTTACCAACACCGTACCTTGTGTCTTCAAGTTTTGTAGTTCTCCTTCGGCAAGATATTCTCGTCGACACGGGTTTCGCCTCTCCACGTGGCATCCTCAGGACGTGTTGAAAAATCGGAAATCCATCGGAAATCTATATAAATAAAAATAAATATATATGTGGTATATAATTAAAAAATCTAAATGTTTTTTTTTTGTCATTATTGTAGTGCTTCTTTGCAGAGTGATATGCCTATATTTTGCTATGCCTATTTCGACTCAAATCATCTTTATAAAAAAATATTTTGCCTTAATTTCTTGGGTAAATTGCCAAAACGAAACTGGTATCACCAAAAACCGTTTAACCCGATCAAATTCAAAATACTGCAAAATGACAACTATGTTTGACAAACGCTTTGCGAGTAAAACAGTTTACTATACTTTAAATTTAGCCGAGTAATCTCATAAAAACAATTTATGTTTTTAGTCTTATTTTACTATTTATAATCCATATAAATAGCGTTTCAATAAAGCAGGGCTCTCATTGCTCCTAAATTAGTCATAATCAAGTCACATTGTCGTAAAAGTATCGTACTTACGTATGAAAGGATATATTTTCATCTTTCCGTTCACTACGGCTCTTACAGCCTTTTACATAGCAAATCACCATGTTCTATGAGATTTTCTTCAATAATTCACTATGTAAATCAAGTTTTTTCACACTTAGCACTCGTAATCACCATATAAAAGCAAAAATATTTTTCACGCAACTGCCATGTTGGGCGCTACCGAGTAATGACCAACGAAACAAAAAGTGAAATTTAGACAAAGACAAAATCCGATTCCTGTCTCTTTCGCTCTTAGGTTTTCTTGATATAGTTGTCCCACTCGCTCATTACTTGTCAACTCCGCTGATTGATGCTCGAGGGTACAAATAAATGTTTTTGAAGTTATACGAGAACAGATTTAAGTGTAACGTATAAGATTTTTCGTTTTAGCAATTTCCTTATGCCTTAAAGTCGAAATTATCATTGGTTTTTTCATTTTCTCATTAATCGTAAAGCGGCATCGTAAATTAGGTGTGTTATAATTAAATTAAACACGGCAACGTTAACAACGTTTCTAATTATTTGTAGTAAAGGAGAATTGATCGCGTTATTCCGTGCCGACATCAGAGATGAAGCGTTTATTATTTGTAACTGTTTCTTGACTAGACTTGTTGGAAAAGTAGGTAAGCATGTATGTTTACTTGTTTTAAAAATTTTACTCAATTTATTGTGTGTTTATTTTCTCTGTCTCTCGGGTCAAATTTCCTCATGACTGAGGGTCGTTACTCCCCCGCAGAATTATTTTTTTAGGGGAGTTCTCTTGGGCAGATACGTCGTGGTGGTCGCCCAGGTCCTTCCACAGAAGATGTCCTCGGATAGTGTGGTCCACAAACATGTTGGTTTCCTCACGATGTTTTCTTTGTCCGCTAAGCGAGTGCAAATCCACACATAACTTGAAAATACAAGTCATTGGTGCAGGGCCAGACTCGAACCAGGATGCGTCTGGATGAAAAGCAGACTGGAACCGCTGAGCCACACTCGCTTATTACTGATTTATAAATCTCTCCAAACTGTTTCCGACATTATATAGACAATCACACTAATAATAAAAAGGTGTAAGTTAAAATAATGTGAAAAGGTAAGTAACACTAATAATAAAATTGTGTAAGTTAATATAATGTGAAAAGGTAAGTCACTAAACAGATTTGGACTAAGTTTGATCCTAGACTGAAACATTGTTTATCGGAGAATGACAATGAAAGATAATTTCTACACATGAATTCTGTATCCGATTTAATTTTTTTGTGTGTGGCTTAGTATGCGAAATTCTAAAATATATACCTTTTAAACAAACCTCTGTACAGCTGTTGTGTTTTAGAGATAACGCAAACTCGCAGATACGAGTAAATAACGAGAAAAATCGATCATTCCTACCAACATCAAAGCTGCCCCATTTCGAAGGGGCTTCATTAATCCGTGCACTTCGAATACCTATACCAAAAAAGCATAGAGTTCGAGTACTTACAAACCATCGCTAGCTATCCTTTACAACAGAGTTACGAATATTCAGAGGGACCGATGATTAACGAGGCGGATTCAGGCATGAAAATAATGTTTTAATACAAATTTTGTTTTACTTTTTGGTTTTAATTTATGCTGGGTAACCTAGTGATCAAACGTTTGACTGTAAAGTGTTAAAAAATCATTGAAATAAGGGATTTGCTAAGCTAGTTTAGTTGAAGAAATAGAGATAAGAAAACAAGTAACTAAGATCAATCCATGCTTCGATTCACTTGGATATATAATTTTGATTATTTTCAAGCCATATAAACAGCACCACGGAATTAACAACAACAATCTACATTTCGTTTTTATTAAAATCGATTTAACCGTTTGAGGGTGAAGATACGAGAGAATCATCGGTTGCTTTATCAAATAATATGTCAAAATAAAATAACTATAACTTTAATACTAAAGTCCTTCTCTGCTATTTTCGTTGATGTACCTACATATGCCAACCTCCTGTATAGATTTACAAGGATTCACTCGCGTACGTTCGAACATTCATATATTTTCTGATTGCTTTTATATCCCTCGCCTCTGTTTAGGCGTTTGCTACAAATTGCTTGTTTATGGTTTTGTTGTTTTTATGACAAATGATCAATGCGGAAAGTGGTTATTTGAAGAAATATAAACAATACAATACTATTGTGAAGGATGAATGAAGAAGGAATAGACATTTTTTTAAATATTTTTATTATTCTATTTTTTTTCACATTTTTTCTCTTTCATAATAGTCAAAGTGTAACCCCCCGGCTATATAGGGCTACAAAAACCTACCTATTATTAATTGTAAACTAAGGAAGGTAAAAATAAAACTTTTATATTAAGTTATAAATATCTTTCTATTCATAAAGAATTGTTCAAGTTACACAAATTTAGTTGATTAGAACACACATATTAATTATTTATTGATTTTAAATATAGAATGAAGTGGTACAATGTCTAACTAACTTGAATGTTAAACACTCCTAAGCTTGACTGTAAACTCAACCATGGTACTAAGATGATGGTAGTCTAAGATCACACCAAAGTTTAACTGTTTAGCTTTTACAGAGGAATATGATTTTATATTTTGTTATGTTGGTCCATTATCGCATGAACCAAGAAGCTATTATGTTCTTAAACCGAATTATCAACCAAACTGTAAGATCTCAACAAGTTAGACTGATGTATTTCTAAATTCTAGGTGATCGGTTACAAGTTCATTATATGATCACTAAAACCAAGGAAATATCGTTACAAAAGAAAAATTACAGTTCTAAGATGTTAGTGTGGGTTATTAATACTTATTTGGGGCATGAATAGGTTGAATTCTTTAACAATTTCACAAGTTGGATTTGTAGGTAGAGGTGCAAATTACTCAGCGATATTCACAAGACACTCGAACGGTTAATTTACATTAACTACACAATGAATAGCTTCTGTCTGAGCTATCTGCTATTGTTTCCTTCTTTTACTTGCACATTAATTTCCAATCACACGACAAAGATCGAAATAAAAATATTACTACTAACTACCCCAAACTAATTTGGTTTAAACATTAGACGGAACAATAAAGTCTAGGTACGATCTTGTTTACATTTCCTACTTGAAGGTAGAGATCAATCAATAGAAATAACTTGATTCTATACACGAAATATCTAAAAGAAAACGACCAACGACCAGCACTTAACGCACATAAAATTAAATGGTAATCACATACGATGATATCACAATTTTAGGTTTATCTTTATGATCTTCACGTCGAAGGTTACCCGCAATAGGCGAGTAAAACTGAGGCAGGATTTCGTATTATCAGATAAGAAGGATTTCACTCAAATTCACGGTCAGCATACATTTAAATCCGAAAAGAGGGTGGCGTCAGTTTCGACGCACAGAAATCGGTTGGATCTTACTTGAAAAGCCAGGGCTACGACTGCGCAGCCTCGCTAGACCACACGAAGCAGCAACCCGCCCAGCTGGAGCAGTTCACGAGCTGGACTCAGCATAGATCAGCTCATGCGTCACCCGACGGTGGCTGATCTCGTTCCCGGTGTGTGTGGACGGAGCGGCGGCTTTCGATGACCCCTGGAAATTATCACATTGGAACGATTAGAAACCATCCTATCTCTGGGAGGTGAATTTATAAAATTCCACACGCACATACCTGATATTTGACCCACTTAATGCTTGCCGCCTCTTGCCGGATTCTCCGCTTCGCTGATAATAAAAACCCGCGTACAGCAAGATCTCCGTCTGAAAAACGCCGTCAATATGAAGAAATGCACTTCCAACCAATTTTACATGACTACCACCGCTTGCGCTTGGTACTTACCCACACACCGCGGATGAAAACACACTGTTGGACTATTGTTTGTCCTTTGAAGCAGCTCGGGCAGAGAATGGCTGGAAACCCGCTTCGCGGCTTGTTATATTACAAATCGATTTTGATCTCGAACTTTCTATTTCAAACGTCACACACTCCCTCCATATACGCTTTGGAAGCTATACGGCTATTTCTCTTCACTCCGGTAGATGGCGCTTTAAATCGGAATCGAGAGGAATGAACTTTCTTCTAGTCGAATGGAAGGTGACGCCTGGAACATCAGAAAATCTGGAATTTATCTTTGAATTGAGACGATGTCTAAACCCATTGATCTTTACGATATTAGTCCGAATATATCATTTTACCCTTTCTGCTTTTTAGACCGCCCTCTTGCGGCCGTGAGCAGAATTATTTCATCAGCCTGCCATCTTTGCGCCTCCGCTTCTCTTCGCCGAGCGGCTCGATGAACAAATTCTATTCAATTTAAATGGTTAGTTCTGCTCTAACATACTAGATGGGGTTAGTAGTATAAATTACCACGTTACAATACCCCCCTTCCCATGGAAAGTTTCGGGTGTAAGGAGAAACGTGCGCTGCCCTCAGCGTGAAAACCAAAGAAACACCTACACAAACATCCCTTAAGAAACCCCATAACTGTAGCAGCCTGAAATAAAATAAGTAGTAATGATCTGCAAGCTGACTAACAAATATACTAAACCTATAGTGCTGCCAGATAAATGCCGCACTGAAATTAACCCACTTAAAAGATCGAGGCTAAATATGAACAATATATAACTTACTTATCTAACATGCAACTTTTTATGTTCATTTGTGGTCGTTTGCCTGACATCTGACTGGATATAAAGCTACCAACGGAACCCCAGACACACTTCATACAAATACCTTTCACCGAACCACGCTACCATTCATCCCACCACCACACGCCCTATCGCTCTTTACACAAAACTTACATTACGTTGACTCATTCTTCCTCTTGCATGCCTCACCTCACTTTCCTATTTAATTCCACATTCATGCTTTTTAGAGGTCTCTACGTGTAACCGTGGGAACTCATATCCGCTCTCCAAATATTCCAGCAGTACCTCACCTCCTAATGTGTGTACTGCTAGTAATTACATTCAAACAAAATAGTTCCCTTAGTGAGCCTCTTTCCCAGATGTAACGAC
Organism: Macaria liturata; assembly: GCA_964023185.1. Classification (NCBI taxonomy): domain Eukaryota; kingdom Metazoa; phylum Arthropoda; class Insecta; order Lepidoptera; family Geometridae; genus Macaria; species Macaria liturata. The sequence continues at coordinate 3,244,047 of OZ026807.1, read as the reverse complement.
CACTGAACCATGATAATTAACGTACCAGTACTTCGAAACCTTGATTATACCATCTGCCAGGACTGTTGTTCTACTATACCAAAAAAAACCTTCTTGTCCGGGCTATACAGGCTACAACAGCAACAACAGCCTTACACAACAATAATTTGTGATAAGAACTGTGAGGATTGCGACTATTGTTTCCCTAAAACATATAGTTTTCATGCTTTGGCTTATGATTAACGAGGTACATACGCCGCCTCGAATATACTCGTCTCCAGACTGAAACAAAATGTTGGCTCTAACAATGCTATTAATACAGGTTCATAAAATTTCCATGCTCCGGCTTATTGATTAACGAGGTACATGCGCCGCCTCGAATGACCCCTGTATTCAGCTTGGCACAACAATAGGAAAAAAAACTTTCCTACTCAAACAATATACCATCTAAAATATATGTGTTAAAAATTTACGCTATAACAGCGACACACTAAAAGAACATGTGAAAAAATTACGCGATAACTGCAACACACTACAAAAACATGTGAAAAATTTACGCCATAACAGCAACACACTGCCAATACCTGAACAGGTAAACAATAGGACAAGAAAAAAAAACTTTCCTAATTAGACCACACACCAAAGAAACACATGTGATAGCAATTTGCATCACTCCAAAACCTCATCAAAGAAACATGTGTAAGACCAAATATTAATGTACTACTGAAAATATTTATTTCTTCAAGTCTTTAATGTGCCACGCACCTAACGCTTTTCCCTTTGCATTTTCCAGTTCATACACTAAAGGAGATCTGACCTTGGTGACAATACATTTTTCGTATTTTGGACAGAGTTTTGCTGCTTTGAACTTTGCTGCATCGCTTAGTGGGTATGACCTTTTCCAAACTGTGTCACCCACGGCAAATGTCGCCTTGCGTCTGCGGAGGTTGTAGTGCTTGGCATTAGCATTATGTGCCTTCAAAATGTGTTCATGGACTTTTTCAAAAATCACCTTCAGATGTTCAAATTCTCCTGCATATTCTTCTCGTGGAACCCCCGGTTCATACTCGCTGTCTGTTGCGGTATAAAACGAACCATCTATTACTGGTTCTCTTCCATGTACAAGAAAGAAAGGTGAAAACTTGGTACTTTCATTTACGGCGCTGTTGATGGCAAATTGGATTTTCGCCAGGTTTGTATCCCACGATCGATGGTCGTCCTTGACATATGCGGATACGGCTGTCATTACGGTTTTGTTGTATCGCTCCACCAGATTGACCTGGGGTGTGTACCTGGGTGTGTAGTGTACGTTTGGTACCTTATACCGCCGTAGCAGCGTTTGAAATTCCGCCCCAGTAAATTGTCCACCGTTGTCTGCGATAACTGTCTCCGGAACGCCATGGATCAACAAAACCCCCGTCTCCACAGACTTTGCCACTGCAGCACTCGTCGCTTTTCTTAAGGGAAATAGCATGGTGTATTTTGAAAAGCAACACGTTAATACTAGTAGATACGTGTACCCCGCTCTTGATCGTGGTAATGGTCCAACCAAGTCGATTGACAGCACCTGAAACGGACGGTGGCAAATCTTAGGTTTTCCCATTTCTCCTGGAGTCTTCTCGTTGCTTATCTTATATGCGGCGCAGGTATCACAACTCTTCACATATTTTTTTATGTCCTTATACATGCCCGGCCAAAAATATCTCAAACTGACTCTGCGATGAGTTTTAAACATCCCCATGTGAGCAGCAGTTGGTTCGGTGTGATTGTCTGCTATTATTGCTGTTCTTCTGAACTCTGGTACAACTTCTTTCCAATCAAATTCGCCGCTGAGAGTGTACTTAGCCTTAGAGTATCTGTACACCTTCCCGTCGATTACCTTGTACCCCGGAAGGCTTTTCGGGTTTGTTTGCAACTTCTTCATCAAACCATCCAACCACGGATCCTGACATACGGTGTGATTACCTGCTATTGCCTCGACCTTCATCAAGCGTGACAAAGCATCTGGTACCACGTTCTCTGACCCTTTCCTGTGGACGATGTCAAAGTTGTATTGAGACAATCTACATCCCCATCGAGCTAACCTTCCGGTTGGATTTTCCAAGCGCATGAACCATTTTAGTGAGGCGTGGTCGGTGACAACAGTAAATTTTCTTGACCCTAAATATGCTTGGAACTTTTCAACCGCGAAAATTACCGCAAGGGCTTCTCTCTCAGTTGCACTATAATTTCGCTCCGCCTTGGAGAGTGCTCGACTGACGTAAGCTATGGGATGCTCTACACCATCTATGGTTTGTGTAATCATCCCCCCAATGCCATATGCAGATGCGTCGCAGTGTACCGAGAAAGGCTTGCTGAAGTCTGGGCAGGCTAGAACGGGGGCCGATACCAGTGCTTCCTTTAAAGTGGAAAAAGCCTTTTCTGCGTCCTTGCTCCATGCGAAGTCAGTCTTCTTCTTTCCGGTGGCGGTGAGTGCATGCAGCGGTGCAGCTATTGCAGCAAAGTTTCTGATAAATCTTCGGTACCAGGAGCACGTACCTACGAACATTTTAACTTCTTTTGCTGACTTCGGCGTAGGAAAATCTAGAATGGCACGTACTTTCTCAGGATCAGTCCTGAGGCCGTTTTCATCCACCACGTAGCCTAAGTACTGCAAGGATCTCCTAAAAAATTGACACTTCTTGAAGTTTATTGTCAAACTCGCGGTCTTTAGCTTCTCTAGCACTCTATTAAGCAAGGTAAGGTGTGACTTCAAGTCAGAGGATGCTATTATGATGTCATCGACGTATACGTATACCAATCCATTCAAGATGTCGCTAGCAAAACCGTCATGAAACAAAATGTCCATCAACCGCTGCTGTCTTGCCGAAGCACCGCATAGCCCAAACGGCATGACATTAAACTTGAATAGTCCTCTCCCAGGAACGGTAAAACTAGTTTTCTCCTTTGACTCTTCCTCCAAAGGTATCTGCCAAAATGAAGAGGCTAAGTCTATTGACGACAGATACCGCGCCTGCTTGAGACTGTCCAAGATCTGTGGAATATATGGCATCGCATATGCATCACCTTTAGAAACAGCGTTCAGTTTTCTGCAGTCCAAACAAAAACGCCAATCACCATTTGGTTTCTGTACTAATAACGCAGGGTTATTCCATGGGCTAACGCTTGGCGAGACAACTCCCAACTCCAGCATTTTGTCTAGTTCCTTGACTAAAGCCTCCCTTTTTTCTGGTGACAGTGGGTACTGTTTCGTCTTCACCGGTGGGTGATCACCCGTATCTATGGTGTGTTGAGTTAATGAGGTTCGCCCTAACCCTAATTTGTCCGACGATATCGCCTCAAATTTTGCTATAACCCTGTCTGCCAGTTCCCTCTGATAAGGAGAGAGCATTTGATAAGATTGAATGGAGTGAATATGATTGTTTGTTACCCCACTGATGAATGAAGATGGTTTTACTGTGGCCACCCTATCTGAGTCAAATATTTCAGGAGCAATACGAAAGGCCTTCCAGAAATCAATGCCGAAAATGACGTCTGAAACGATGCTTGGAATTACAAAAAATTTAATAATCCGGGTTGTCTCCCCCAATGTGAGCGGAAGAAGCATGTAACCCTTCGCATGTGCTGTACTACCGTCTGCGACTACCACAATACTGTCACAACTATGAAGTACATAACCTAACCGTATCAATTTGAAATGAGCGTTGTTACCTAAAATGCAAACACAAGCCCCTGAATCTAATAATCCGTAAAAATCCAAATCGAATAGGCTAATCTTTAGATACGGCCTTTCATCATCTTCAACCCGGGGAAAAAGGACCGAGGCCACGGCTGAAGTTTTCATAAAATTGTTGACAAACTTCAGCCACACCTTCCATTCGCTTTCTGTAGAAACCGTTCCTCGATCCTTCCTTACTAGTTTTTTGAACTTGTTCGTTTCTTCTCGACATAATTTTTGGCGCAGTTAGGGCAGCTCCGTACGGTATACCCGGATTGACCGCAATTAAAGCATTGAATTACTTTACCGCTACGCTTGTTTTTGCATTCTTTATATGAGTGGCCTGCTTCTTTGCATTTGAAACACGAAAACTTCGGCTTCTCCTGTTGTACCGCCGCGACCGCTGAAAGGTTGGTCCTCGTCTTGGGTGGCTTGTAACAAAAGCTAGGGTTTAGTGTCCTACCAGCTGATCTTGTCGGTTCCGCAAAAAATTCTGAACGCTGCCGCGCTGCCTCGAGAATTCTGCACTTCGCTTTAAGTTCTTGAGTAGTGTTGATTTCTACTAGTGCCAGCTGCTCCGAGAACGAAGGCCTGATGTTGTGCATCAATATCTCCAGCTTCTCTCTCTCCGTAGGCGGACAGCTCAATCTATTGAACATACAGCTCATCACCGCAAAATAAATATGCACCGGTTCATCTGCACCCTGTGTGCGAGCTCGGATTTCTCCCATTAATCGGTACTCATAATCCACCGGATCGAATTCTTCCGTGAGTAGCTCGCGCAGCTCGCGCCATGAGGTGACCTGGTTCTTTATGCCTCTGAACCATAAAAGGGCTTGCTCAGAAAAAAGTTCCGAGGCAGCGGCAAATACTCTTGACACTGGAACGTTGTTGGCGGAACACAGCTCTTCCACCCTTTCTAGAAAGGATCTGACATCTGTGGTGCCATCGTACTTTAATCCCCATTTGCTTATATTCAACTTTGAGAACTGCATCTGGACTGACTGTTGCTCCTCAACCTTCACCCTGGTTGGCTCTTCGCAGGAATCCTCCGTTGGGGCTATGTCTATTGTGCCCTCGTCGCTGATTTTTAATAGATGATCCTTCAGTATCCTTGCATATTCTTGCTTAGTTTCCTCTGTTTTCTCATCAACCGTTACTATTCTTGGGATCCTGAAGTATAGGTGAGTCGCCAGCGCGCGGGCTCGAACAAGACGCCCTTGCTCTTGTGTGGCTTCATATTCCATAATGCATTTTTTTAATTCTCTCAGCTTGTCCGCCACCAACTTTAGTTCTTGTCTGGTGTCCACGTCCACCTCCAAAATTTCTTCTGGAGGAATATCTTGAATAAGACGCTTCAGCTGCCTTCTTAATTTCTCGACTGTAGGTTCCGGTTCCTCTGAACGAATGTTGACTTCATACTGCAGTTCTTCCTTAGTGAGGGAGTATATGGGCAGCGAACGTGACTCCATCTTGACGACCAATCTACAACGTACAACCACCTGCGCCCCCCAAAACAACAGCAAAAAAACAACAATTCAAACCTAATTGTCTATATAGTGCTGAAAGTAATGTGAATGTAAATAAAATAGTAAACAACAAACGGTAAAAAAAAATTTTTTTTGTTGAAATGCTGGTCGTCTTACAATAAATTGTATTATGGAATTACTATCTTTATATATCTTTATATATATAAGCATTATCCACGAACATCGAACGGAGGAAATTCAGACTTTGATATCGTCCTAGCTAGTAAAACTAAAACCCAAACTTGGACCTATGTACAGCCGTTGAACATCAATGTACCTCACTAATACCTTTATAAAGTAATTACTATTGTTATACTAATACATGAAAAGCACAGGTATACCTGACTAATACATTTGCAAAACAATTATTAATGTTAGGTATTAATGTCTGAAAAGTGTGGGTGTACCCGACTAAAACTTTTGCAAAGTAATTGCTGATGTTAGGTATATTAATGTATAAAAGTGAAGGTATACCTGACTAATACAATTACACAATAATTACCAATGTCATATTCATTAATGTAAAATGTAGGTAGGTACATCTATTGCCTATGTACAATCTCATATCTCTAAGCCGTTACACAAATACACCTAAAGTCACAAAGTATCACCATAACATTTAAAAAAACATGTAACATTAAGTAAAGCGTTAACAAAAAATAGTGCTGGCCGTTTGTCTAGAAGAAATATTTTAAGTTGGGCGCCATTTTGTAACCCCCCGGCTATATAGGGCTACAAAAACCTACCTATTATTAATTGTAAACTAAGGAAGGTAAAAATAAAACTTTTATATTAAGTTATAAATATCTTTCTATTCATAAAGAATTGTTCAAGTTACACAAATTTAGTTGATTAGAACACACATATTAATTATTTATTGATTTTAAATATAGAATGAAGTGGTACAATGTCTAACTAACTTGAATGTTAAACACTCCTAAGCTTGACTGTAAACTCAACCATGGTACTAAGATGATGGTAGTCTAAGATCACACCAAAGTTTAACTGTTTAGCTTTTACAGAGGAATATGATTTTATATTTTGTTATGTTGGTCCATTATCGCATGAACCAAGAAGCTATTATGTTCTTAAACCGAATTATCAACCAAACTGTAAGATCTCAACAAGTTAGACTGATGTATTTCTAAATTCTAGGTGATCGGTTACAAGTTCATTATATGATCACTAAAACCAAGGAAATATCGTTACAAAAGAAAAATTACAGTTCTAAGATGTTAGTGTGGGTTATTAATACTTATTTGGGGCATGAATAGGTTGAATTCTTTAACAATTTCACAAGTTGGATTTGTAGGTAGAGGTGCAAATTACTCAGCGATATTCACAAGACACTCGAACGGTTAATTTACATTAACTACACAATGAATAGCTTCTGTCTGAGCTATCTGCTATTGTTTCCTTCTTTTACTTGCACATTAATTTCCAATCACACGACAAAGATCGAAATAAAAATATTACTACTAACTACCCCAAACTAATTTGGTTTAAACATTAGACGGAACAATAAAGTCTAGGTACGATCTTGTTTACATTTCCTACTTGAAGGTAGAGATCAATCAATAGAAATAACTTGATTCTATACACGAAATATCTAAAAGAAAACGACCAACGACCAGCACTTAACGCACATAAAATTAAATGGTAATCACATACGATGATATCACAATTTTAGGTTTATCTTTATGATCTTCACGTCGAAGGTTACCCGCAATAGGCGAGTAAAACTGAGGCAGGATTTCGTATTATCAGATAAGAAGGATTTCACTCAAATTCACGGTCAGCATACATTTAAATCCGAAAAGAGGGTGGCGTCAGTTTCGACGCACAGAAATCGGTTGGATCTTACTTGAAAAGCCAGGGCTACGACTGCGCAGCCTCGCTAGACCACACGAAGCAGCAACCCGCCCAGCTGGAGCAGTTCACGAGCTGGACTCAGCATAGATCAGCTCATGCGTCACCCGACGGTGGCTGATCTCGTTCCCGGTGTGTGTGGACGGAGCGGCGGCTTTCGATGACCCCTGGAAATTATCACATTGGAACGATTAGAAACCATCCTATCTCTGGGAGGTGAATTTATAAAATTCCACACGCACATACCTGATATTTGACCCACTTAATGCTTGCCGCCTCTTGCCGGATTCTCCGCTTCGCTGATAATAAAAACCCGCGTACAGCAAGATCTCCGTCTGAAAAACGCCGTCAATATGAAGAAATGCACTTCCAACCAATTTTACATGACTACCACCGCTTGCGCTTGGTACTTACCCACACACCGCGGATGAAAACACACTGTTGGACTATTGTTTGTCCTTTGAAGCAGCTCGGGCAGAGAATGGCTGGAAACCCGCTTCGCGGCTTGTTATATTACAAATCGATTTTGATCTCGAACTTTCTATTTCAAACGTCACACACTCCCTCCATATACGCTTTGGAAGCTATACGGCTATTTCTCTTCACTCCGGTAGATGGCGCTTTAAATCGGAATCGAGAGGAATGAACTTTCTTCTAGTCGAATGGAAGGTGACGCCTGGAACATCAGAAAATCTGGAATTTATCTTTGAATTGAGACGATGTCTAAACCCATTGATCTTTACGATATTAGTCCGAATATATCATTTTACCCTTTCTGCTTTTTAGACCGCCCTCTTGCGGCCGTGAGCAGAATTATTTCATCAGCCTGCCATCTTTGCGCCTCCGCTTCTCTTCGCCGAGCGGCTCGATGAACAAATTCTATTCAATTTAAATGGTTAGTTCTGCTCTAACATACTAGATGGGGTTAGTAGTATAAATTACCACGTTACAAAAGTAGGAATCATTTATTACAAAAACAAAAATGATAAGTACTGCACACATAAAGAAAACACTGTTACATACTACAGTATGCGCCGTCTGCTCAAGCCATTAGCTTGCTCAACGCAATGATTGCTCAGAACAGAGACATAGATGTGTTCTGTTCTAAATATAGGAAATTTCGTTGTGATTGTTGTAAATTTATAAGTAACATAGTGTATAATATGTTTTACCCAAATGCTTTAGCATCATTATAGTAGGTAGTTGGCTTAATGTACGTGTTGGCTTAAGCTGTTAGTACATAAGTGAATGAAATAAATAAATAAATAAATAAATACCATGCGTCAAAAAAGGATCCCTCTCTTTGAATCGTATTTCCTCAAGACTGAGGGTCGTGACTCCCCCGACTTATGTATTTTCCACGGGAAAAAAGGTAATACTAGGCATTTGCTGAAAGGTTGCAAGCAAGAAACCTACGCGCTGATTTTCAGCATCAACATCATCATCTACTTTAATTATGATCTCACAATACAATATAAAAGCAAAAGTGAGATTCATTTGTGCAGCTGGTACATTCAAAGAGAGGCCTATGCCCAGCAGTGGGATAGAAAGGCTGTGGATGATGATGATGGTGAGTTTCATTTGAGTTTTAATATATAATTTTGTTCCTCTTCCTCGCTGCAATAGTGATATTTGCTATAGAGGTAGAACAGGGTCCTTTTAATCCCAAAACAAAGCAACTAGGTATGCTGAGTTGTTTATTATGTGTTTACTCGTGTTTGTTTTTCTGTTAAATCTGTCACAATAAATGTTTTCTTTCTTTCTTTCTTTCTTTCTTTTCAAACAAAGCCCCAAGACCAAAAAAAAATTATATAATAGTAGAAGTAGTACATCTATACAATACCTATAATAAAACTATAGAGGGTCGAAAGTCTGAACACCGAAAATATTTAAAAAATAAATTGTTTGTATATGTTACGGCTAATACCCGAAGTGCGGCTACCCCTAATTTTAGCCGGTTAGAAATAGGTGTAGCCACTTAGTCTTGGTCAAACCTAGTACGAGCCGATTGTTTTCGGGTAAAACTAGGTCTCAAGTCCTGTTGTAGTGCAAGTGTTGGACTCGAAGTCACTTGTCTGTGACAGAAGGTAGATTAGGTTCGTTAGGTTGCTTTCTACCACGCACATGCGACGACGAGCGAAGCGAGAAGGAGCCAAGTCCTGTCTCGATTCGGGGTTTAACCAAGACTAAGTGGCTACACCTAGTTCTAACCGGCTAAAACTAGGTGAAGCCGCACTTCGGGTATTAGCCGTAACATATATACTTCGAATTGATAGCAGAACATGTTCCAACAATTTGTAGATTTTTTGTTTTTTATCTATTTGTCTGTTTATTTGTGTCTCTGTTCCTCTGTTTATTTATTAAACGTTCATCACACAAAAACGGCTGAACGGGTCATCAAGATTTTGATATGTCATCTGCTACTTTTTATCCCGAAATAATGCGAGCGTAGCCGCGGGCGTCCACTAGTAGTTTAATTAATCACAGTCTCAGCTCTTAGGTATAACATAGTAATCCTAGGTACAAAGGGCCAATCCTTCAGAGACCAGCGTCTGGTTCCAAACTAAACCTGGTGTGTATGTATTAAACAATGATATTGTAGTCTGTATAGAGAATTTGTAATTTTGCTAATTAGTACTCGGAGGGAAATAATGGAATACATAATATGTCAAAGATGGTAGTTTGAGAAATATACCTACAGTTTGATAATCTTGGCGGTTGTATTTCACGATAAAATTGCTTAGTCAATTTAAAGTAAAATAAGATTCCTATTAAGCTTCGATTTTATGATTATACTCGTTCTTATTGTTAAATTTATTGTAGATTCAGTACTGGGTTAAAAATAGCTTATTACAATTCCACATTGTTTTTAATTTTAGCCTTCAATCTAATAACACAGTCTGTTGGCGACGCGCACCATTGTTTCTTTTGAGTACTACTAGCGCCATCTACTGGCACAGAGCAATAGTGTGTAGTAGGTAGATATGTATATTTTATGAATAAAGGAGAGAAATGCGGGTGCGCTTCACATTTGCTAATTTGACATAAGATGAATAGTAGATCTTGGCTTGCTGTCCGACCGCGCCGATGGCCGGTCGTGTGCTAAATAAATAATCCTGATTTCTCAACATAAACCGTCTTATTACAAAAAAATTGTTTGTTCTAGGCTTATGTCAGGTAATACGAAGTTCAGGGTTGTTACCGTAACACGAATTCTTATTACAAAAACAGGACTAAGTCAAGACTTGTTGCTACAAAGAACGATCCTAGGTTTAAATATTATATCATCTGTGGTAGCAAAAACACGAAGTTTTTTTTTTTTTGTTGGCTATAACTACGTAATTTGCCAGTTTTTAAGTTAAAATAACCGTCAACGAAAATATTTTATCGTCTTTGACGTTGTCATTGAAATTGTTTTTTCTTTTTGGTTTCAAAAAGTTGCATTATTTAGCAACATATCAATGGATTCAAAAAACAAAAAACGAGCCGCAAACTGGTACTGGTGGCTTTATTAATTTATTTCATTTTAAGTACATTGCCTTGGAAAGGAATTAAATTTAACATCTACTGCAAAATATACTTATACTGTAAGTTTAGTTTACTAAATTTATTTATTTCTGGTGTGGGTTTAATGCAGTAAAAATACACAGACATATTATTATTGTTGGAGCGATAATTTTAGTTTGTAAGATTTTTACTAGATGGCGCTGTACGTCGTTGAATCGCACAAAGACCCCAGCGTCATTTCAACTGTATAGTTTTAGTTACTATTAATAAACGAGCTCTCCAACACAACACATTCTTTTCCTCAGGTACATTGCCTCCACTCAGGGAGCTATCTAACCCTCAACCCCCAGTTTTTACCTCAAGGTTAGATTGGCTCCCCCGCTCGTACAATTATTATTCTTATATTAACTTTTTACATTTACACAAGTTTTGAAAATTAAAATAAATGTTTTTATACTTGAGGTTTGATTTAACATTTGCATATTTTATTACATAAATTAGATTATGAAAACAAATTGATCCAGTTTAGTTTAAAATATTAGGTGAAAATATCATATGTACATTTTACTATAAATTTGTTTTAATCCATAAATATTAGAACATTTAACAGTTTAAACTTCACTGATTACAGTAATATAATGTTGCTCAAGATATTAGGTATACTTACAACAATCACACAAATTATTTTTATAACAATCCAAAACTGTACAAAACTCTCCAAAACCAAACAGTTTTTAAACGATTATTAGAACACAATAACAAAATATTGAAAATAAATCAATATCACCTCTAACTAAACGTCAGAATGGTTCCATACTTCAAATCCAGTTTAGAACAGAGTTAAACCATAGTTAAACTAGGTGTCGCGGCAAACTAAGTTTGGATCATCGGAAGTCCGAACTATCGCGTTAGTCGTCGTTTTGTAATAAGAAATTATTTGGTACCAGACTTAGTATTGACTTAGCCCGGTAATAACAGTTAGACCTCTTTTTATAATAAGACGGAAAGACTCTTTAGTGGTTGTGCGCGACTAATGTGTGACCCGCGCCCGTATTCCTCACATTATAAACAATAAATCGGTGTTTTTGCATTCCTATCATCTACACAGTCTATACTAAACATAATTTAATAAGAAAAAAAAATTGCTGGCTTCAGTCCAACAACTAAATATTTGAAACACTACTCCGCAAGAAATCCAATCCTGTGACTGATATGATAATTACGATTATCAGCATAAAAACTGTGCTAACCTTTTTTTAAACTTGATAGGCTTACGCTTGACTACATCGCCACATGTTACAAATAATACTAATAAATCTAATAGAAATAATAAATGTTGCAATGTACTATCGAACGCACTTGCCTAGATGAACTAAACTAAACCAACGAAACCTACTATTTACAAAACCTACTCCTGCAGTACGATACGCAAATACCAAAAGTCCTTTAGCTCCTCATCAAAATGATGTTAACAGGAATGCCATTTCCCGTTAGGTCAGCTAACTGGAAAACGCAGCGTCTAACTTAAATGAGATGAACTACAAATCTACGAGTTCACTTCTTTGACTCGATTTCTTGGTAACCGCCAACGAATAACTGACACTGTAGAATTGTAACTCCTTACAAAAGTCGTGTCGAGAATGCTTCCACATTCCGTCACCACTTGCACTCAAGCTTGCTTTTTATGTGAATGATAAAGATAAAGATAAAGATAATTGCCATTGATATTCAAATACGTTTTATTCATTTTTTGGCCTAATGCTCTCTAATGCTTGGTCGCAATTGGTCTCATCTCTCTTTCACGTCACGCTACGTCACTCGCACACAAAGCTTGCTCGTGATTGTTTACTATGACGGAAACAGCTGAATGCTATCAAATGCTTGGTCACATTTGCTAAAAGTTTAAGCTCACCAACTCAACCGCGGCGATGGCAATTGACCATCGCATGGAGTTTTTTTTGGTTCAGTTGCGTTTCTATAAATTTAATTATTCGTAGAATTAACGACAATCTGCGAGTTCTGGTTCTTTGACAAGATTTCTTGGTAACCGCTTTTAGCGAATAAGATGACTTGGCTTGGGATGTAAATAGAAACTTGGAGCTTGTTTAGTCAGTTTATTTATTTTCATGGATTTTTTCTGGTAAATAAACATTGCTTCTTGGAATCAGTTTTTTTTTCTTTTCAGCTACTAAAGATTTAAGAGACAAACATCCGGTTTTGCTCATTCAAAAGTTTGATGCTTTAATGGTCGTAAACGGATATTTCGTTTGAAAGCTACAATGTTATAGACTTACAAAAGACTTTATTATTGTTGATTGTTTTGTTGATAACCATTCAACTGAAACCCTCTTTATTTACTTTCGCCCGCGGCTTCGCTCGCATTATTTCAGGATACAAAGTAGCCGATGACATATATGGATCTCACACTACCTACACACCCAAAATCATGAAGATCCTTTCAGCCGTTTTTGCGTGATGGGCGTTTAAAAAACAGGCAAACAGATAAACAGACAAACATTCTAAAATCTGCTGAAACGTGTTTTGTTATCGATTTAAAGTATACCCAATTTTTTTGTTGTATATAAAACTTTTGTTTAGTATATAAAAGAAATTTTGATTTTTTTAAAATTTAATTTAATTTTAATTTTTTTTTTTTTTCATTTTTTTCTTAGAATGAACTTGGTTGAATTATTTTGACTATAAATGGATGAATGAATGTAAAAAAGTTCATAACCAAAGAATAGTCATTGTACTAAGATACTTAAATCGCACCATATAAATAGAAGCAGTTCGATTCCTACTCTGATACTTTATGTTTATAAAAAGATGTTTGTTTAATACCTAAACAAAATTAATATCTCGTATCTCAAAATGTTCTGTAATAAAAAAAAACGACAAAAGCAATTCCATTTTTTTTAAAAAGTATGTCCATTTGTTCATGCACTATACCATTATTGATGTGTTGTTATACAATTAACAAAGTTATTAATCAACAAAAACATAATAAAGTTCATTGTGTACAAAGTATCTTACATCGATTTATTACCTATACAAAATAGGTATTATTCCTAGGTATATAATGCATCAAACGCTGCCCACCAATATTCGTCATTCAACGTTAATATGCTAAACCAAGCCCGATTTCAGAATTCACATAAATATGTCATACGTAGTAGAGATTGATTCCCAGAAGGTTTACCTAAACTAGCTTACGTTCCTAGTCATATGATTTAGGTCCTGAAATTTCAGTTCAGACTGAGTGTATGTAAGCTAGTTCTTACGTATTTATAATAGGGGTTATTTTAGATTTTAACAAGGTTAAGTTGTAAGTTGTAATATAATTTAGTGCGATAATTTTTGGGTAAATATATATGGTGAAATATCAGACTTTAGGTGGTTTTGTTGAAATATTTAATATTGCTAGGTGATTTCATATAAGAAAACGTGTTGTGTAATATAAAATCAAACAAGCAAAGAAACCCAAAACACTGTAATTGTTTCAGTATAAAACACATATTCATAATTTATTTATAAACCAAGTTTACAAGTCAGATTTCATATAGTACAGTAGGGTCAGTTTTTTCTCACTATAAATCGTCTCCAGGAAATCCTCTGTGTATATCACCATCCACGTATGTCATGTCTATGAAACATGAATAAGTATTGAAGTTAATTCTTATGAAATAAAATAACTAATTATTTGTGTTCTGTATGTTTACATCGTTTTCCTTTTGTATAAATTACATACCAAATTTTTTTTTTTTTTTTTCGTGGAGGAAATGCATTTACGCATCCCCGCACTCACCCCGGGGGGGGGGGGGCAGCGGGGTATGTAGCTAAATTCTTTATTTAAAATAATCTTCTTCTTTTTATAAATAAAAATGAATTGTTGTTCGTTAGTCTGATCAAAACTCGAGAACGGCTGAACGGATTTATCTTATCTTAGTTTTAAAATGTTCGTGGAGGTCTAGGAAAGGTTTAAAAGGGAAAAAAAAAACAAAAAAAAAAAAACTAGGTCGCAGTACGAAGTCTGCCGGGACAGCTAGTAAAATATAAAAACAAGGGAAGAAAAACTAAACATACTACTTCTAACTACTACAAAAAAGGGGCACTTAAAAAACCTTTAGAAAAGCCTAAAAATAAGTGCTCCAGCCCACTACCAGAGGGCAGCGTGCCCAGCATACCTACTGGCCGCATTACCACGCTGGATGGCAATGCTGATACGTTGAACCAGAAAAAGGCCAGCATTTTGGTCATAATATTGGTCTTTTGTATTGTATTGTAAATAAATTTCATGCCTTGACTGTCAAATAATGGTTTAATAAAAGCTGCTATTTACATGCTAATAAATTACTATTACACTTATACATATGTACATAAATAAAAACTTTTACTCCAAAACAGTTCAACATTTACCATTCAATTCAATTTAAAATAAATTCAAAAATATTTTTCCAATCGCAAAACCTCATTAACATTACAAAATTAAAACTGGCCGTAATTAGGTCCAAATTAAACAACATTATTTAAACATGATCCGACGTGTTTAACTCCACCAAAGTTTGTTATGAAAACAGTATTGAACAAGCTTAAATACATTTTTATTGGGTATAAAAGTAGGTAGAATGAAAAAAAAAAACAATAATTATGTATCCGTTTATTGTACGGACGGCAAAGCTTTGGAACACTTTACCAAAAGCTGTGTTTCCTGCGAACTACAATCCAGGGGTCTTCAAATCTAGAGTTAATAGGTATCTTCTAGGTAAACGTGTTACACCCTAGGCTGCAGCAATGCTTAACTTCAGGCAGGCTGTAGGCAAACGTAAACCTATCCCAAGTAAAAAAAAAAAATAGATACAGATCTATCTATCTATGTACAAGAAATAAAACTAAGCAGTGATTAGTAAGTTAAATGACTTCTAAGAGTCAAAAAGAGAGGCCCAGTTAAGGTAATATGATAAGATAAAGAATCTTTATTAGTATTGTAAAGTTGCAACACATTAATTGAAGTGGGACATAAAAACTAAACATACTACTTCTAACCTTTTTGTAGTAGTTAGAAGTAGTATGTTTAGTTTTTCTTCCCTTGTTTTTATATTTTATTATTGTAAATAAATTATTTATATTTATTGATGTTATCTTCTTTATAAATAAAAATGAATTGTTGTTCGTTAGTCTGATTAAAACTCGAGAACGGCTGAACGGATTTATCTTATCTTAGTCTTGAAATGTTCGTGGAGATCTAGAGAAGGTTTAAAAGGGGAAAAAAAATATTATACAAAAGTTTAGGTCGCAGTACGAAGTCTGCCGGGACAGCTAGTAAATAATTAAAAATGTTACAAAGTCAAGATTTATTATTATTATAATGTCAATTTTATTAAGTATTAAAATCATGTTGTCTGTATATTGTTTTACTAGCTGTGCCAGCGACTTCGTCCGCATGGAATAGTTATTACCATAAAAACGGTTCTAGAGAGTTAATCTTAAAAGATAGACATATACTATTGCAGACATTTTGTTAGATCATTTTAGGAGGAATAATTCTTTCATACATATTTTTTTGATATCTTGAACCGTTTTCGCAGCACACGCAACGGAAGCCCTCAAAGATGAATAATTTTCCCCGTTTTTTCCACATTTTCCATTGTTTCTTCGCTCCTATTAGTTGCAGCGTGATATTATATAGCCTAAAACCTTTCTCGATAAACGGTCTATTCAACACAAAAAGAATTTTTCAATTCGCACCAGTAGTTCCTGAGATTAGCGCGTTTCAAACAAACAAACAAACAAACAAACTCTTCAGCTTTATAATATAAGTATAGATTGGCTCTAATGTATCTACAGCAGGACTTCTTGACTAAGACGAATCTATCTATCAATACCTACATAATATGTATAATAAAGCTGAAGATGGTCAAAAATCTGAACACAGAAGATGTTGGAAATGGTGGAATGGAAATTGGTTTTAAATATAGATACTTTAAATCCATCTCTCTTGAGTCTTGAGAAAGAGGGTCGTGACTCCCCCGCAGAATTAATCCTAGAGGAGTTTTCTTGGGCATATATGTATTGTATGTATGTACATCGTGGTGGGCGCCCAGGTCCCAGGTCCTTCCACGGAAGACACATGTTCTTGGATATTGTGGTCCTCAAACATGTCGGTTTCCTCACGATGTTTTTCCTTCACCGCTAAGCGAGTGCAAATCCACACATAACTTGAAAATACAAGTCATTGGTGTAGCGCCGGATTCGAACCAGGGTGCATCTGAATGAAAAGCACACACTGGAACCGCTACGCCACACTCGCTTACTACACTTTAAATCCATAACTGAACACGTTTCAGCAGTTATTAGAAATGTTGTCTGTTTATTTAAACGAACGCAACGCAAAACGGCTGAACGGATCATCATGATTTTTGGTATGTAGGTATGAGGTTTTTGTAAAGTCATTGGCTACTTTTTATCTCAAAATAATGCAAGAGAATATGTTAACTAAACGGTTTTCACTCACGTGTACCTAATTCGCGTAAGTTGTTTACGCGTTTCGGATGTTATGACATCCATCTTCAACTTACGCGAATTACACGTGAGTGAAAACCGTTTAGTTAACATATTGATAAAATGTGTCACAAAAGTTTTAATATTAAAATGCAAGAGAAGCCGCAGGCGTTCACTAGTATATTATAATCTATGTATGTGTATAAAATATTCATACTAAACTGCTTGAACAAAAGCTGCCAGTATCGACTAGGCCCGAGACAAGGAAGCCTGTCATTGAGTAGCTCGCAACATGTTTAGGGTTGCCATGGAAAATATATTATGAATATATTTTTACTAACAAAAGATTTATACAATATTTACTTGTAAATCTATGGATCTATGCACTGTTTCAATAAACTGTTATAGTTAGTTTTATTTGAAAAGAAACCACCAAATTACGTGCGAGAGATTTTATTAAAACACACCGTCACTACACTAATAAATCGACGTAATGAATTTAAAAACGTTAGCTATCTGTGGTGTCTTATAATCACAATTCTTTAATAAGATACGATGTATATGATATACTAGTTCAGCTAGCGGAGGCAATCGCATGCGACTACCAATGTTAAGCAAAGGTCGACGCGGTTAGTACATAGATGGGTGACCGAAAAGTATGCAAAAGTATGGCATTCCATTTTGGGCGCTTCCATGGGTCGGATGACACGTTTAATTGTAGGTCCCGGCTGTTTGCCTAGTACGGCAGTCGTTAAGCCATGGCAGAGGCCCTTAGGGCGGCTAGATAAATTCTCGACACCTGAGTTGGCCACTCACATTCGATAAAAAAAGAAGATATGATATACTCACATAACGATTAGATATGCTTACGCTTGACCACAATTAGCTGATATTACGCCTTATAATGTCTATATCTAAGTATAGTAAAAACACCTAACACTTAAAATATACCATATACTTAAGTAAAACATCAGAATTGGCCGCTCTCATACAAACTCCTTACATTTATTAATATAACAAACAGATGTATCTTATCACACCATATAACATATCTATTTCATGTCTTGAGGAAAACGACATTTCGTATAGGAAAAATACCCCATACAATGTGTTGATAAGACGTCCCATGGCGTCTCAAATCAACTGATGTCCGTATGAATTGACAAGACATCTATGTAGGTAAGGGATGATGATTTATATAAATATTTTATTTACTTTTTTATTAAGTGTTTGTAAAATAAGTCTTGTTTTCTTGTAACTGTAATAAACAATGTAATTGGCTTCGGCCGTTTTGATTATTATTAAATTAATAAATAAAGCGGCCAGTATGCTGGGCACGCTGCCCTCTGGCAGTGAGCTGGAGCACTTAGCACTATCTTTAGGGTTTTCTAAAGATTTTCTAGGTGCCTCTTTTTATATTGTACTAAGAAGTAGAATGTTTAGTTTCTATTGCCTTGTATTTATGTATTACTAGTGGGTGCTCGCGGCTTCGCTCGCATTAAGAAGTAAAACTTGCATCCCCTATTTCACCCCTTTAAAAGTGGCATTTCCAACAATCCTTTCTTAGCGGATGCCTGCGTCATAACATCTACCTTCATTCCAAAGTTCAGCCCAATCCGTCCAGTGGTTTGGGCTGTGCGTTGATAGAACACTACATCAGTCAGTCAGTCAGTCACCTTTGAGTTTTATATATATAGATAGATTATTGTAAATACATATTTATTACATATTTATTTACTCAAATAATTATTTATATTAATATTTTATCGGCTGTTTAGCTCAGTACGGCAGTCGTTAAACCATGTCAGAAGGCCTTTCAGTGGTTTTAAAACTCTCGACACTGGAGTTTACCACTCGTTTTTTTTTTAAAAAAGGAATGGGTATTCTGTGTGTCGTGGCGTGTGCCTGATAATAAAAAAATAAATAAAAATCGTCAGTCTGTTGTGGCGTGAAAGTGAATAATAAGCTAATAAATTTCTGTTTTATTAATTACTAGCTGTGCTCGCGACTTCGTCCGCGTGGAATAGTTATTTTGGGTATCATATTTATTTTTACAAACAACCTCTTCAGCTTTATAAATTATAGCTGTTACCCACGACTTTCTGAACCATTTTCGCAGCGCACGTAACGGAAAACCCTCAAAGATGAATAATTTTCTCCGTTTTTTCCACATTTTCCGTTGTTTCTTCGCTTCTATTAGTTACAGTGTGATGTTATATAGCCTAAAGCCTTCCTCGATAAATGGTCTCTTCAACACAAAATGATTTTTTCAATTCGGACCAGTAGTTCCTGAGATTAGCGCGTTCAAACAAACAAACATACAAACAAACAAACAAACTCTTCAGCTTTATAATATTAGTATAGATTATCACCAAATCGAAACGACATTTAAATTTCAATAAACTGAAAAAACAACAAGACTGTATAAGATAAGTAAATCGCATACCTACACCTATAATAATACACACCTACCATAAATATGTACTTGTAGGAAAAATACCCCAAACAATGTATTGAATAGACGTCCCATGACACCTTTGATCAACTCATGTCAATACGAATTGACGTGATACATACAGACGGTGTTTTTTTTGTAACAAATTAAGATTATCGTTATACTGCTCTGTTAGCTTAGTTGGTAGTGACTCTGCCTTCTAATCTAGGGGTTGCGGGTTCGATTCCCGCATGAGACAAGTAATTATGAATACTAAAATTTGTAATAACTTGTGTCGAGTCTGGCCGTTTCTATGTATAATAAGTATGTATTTACAAAAAAAAAGTATTTAAGTATTATATCCGTTATCTAGTACCCATGATACAAGCGTAAGCTTAGTATGGGGCTAGATGGCGCTGTGTGATATGTCCTGAAATATTTATTTATTTAGATTTAATCGTTTTTTTTCACATAGGTACATTTTTAATACACACCAAAATATCACCAAACTGAAAAAAACTGAAACAGAAGAAGAATAAGAAAACGACTGAAACTTCCCCAGAAGAAATAATTCACTGTGTGATAGTGGTCTATTTGACAACGATTTTTGGCAAAATTTTTGTGTTTAATTTATAAATATGTAAATGCAAGTTAATAACATATAGATAAATAAATTTCAGGCTGCTTGTCTAGTATAGCAGTAGTTAAGCCATATCAGAGGGCCTTAGGGCGGCTTGATAAACTATCGACACCAGAGTTGGCCACTCTCATTCGATAAGAAGAAAAAAAAATTCAGTATGTTGTTTATAACAAGCATGGCAGCCCTGGCTCGCTCGCTCCAGCATTACGCACGTAAGTGAACGCTCGGAGTGCATTATAACCCGACTCAACGACGTCACTACACCACGTAGACATTGTTATCTAGAGACATCAAAGTACTTCAAACAAATTATAGTCCGCGCAATAAAGCTCTCATTTTAATACTTATATTGTTTTATTTCAACATGACACCAAACACAAATTAGCCTTCTGAACATAATAATTGCCAACATGTGTAATGCAATACAGATTCATTCACATAATAAGGAAGATCATTTTTAAGCTATTTCTCTCAACGCTTGAGACTATCCATTTAAAGAGGAATTACTGCCAGTATCCTAGGAACCCTGCCGCATGGCGACAGTATGGACGGTGTCCTAACAAAAAACGTTTTAGTGTTTTTTGTATATGTTACGGCTAATACCCGAAGTGCGGCTACACCTAGTTTTAGCCGGTTAGAACTAGGTGTAGCCACTTAGTCTTGGTTAAACCCCGAATCGAGACATGTTTTGAAAGAAGTTGGCTCATCCTCGCTTCGCTCGTCGTCGCATGTGCGTGGTAGAAAGCAACCTAACGAACCTAATCTACCTTCTGTCACAGACAAGTGACTTCGAGTCCAACACTTGCACTACAACAGGACTTGAGACCTAGTTTTACCCGAAAACAATCGGCTCGTACTAGGTTTGACCAAGACTAAGTGGCTACACCTAGTTCTAACCGGCTAAAACTAGGTGTAGCCGCACTTCGGGTATTAGCCGTTACAAATGTAAATAAATAGTTGTGTTTTTACAAGGTTTATAGCAAGGTAAAGTAAGTAAATTTTAATAGTGTAAATATATAACCATATGTACTGTGTTTTAATACGGAACAGGCTCATGTTTGACTACGGCCCGCTTGATGTTAAGTACAGCTGCAATCTAAGAAGCAGAATTCTTGAATGCACTTGCATAGAAGACACCTTGCAACATTTGTTCTATGCTATAATAATACACTGAATAATATTTTGAATGTAATTCACAAATTATAATATTATTATTTTTATTTTATTTATTTATTTATTTAATTGCAATATATAAGCATTAAACAGGCTTACATTTTCGTACAACCGGCCTTAAAAATAACATAAAAATAACGGAAAAATTAGCATATCATTGCTAATCCCTGCTAATTCCCCTCATAATGCGGTGTTCACTAGGTGTGATATCATTGCTCGACGCAAATTGCGACGTCGACGTACGTCGTAAACTAATAGACAAAACAAGGCACTGCTGGTAGTAGTAATACGGGGAAAATAACATCTCTTTTGAGTCGTATTTCCTCATGACTGAGGGTCGTGACTGCCCCGCAGAATTAATTCGGTAGGGGATATTTTTTTAAATCATTTTTATTTAATAATAATAAAAAATCCAAGGACATAGACTAGTTAGAGATCCTTGGATTTTTTAAAATTGTGCAGCACTTATATTTTTTGGATTTCAAAACTAAGACTACTAAACTAAACTAACTAACTAAATTTAAAAGTGTTAAAATCATTAAACAATCTCGTTTCAAAACTTCACATTCTTTAAAACAAAAGAAAAATCTCAAACCGACGTGAATCTCGCGAACTTTTCAATATTGGAATATGAAATACGGGACAAAGATCGTACGCCTCAATGCCTTCAAACGTTCGTAGACAAAGGTTGTACACAATATGTATTGTATGCCTGACATGCTTATATGTATGTATATATACAGCGTGTTACAGAATATGAAACATATTCAGGTGAATTTAAACAGTATGTTGATAATTTGTCGTACCTACTCAAGATGCTAATTTTAAGTTATTTCGTTTGTGTTTTTTTCTGTTTTGTGTGGTAATAAAGTATTTATGTATTCTTTCATAATATCTTTGTATCATCACAATGAGTCGTATTTCCTCAGGACTGAGGGGCGTGACTCCCCCGCAAAAACAATTCGTTAGGAACATTCTCTTGGGCATATAGATTTTGGTGGGCGCCCAGTTCCTTCCGCGGAAGACACATGTCCTCGGTTATCTTCACAATATTACCATAATATTTTATTAAATACAAATACAAAATAACACTCTGTATAAATATATCAAAGCCCGTTAAATGACACGAACGGACATTTAACGTTATTCAAGATTCAACAGACAATAGAATACATGTGCTCAACACATCGGCTTAAATCTATTTTGTAACTTCACAATATAATATCTAAGATAAATGGATATTGTACTTGTAGATTTCTATGTCTGAATATAATGTATATGTCACCGTAAGATTGTAAAGATCGTTAGATTACAATCAATCTAGCGAGATTGTAAACCGTATCATCTTCGAGTCCAACAGTTGCACTACAACAGGACTTGCGTCCTCCTCGCTTCGCTCGTCGTCGCCTGTGCGTGGTAGAAAGCAACCTAACGAACCTAATCTTACCTCCTGTCACAGACAAGTGACTTCGCAATACCTAAACATAGAGCGCGAGTTGCATTCCGTCCTACGCCGGTTCACAATTTGACGGCTTCACTTCGGTAGATTACAATATAGCGAAGAATAATGAGTCAAATTGCAATCATAATGATACGGTTCACAATCTATCGATAGTTTACAATCTCGCTAGATAGATTGTAATCTAACGATCTTTACAATCTAACGGTGATATATATATAATGACTGCTCTGTTAGCTTAGTTGGTAATGGCTCTGCCTTCTAATCCAGGGGTGCGGGTTCGATTCCCGCATAACACAAGTAATTATGAATATTTAAATTTGTAATTATTTGTGTTGAGTCTGGTCGTTTCAATGTAAAATAAGTATGTATTTACAAAAGAAAAGTATATATGTATTATATCCGTTATCTAGTACCCATGATACAAGCGTAAGCTTAGTATGAGGCTAGATGGCGCTGTGTGATATGTCATGAAATATTTATTTATTATTATTTATTTATGTATGTATAGATACTTAAACTAGTTATTTTATGATCTTACTAGTGGGTGCTCGCGGCTTCGCTCGCATTAAGAAGTAAAACTTGCATCCCCTATTTCACCGCTTTAAAGCGTCGTTTCCAAAATTCCTTTCTTAGCGGATGCCTACGCCATAACATCTACCTGCATACCAAATTTCAGCCCAATCCGTCCAGTAGTTTGGGCTGGCGTTGATAGATCAAGTATCTCATTTACTCGATCTCATACGCCCATTACATATGATTACAAAGTGTCAGGTGTCCCCCTAGAGCGTGTGGAGGAGATAAGGGATTTAGGAGTTACGATGGACATTGAGTTGAAGTTTAATAAGCATATAACAGAGGTGTGCGCTAAGGCTTATAAATCTTTAGGGTTTGTGATGCGTCAAGCTGCCAGATTCCGAGACCGAAATGCTATAATTATGCTTTTCTATGCTTTTGTTCGCAGTAAATTGGAGTATAACTCTATTATCTGGGACCCGCATGAGAAAAAGTATACTCTTATGGTGGAGCGTGTCCAGCGGAAATTTGCCAGATACCTGTATAAGAAGTTGTACGGATATTATCCCTTTTTGTATCCCTCTTTGTTTGTCTCGGGTATGGTGGGCATCGACACTTTAGTTTTAAGGCGTAAATATGCACTATTACTCCATTTTTATCAGCTGTTGAACGGTCAGATACGTGGGACACTCAGAAAGTTTTGCGAAACAAAAAAAAAAATGTTCTATGGGCAAGTATATTTTTTTTAAATCTTTTCAAAGTACTCTCCACTAGCATCTATACAAAGTTTCATGCGTCTGAACCAATTTTCGAAACACTTTTTCCAGTCCGCCGCAGACACCTCGTTTACGGCCTGCTCGAACGCTGACAGCGCATTTTCCGGTGACGAAAATTGTAACCCTTTGAGCAGATTTTTTATTTTTGGGTATAAAAAGAAGTCACACGGTGCTAGGTCCGGGCTGTAAGGAGGGTGACCCAGGAGTTTGACCGGCATGCTGTCCAGGAAGTCCCTCGTTTTGAGCGCGGTGTGCGCGGGCGCGTTGTCATGATGGAGCAGTAGCCCACGGAGCCCTGTGTTTGGTCGCTTGTTGCTCACAACAGAGAAAACTTCTGACAAGCATTTATTAATAAACCATTCGGCGTTGATGCTTCTTTGGTTTTGTAAAGGAATGGACACCAAGTAGCCAGTCAAATTGAAAAAGTTCGCGATCAAAATTTTCTCCCCGCTTCTAGATCGCTTCACTTTGGTAGGCGTTGCTTCGTTTTGAAACACCCAAACTGTCGACTGGCGCTTCGTTTCTGGATCGTATTGATATATCCAGGACTCGTCGCCTGTAATGATGCATAAACACGCCGAGACGAACCTGCTTCAAATTTGTTAAGCATATCACGGCACCATTCCACCCGAGCCTGTTTCTGAGCATCGGTGAGGTTGTGCGGCACCCAGCGTGAAAATATGCTCCTCACGCGAAGATGCACGTGCAGAATCTTGTGAAGGCTTCCCGATCCAATCTGCACAATGTGCTGAATCTCCTGGTATGTAACTCGCCTATTGTCTTGGATTAAATTTTTCACTGCTAGCACGTTTTCTTCCGTAACAGCCGTCGCAGGGCGACCACTTCTTTCTTCATCCCCCAAAGTTAGTCGACCGCGCCGAAATTCATTATACCAACGATACACGGTTGCCTTAGAAGGGCCTTCATCCATGAAAGCCATTTGAAGTCTTTCGTAAGATTCTTCCGGTTTCAGGCAGCACTTGAAATCGTATAAAATCATAGCGCGATAATGTTCCCGGTGCAGATCCATTTTTTACTGAGACACGATAATTTAAATTAGCTTGCAAAAAATGTGGACGGAAAATTTTAAATTTGAATGTGCCTATTTTTACTTATAAATAATCATATTTTTAAAATAGTTTTAAACTGGCCAGTCTCTCATTCATAAAAACTTTTTTTCGCAAAATTTTCTGATTGGCCTGGTACATAATCCCGATGCGCTGGCTCGCCTCGCCTTGCTGGCGCCGACTCGGCAGCGGCCGCCGCGCGAGTGTGGTGTGCGCCCGTTGTTCGCTGAGCTGCGCGCGCGCACATGTACCTCGCAGTATGCGCCGTCTGCTCAAGCCATTAGCTTGCTCAATGCAATGATTGCTCAGAACAGAGACATAGATGTGTTCTGTTCTAAATACAGGAAATTTCGTTGTGATTGTTGTAAATTTATAAGTAACATAGTGTATAATATGTTTTACCCAAATGCTTTAGCATTATTATAGTATGTAGTTGGCTTAATGTACGTGTTGGCTTAAGCTGTTAGTACATAAGTGAATGAAATAAATAAATAAATAAATCAGTCAGTCAGTCAGTCAGTCACCTTTGAGTTTTATATATTTAGATGATACTTAGGGGAGGAGGTATTTTTTACGTGGGATAGGTTTACGTTTGACTACAGCCTGCCTGATGTTAAGCATTGCTGCAGCCTAGGGTGTGACAAGCTTACCTAGAAGATACTTATTCATTCTAGATTTAAATTATCTGGATTGTATAACCCAATAGAGGGTCGATAAGAGCTTAAGGTAATGGCGATGTTGATAATTATTAATATGAGTGGATTATCTTAAGACTAACCAGACACTTGAATATACCGTCTTAACTATACTAATATTATAAAGCTGAAGAGTTTGTTTGTTTGTTTGTATGTTTGTTTGTTTGAACGCGCTAATCTCAGGTACTACTGGTGCGAATTGAGAAATTCTTTTTGTGTTAAATAGACCGTTTATCGAGGAAGGCTTTAAGCTATATAACATCACGCTGCAACTACTAGGAGCGAAGAAACAATGGAAAATGTGGAAAAAACGGGGAAATTTATTCATCTTTTAGCTTCCGTTGCGTGCGCTGCGAAAACGGTTCAAGATATCAAAAAATATGTATGTAAGAATTATTCCTCTTGAAATGATCTAACAAAATGTCCACGACAGTATATGTCTATATTTTAACCTAGAACCGTTTTTATAATAATAACTATTCCACGCGGACGAAGTCGCGCGCACCAGCTAGTGTTTAATATTTACCTTGTTCAAGTTAAATATCTATATTTAATATCAATTTAATGAGTTACAATATTTTTATGATTTGACATTTGGTGATGTATTAATTTTTTATAGTAGTAATTTGACTGAAACGCACACTATATTCTGACTAACTAACAAAAAATAAATAACACTTGACTTATTAATTCTAACGAGTAAAATAACAACATCCTAATGTATGATTGGAAGTCAAAATAAAAAAAAATGACATACAAATCCACTCACACCACACACCAAAGAAGGATAAAAGAACAAAAATTCATAGAAAAGACAAAATATTACTTTGCATCATAACAAAAGCGAAAAAGCGTTGACATTTTCAAGACAGCGCGGACCCATCTCATGTTTCTTAGGGACTTTATTTACAAACTAGTGGACGCCCACGGCTTCGCTAGCATTATTTCAGGATAAAAAGTAGCTTGGGACACTCCTTAGACCTCATACTACCTACATAACAAAAATCACGATGATCTCTTCAGCCGTTTATGAATTATGAGCGTTGAACAGAGACACAGATAAACAGTTAATCTGATAAACATTATAAAAACTGCGAAACGTGTTTTTATAATGTGTTTTTGTAATATCGATTTAAAGTATACCTAAAACTCTTTTTTTATAAAATAAGTTCTATATACAGATTGTCGGCCCTCGTCAGCTTTATTATATGTAAAGATACACTACAATATATAATAAAGATAAACCAAAAAAACTGTAACGTCCAATTTAACCATAGCTGCCAATAGTAACTTTTTACAATATTTAACAGAAATAAACCAAAATAAGCCCTAGTACAAAGAAATATAGTCCAATATTAATAAATTACCAATACTGGAAGTATGTTGGGAGTATTGTTTCGTATATTATGAAAAATACGTGTTCATAGGGTGCTGAAAGCAAGCATGGCTATAAATCATATTGGGGTATAGTTTGACAAAGTGGGCGCTTGTATATTGAAGGTAAGTTATATACAGGGTTACTAAACTAAAACTTAATAAATACCTATAGCTTTATAGTAAAACTAGGTTTTATGCTGTAAGTAGCATAAAAATTCCATTATGTTGCGCTAAAGCAACCCTCAATGTGCAATATCTTGTGTGTGGTTTCAAATCTACAATTTTAGATAATTTTATTATAAGTGTGTTTTTTATTTTTTAATTATACTATAACACCTTTGTTTACAAAAATAAATAATAAATAAATAAATAAATATTACAGGACATATCACACAGCGCCATCTAGCCCCATACTAAGAAAAAGAAAAGTATATGAGTATTATATCCGATACTTAGTACCCACGACACAAGCGTTTGCTTAGTGTGGGGCTAGATGGCGCTGTGTGCAATGTCCCGGAATATTTATTTATTTATTTTATTTTTAATTTTTACCTATTTTACATATAGTTTTAGTACGTTTCGCCAAAAGGTGATGAACGTTTTATAAGTAACAACTGATCTTTTTTCACGAATGCACTATAGTATAGAACAAAAAATCTATACTAATATAATAAAGCTGATGAGTTTGTTTGTTTGTTTGAACGCGCTAATCTCAGGAACTACTGGTGCGAATTGAAAAATTCTTTTTGTGTTGAATAGACCATTTATCGAGGAAGGCTTTAGGCTATATAACATCACGTTGCAACTAATAGGAGCGAAGAAACAATGGAAAATGTGGAAAAAACGGGGAAAATTATTCATCTTTGAGGGCTTCCGTTGCGTGCGCTGCGAAAATGGATCAAGAAATCAAAAAAATGTGTATGAAAGAATTATTCCTCTTGAAAAGATCTAACAAAATGTCCTAAGCAGTACATGTCTATCTTTTAAGGTTAACTCACTAAACCGTTTTTATGGTAATAACTATTCCACGCGGACGAAGTCGCGCGCACCAGCTAGTGTTAATATAAATGTGCTTAAGTCACCCTTATAACATATTAAGTAATTTACTTACTTACTAATGTGGCGCTGCGACACAAAGTGGATCCTGGCCTCCGACACAAAGAGACGTATTAAGTAACCCTGTATAAAATTTTGCACGCCGTTATTGGGAAATGAAAAGTTTTGTTAGTTTGTGAGCTTTCGGGTTATTGAGAAATAATTTTATAAATAGAAAGGCCCAAAATCAATAATTTTCAAATGTTAGCATTTGTAATTTTTAAATGTTCTAATTTATTATGCTTGTTTGATATATATTTTTACTAAGATTTTGTTCTATTGAAGATTTGTATCATAATATATTATTATTATATTAACTAAACGGTTTTCACTCACGTGTAAATCGGGTAAGTTGTTTTTTTTTTTTTTTTTACGTGGGATAGGTTTGCGTTTGACTACAGCCTGCCTGATGTTAAGCATTGCTGCAGCCTAGGGTGTAACACGTTTACCTAGAAGATACCTATTAACTCTAGATTTGAAAACCCCTGGATTGTAGTTCGCAGGAAACACAGCTTCTGTTGTTTACGCGTTTCGGATGTTATGACATCCATCTTCAGAACGTATGTTCTGGGACCGCGGCAGCACGCAGACTGCGCGCCGCCGCGCGAGCGGCCCGCCGGAACACGGGCGCGGGGGCCTGGGGTGGTGGGGGTGGAGGCGAGGCGATGTTACTACTCCCGGCCGCTTCGTCCTCGGGTCGCTCCACTGCTTTACACGTGAGTGGAAACCGTTTAGTTAATATAATGATAAAATGTCTCACGAAAGTTTTAATATTAAAATAATATATTATTGCATGAAATTGATAATGAATACATAACCAACGATATATTATGTAGGTATAAACAAATTATTGTATTGTATAATATATAGATCCCGGCTGTTTGTCTAGTTTGGTAGTCGTAAAGCCATGTCAGAGGCCCTCAGGGCGTCTTGATAAACACTCAACACCAGAGTTGGCCACTCTCATTCGATAAGAAGAAGATTGAGTGGCTAGTTCTACTATTGAGAGTTTTCAGACCGCCCTTGAGGTCTCAGACGTTCCTTAACGACTTCCTTACTATGATAAAAGTCAAAGTCAAAGGATTTATTTGCCGAGCACAGGTAAAGAAGATGGGACATTTCATTACATAAGAACACCATACTCAACCCACAAGGTATGCAAATATACATATTTTATAACAAATTTTGCAAACGTTATAGTAGTTTATGCAACTGTCATATAATGAAGGGTATTAAAACACGAGTGTGAGTTTATGAAACGAGCGCAGCGAGTTTCATAATAGTAACGAGTGTTTTAATACCCATGTTATATGCAGTTTCATACACTACTTTATTCTCACTAATTCGCTATCCATTTTTAACTTTTAATTTATTAAATTAAATTCACGCGTACGTGTATTGTCACAGTGAATTTGCCGCCATTAAAATCTAACCAATGAGAGCGCAGCTGCGCGCATCAATAAAACGCGACCAACTTGATTGGCCCTGCAATCAGGTTGGTCGCGTTTTATTGATGTTATAATGAGATATTACGATATCGATGTGGATATTATACCATCATGTGAAATTGCTTAAATTGAGTGTTTTGTTGTCTGCGCTATAACAGTAGTAATTATAAGTCAAGTATTGGAAACATAAGTAGAATGTTACAACATTAGTGTAGATAAACAAATTTTACACATTTAAAAATATACTATACTAAGTAACTTACAAATCGTCACTTAAGAGTTCTTTAATAGCATAATACACCTTATCCAATAGAAACATTTTTAATTTTTGTTTGAATATATATAGATACAACTCTCAACATACTGTTATATTATAAAGGCAAAAGTTTATGCGTGTGTGTGTGTGTGAGTGAGTAAGTGTTAGTTTCTTTTATCTTTACATTCAAACGGCTGAACCGATTTGAATACAATTTGGTATCGAGGCAGATTAGACTCGGGATTAATACAAAAACTACTTTTTATCTCGGGTTAATAAATAAAAAAATTAAAGCTCTTATACTGTATATATATGTAGCTTACTTATATTATATAGCTCCATCACATAAACATTCACCCTTTTCCCGTCTGATTTAGCATTCGCGCCCAGTAGTTTATAGAACGGTTCAAAAAACTCCCCGGATCATGTGGCGAAAGTTCCCGGCGAGTTTGGCAACACTTTTAGGATTATAGTTATTTCTATCGATTCGTATGTTTGCAGGGAACGTTAACTGAAAAATATGGAACTAAAACGTAAATAAAGCTTGTAGGTTAAATTAATTAGAGGCCCTTAGGGCGGCTTGATAAACTCTCGATACCAGAGTTGGCCATTCTCATTCGATGAAAAGAAGAAATTAAAATATACACAAGGGACAATTCACGTTAGAAGTACTTCACTAGAATGAGATTGGTCAACATAATACATGTACATAGTCTAGTAAACTTTGTCTATTTAAATAAAACGCAGCGAAGGACCGAATGCATTCTGAATACAACATATGCGACCAACTTTTGCTAAGCGGTGTGACACACTTATGAAAATCTATTTTTAATATGTGGTTTGTACTTACTAAGAGATGAATAATATTTTTTTAATGCTATAATGATTTTTTTAAATTTAAATTTAAGCCAGTCTAACGTAAAAAAAAGTTAGGAAATTCCAAATTTGAAGTAGCTCTAGAAACTAGCTTACTTTTAGGGAAGCGATTAGTTTTGTTGTCGATTACTGATATAATGTTTAAAATGGATAAACTTCATCTTTAAAACACCTTTAATATAAGTAAGTAAATATTTCATTTAAGTATAGAACAAAAGTAGTAAAGTACAAAAGCCGCTTTCAGAGGCAGCTTCCGCTATGCTGCATCGAAATGTTGGAACAATATTCCACCGCCAATAAGGAACCTGCGTTTTTTGCACAATTTCAGAACCAAACTTAAGATCCACATTTTTGAGCATCAAAAACAGGAAGCCCCTGCTCGTAAATGACACCAGCGCAATATAGATATGTATACTTATGTGATATTGTTATTTCTTCTGTCGTATTATGTTTTGTTGCGTGTTTTTAACTGACTTTGATTGTAGTAATGTACCTAATTGTAATCATAGATTAGCTAAGTTCATTCTAATAAGTGTTAGTGTGTAAATTTCGTGTATAAGTATCTGCTATATTTAAGGTTTATGTTTCTTGTATCTATTTTGTATTTTTTATTTTTGCTGTATCATTTCCTTTTTTAAAACTTAATCATTGTCTCGTACGTGACGTCACAGCCAGCCCCAACGGAAGACCAGCGCTGATTACTTCCAGTAATCAGCATTATGCTGAGTTGGGGCTGTGTTGAGGCAGACTTATTTATTTATTTATTGTATATATATGTGTGTGTATGTTTTAAAGACTGTCTTAATAAATGATTTTCTATTCTATTCTATAAGTATAAGATTCAAATAGATAAGTAGAATGTAGCATGAAGTGAGTTTAGTTTTAGAATTCAAAATCGAAGGATTACGAGTTTAAAAAGTTTTCGATTCCATGCAAACTCATAGTAAAAAACGATATTATAGAGTTGAAATCGTAAAATACATTTGTATTTAAAATTTGTAATTATTTGTGTTGAGTCTGGTGGTGGTATGTATAATAAGTATGTATTTACAAAAGGAAAGTATGTATTATGTATTATATCCGTAGTATACCCATGATACAAGCGTTAGCTTAGTATGGGGCTAGATGGCGCTGTGTGGTATGTCCTGAAATATTTATTTATTTTATTTATTTATTCTGCTGTCTGTACTCACTTGTACACCCGACTGTGAATCTGTTGACGTGAACATTTTAATTGTTTTATTAAAAGTGCTTTATTGAAATTCTTCGTTCACGCTTCCTTTGTATACCTGTAAATCATTTTCAGGGGATACAATGTCGCTTAATTTGAATACATTTGTTAATATTAATGGTGAATCAAATAAAATATTGAATTTCTTAGATTGTATTTTATAATCTATATTGTATTTTCGCATGGTATAGCTTAAGGAAGCAATAGCACTACCTATGCAACCATAGACGCGGTCAGTCCGTGGATGGGTGACCAGAAAGTGGCATTCTATTTTGTGTGTTTCCGTCGGTAGGATGACACACAAATAGTAGGTTTTGGCTGTTTATCTTAATAAACTATCTTAAATCACAATAATTATTATTGTTCATTTAATTATTTAAAATTGTCTTGTAATTGTACAAATCTATACTAATATTATAAAGCTGAAGAGTTTGTTTGTTTGTTTGTTTGAACGCGCTAATCTCAGGAACTGCTGGTGCGAATTGAAAAAATATTTTTGTGTTGAATAGACCATTTATCGAGGAAGGCTATATAACATCACACTGCAACTAATAGGAGCGAAGAAACAATAGAAAATGTGGAAAAAAACGGGGGAAATTATTCATCTTTGAGGGTTTCCGTTGCGTGCGCTGCGAAAACGGTTCAAGATATCATAAAAATGTGTATGAAAGAATTATTCCTCTTGAAATGATCTAACAAAATGTCCGCAACAGTATATGTCTATCTTTTAAGGTTAACTCACTAAACCCGTTTTTATGGTAATAACTATTCCACGCGGACGAAGTCGCGCGCACCAGCTAGTTATCAATAAATTGTTCATCTTGTTTATCCAATACGGCATTCTTTAAGCCATGTCAGAAGCCCTCAAGGTGGTTAAAAAACTCTGGCACTAGATTGAGCTTTCATAGGTACTAACTTTTTTCTATTATTATAATATTTACCATATTTAAGTTTTATCAACACCTATCTATCAACAACTTACAAAGCGGTATAAAAATATACTCCATCATATAATTTTAGCTGAAATTTCGGTTCACTGTTCGCACGCCCTATTACCTCCATTGTATTTGTGATTACATGTCAATGTACAGCCGATATTGAAAACTGAAACTTAATTATATATAATTTAGATACGTTATACTGATATACTGAGCTACTGCTATAAGTATATTTGAGCATATCACACAGCGCCATCTAGCCCCATATTAAGCTTACGCTTGTATTATGGGTACTAGATAACGGATTTCACTAATTAATATATTTTATAGGTCCCGACTGTTTGGCATGATACGTCAGTCGTTAAGTCATGTCAGAAGGCCTAAGGGCGCTTTGAAAACTCTGACACCAGAGTTGGCCACTCTCATACAAACTTATTTGATTTGGAAATAAAGTTCTGATTGAAAATTAAATTTCTGCTGTTCCAAACAACTGGGACGTGCAATTTAGGAAGTCAACCAACGAGAAGCAACCAAACAGAATGCCACTTTTCGGTCACCCATCCAACGACTGATTGTATCAACAGTTGCCTCCGCTAGCTGAGCGTTAGAATAGCTTTTGCCGGCGGCTTCGCATGCGTTATTATGCATATAAACTCTTGAGTCACTCTATCTATTAAAAAAACTGCATCAAAATCCGTTGTGTAGTTTTAAAAATCTAAGTAAACATACAAACAGACAGATGCGGGAAGCGACTTTGCTTTATGCTACATAGTGATTATACTCGCGTAGCATATGCTACAACGTTAAGCTCTACGCCGTAGACCCTCTACAAAATATCGTAGCAAAATTATATTGCATGCCGTGAGGCTACAATATGGAGCCCTTACTATAATAATTTTAAGACCATACCAAACCCATATTGTGATACCTAATGAATAAAATGAATTTAATAAAAAAATACACTGAATTTCACCACATTTTCTACAATAAAATAAAAACAATGAGACAAGCTCTCAACTTTACGATTGGCAATAAAACTGTAAGTCCTGATTTATTACTGTTCCCTAGGGAATAGTTCTTTATGTTCCCAGTACTTTAGTGGCATAGAACAGTTATTTCTGGGAGTATTATAGTATAGGTATATGTGTGTGTTTTATTAAATTTGCTAGCTTATGCGGTAGGAATTTAAAAAAAAGGTAAGTGAGGAAAGTTTGTTTCTCATAATTATGAAATCAAATAAAATCCTTATTTACTAACCAAAAAAAATCTGTTTTTGTCTTTGAGAATCAACACATTTTTCTATAAATGGAGATTATTGACAAATACACCGAAAATAATAATTCGTTTAAAAGTATTCATAACACCTATTCACTTATATTTGTTTGTCTTCAATGTCATTCAATTATTTTTTCGCCAATATCGACTTACATTGGTTCTTTTAAATTACTAATTAAACAAAACGATTTTCTTCTCTAGATTAAGCGCTTTATATAATACTAGCTGTGCGCGCGACTTCGTCCGCGTGGAATAGTTATTTTGGGCATCATATTAATTTGCAAACAACTTCTTCAGCTTTATAATTTTTAGCTGTTATCCACGACTTGAACCGTTTTTGCGGCGCACGCAACCGAAGCCGTCAAAGATGAATAATTTTCCCCGTTTTTTCCACATTTTCCATTGTTTCTTCGCTCCTAGTAGTTGCAGCGTGATGTTATATAGCCTTAAGCCTTTCTCGATAAATGGTCTATTCAACACAAAAAGAATTTTTAAATTCGCCCCAGTAGTTCCTGAGATTAGCGCGTTCAAACAAACAAACAAACTCTTCAGCTTTATAATATTAGTATAGATTAGATTTGCTAAACATCAGTTGTAAGCAAGCATGAACCAATTTGACATAAAAAAGTATGTTTCAGAAGAATAGATAGTATTACCAAGTTATATTTCATTCTACTTTTGATTCCATTCTTCTATTATTCCTGTTCTTGTTCTTTGTTTGCTTTTATAGAAATTTCCTGTTGCTTCTTATCATTGTTATTGCTTGATACTTGTATTTGCTTTAGAAAACTTTTCAACTTATATTAAGCCTGTTATTATGATACGATGATTGTTGAGCTTCTGTTGTATTTTTTTCGCAATATTTGTGTTAAAATTGTATCAAAATTCTTTACAAAAAGAAAACTATAAGTATGCTAATTTGTTCTTAGTATGTATATTTAAGTCAAGGCAAATAAAGGCTTTTTTATTTTATTTTATTTTATTTATTTATTTATTTATGTATGTAATTAAACTATGTGAGTGATATTTTTTACGAAACGTGCATAACAAAAAAACTAATGCAGTTGTTTTTTTAATTTGCATTTTTTTTAAACTTCTTGAATTCGATACAAAACTCATTAGCTAATGTTTTGTTTTTTGTTGTTTAGTACAGCTCCAAAACCACATTTTTTACGGAAATTGCATCGACATCTGCATCTTAAATCAGCAGCTGTTTAAGGCAGTCATTGTCAAATAAAAACAAAGGATTGTTATATTTAATGACGGTTGAAACTTACATTCAACTTTGACATCAGCTTAGATATGATTTACATAAGTTTACGAAGTGAGACATAAGACTAACCTGTTGTATAAATGGAACGTTTAATGTATTATGATCGTCTGTATTGAAAGCTGAAAATGTTTCAATATAGTGAGTGCTTCATAGAAACTAGTTACTTGTCCCTTGACGTGTGGACGGACGTGAGCTCTGCTCGCTCAGGTGATTTCAATTTCCGACACCGGGGCTTGTACTATCTATCCAGAAGGAATAGAGATCTGTTCTCTCTAATCGTATGAGAATGCAATAAAAGAAATATAATGTGTTTGTTAAAAAAAATACATGTGATTGTAATGCAAAAAAACAAACTTAATTTACTCAGATATTGTGTAAGCTATTTTTTAACTATATGACTGAAAATTTAAGTGAATTACTAATTTAATGTAATTACTTATACTTACACTTAAATTCTCATCTTGTAATAAAATTGCGGGTCGAAAATTTTATTACAGTTTGCATTTTCATAAGCTGAAAACAAATATTATAGTAGTTTGATGTAATAAATCCATTAAAGTTTTTTTATTATACACCAGTTTATTTCATAAATTTTGCTTATCAAAAAATATTAAAACTTTCGTGAGGCATTTTGTCTATATGTTAATTACACGGGAGTGAAAACCGTTTAGTTAACATATTGTCAAAAATGTCTCAGAGGTAATAGTACAGCCCCATTGTTCTCGACAGGCCATTACGGAGACAAATACTCGGCACTGTGTCGGTACTGGCTCGCAGGCACGTATCGACGCCTGGCAAATTTACCATCCTATATCATACGTAGTTAAACTTACATACTTAGATGTTTTTAATGTATTTTTAACGGAGTAAGTCTACATACGACCATCATTTCCTTAATAGTAAGCGTTCATTATGGTCTTGGATAGAGCGTGTTTCAATAGTAACTTAATCAACCAAGTATTGATTATCATAATAAGATTAGCATCATTATATTTGCATTGTCCTATATGTCGTTGTTAAAACGTATGGAATAACTAGTGGATGCTCGCGGCTTCGCTTGCATTAAGAAGTAAAACTTGCATCCCCTATTTCACCCCTCTAAAAGCGGCTTTTCAAAAATCCTTTCTTAGCGGATACCTACGTCATAACATCTACTTGCATGCCAAATTTCAGCCCGATCCGTCCAGTGGTTTGGGCTGTGCGTTGATAGATCACTATATCAGTCAGTCAGTCAATCAGTCAGTCAGTCACCTTTGAGTTTTATATATTTAGAAGATGCAATAGGCGTTATGAACCTGGAACTGTTAGTTGTTCGTTCTTATGTTTTACACTCACTTAGATTCAATGCACCAATAAACTGCAGTTATCAAGAATAAAGTTGCGATAATTGTGTTTTGCGAATAAATATTTTATGATAGTTTTATTGGAAGTTTTACTGACACATCTGTCACCCTCTTTTCTAATAGATAGTAATAAAAATAAACGTATAGAAGTAAGATAAACAGCTTACCTGTATCCTGCGAGTAAGCGCGGCGTGAGAAGCGGCCGACAGCCACCGTCAACTCAGCGGCATAGCTGACGTCACGGCACCTCCCGATCCACAGCGCCAGGCAGCCTAGTGGCCAAGCACGTGACCAGCGCCTCGCTTGGAATCCTTGTTAGCTTAGTCACATGGCCTGAAGGTCAGACTAGCTGTATGGGTCAGGGTAGCGATCAACCCAAGCTTGCGATCCAACTTAACGTCGCATGGCATGAAGGTCAGGCCAGCAACTGACAGGCTAGCGAATGACGCAAGCTAGCGATCCAACCCAACGTCGCATGGCCTGAAGGTCAGGCTAGCTACACGGGTCAGGCTAGCGTTATACGCCAGGCTAGCAAGGGACAGGCTAGCGATCGACGCAAGCTAGCGATCCAACTCAACGTCACATGGCCTGAAGGTCAGGCTAGCTACAAGGGTCAGGCTAGCGTTATACGCCAGGCTAGCAACTGACAAGCTAGCTATCGACGCAAGCTAGCGATCCAACTCAACGTCGCATGGCCTGAAGGCTAGCAACTGATTTTTTTCAAATTCAAATAGGCTATCAATCCTCTTCAGGTTGGTAGCATTGCAAGTTGGTCTTCCAGCGTGAGCTCAATCTAAAAGACTATAAGCTAGCTATATATGAAACGCTAGCGACCTTCGTCAGTTTAGAAAGCCAAGCTAATAACTTGAGCTCAAGCTAGAACCTCAAATTCAGTGATCTGAGACGCAAGATGTACAGAAACTAGCAGCCAAGGTGGTAAAGCTACTGAAGATATCACTTCACTACACTTCACTCACTGCACATTATTTGGGACAGACCCAATCACTCCACTTTGCACCTGTAACAAAGGAAACGTGAAATTTATACTTTAATTTTAATCGTATTACTTATAATATACAAAGTACTATCGTTTTAGTAATACACGTACAAAGTTTCAAAATGATCAAATCAAAATCGTCAAATTAAGTTTTTTTAACTAACAAACATAATATGAAAAAAAAAACGTACATAAATCGACCATCTTAAATAAGTATCTTTGACAAAGACAGTTATTAATGCCCCACTCACCCCACATATGTCAAAATTAGTTAAATAAAAATGCCTTTTTTAGATTAATATAAACGGCCTTAAATGCAAGTCATTGATGTTTGGTGTTACAGAACTTATTGAAATGGACATCCTATACGTAATTTACTATACTAGATATTAAAAAACAAAAAAAAAAAAAACAAAGGTTGCCTGGAAGAAATCGCTTAAGGCGATAAGGCCGCCCATATGTACGTCATCATAAATTTATCTTTCCATGTATTTCTTTCATGTTGGTGTGCAATAAAGACATTTTATTATTATTCATTTATCTCAGTTAACATCCTCTCGAGCTTTACGCTCGGTATTTTTAGGGCATCAGGGGGGCCGTAGCCAACACTGAGAGGCCCTTTACAATTAAATACTTAATTTATTATTATTATTATTATAATCTAACTACCTCAAATACCTATTAACTGTACAAAAATCCAATCGTGTTTAGGGCAAATTGACCTGTATTCCAAGCATGTCTTATCGAGGCCAAATCAATTCATTTCGTATTCATTTTATAACCCGATACAAATTGCTGTAGTAATGTAAAAAGGCATTCGCATAAAACACTTTATTTTGTCGACGAGTGCGTAAAAGTGTTCTGAAATTAGCTGCGTCACGTAGATTTTTGAGTAAGCAGTAGTATATACGTAAATCTATACTAATATTGTAAAGCTGAAGAGTTTGTTTGTTTGAACGCGCTAATCTCAGGAACTACTGGTCCGATTTGAAAAATTATTTTTGTGTTTAAGAGACCATTTATTAAGGAAGGCTTTAGGCTATATAACATCACGTTGCCACTAATAAGAGCGAAGAAACAATAGAAAGTGTAGAAAAAACGGGGAAAATATTCATCTCTGAGGGCTTCCGTTGCGTGCGCTGCGAAAACGGTTCAAGATATCAAAAAAATGTGTATGAAAGAATTATTCCTCTTGAAATGATCTAACAAAATGTCCGCACAGTATATCCGTAACAGTATATGTCTATCTTTTAAGGTTAACTCACTAGAACCGTTTTTATGGTAATAAGTAACTATTCCACGCGGACGAAGTCGCGCGCACCAGCTAGTAAGTTTATATAAGCAAAGTCTAGTGGCGAAAATTTTAATAAGTAAGTTCTTTTTTATAGTTAAAAGCTGCAGTCTTATTAGATTGTTTTTTATTGCCTTTGTTCCTTATGATGCATAATTTACAACATGCATTTGTCAAAATATAGTGTAGTTAATTTGAGTTTCAGTTACGTGGCGATGTTTTCAATAAAATAAAAATTCTACTGTTAATCGAGTCAAATAATTTTTAGTTACTTATAGTACAAATTAAAGGCAAACAGAGTACTATAATGGGCAGCAAAAATACCTCATAATGTATTTTTCATCTCATTTCCAAAAACCACTATTAAAAAGTTGCATTTATTTCAACTTTTTCATAGCTAGATAGCTGTGTAACATATCCCGTAATTTTAACTCGTTTGTTTACCATTTAAATACATATTTTAATATATAATCAGGCCTAGTAATGTTCATTTGTCAATGGAGGCACTGATGCATAAGATACAGTTTTATTACTAGTTTAGGCATCAGTTGTCCAAACCTACATTGAATTTTGATTTTTGACAACATATCCATGTATGTAAAATCTGCTGAACTAATTGTAATAAAACTAACACTATCTACTAGCATATGCTACTTTAATCATTCATTATAAAAATATGTACGTTACTATAGTTTCGGAGAAATCCGTAGTTATTTTTATGGATTATGTGTCGGACAATAAAGAAATTTATTATTATTATTTATTATTATATTTGTTTATTTACTATTTATACCAACCAACCAGCGTTGTAAAAAGTGTTCATTCGACCGGAAAGTGGCTGCTTATTCAGCATAATGAAATGGAACAACAATACAATAAAACCGCAGTTTGCGCGCACATGTCTCGTAAAATATATTTGGTGGGAAACGTGGAGATCACAAGTCAATGTGGACGGAACAAGGATTACCTCGGTGGGTGTAGGTTAGGTTGAAGTCAAATGTGTGACAAAAATCAAGTCAACTTATTCTCAGAATATCTCAAATTTACTAGAATCTCTCTCTTCATACTAATTGTGCAGTGTTTTGGAAATAATCATGATATTTCTGAATTTATTAATGTTTTTAGTAATTATCTATTTGAAAAATCAATAACGGAAATAAATACATATGATTTTATACTCACTCCTTAATCTGTTAATCAGATAAGGTCATTAATCTGATAAGTTATGGTAGAAACCAATGGCATATAAAAAGAAACAGAGAAGCCTATGCCCAGCAGTAGGACGAACCAGCTGTAGATGATGATTAATCATAGCTTTTTTATAACTACATAAGTATTTTAGGTTTGTAAAATAATACACTGAAAAAGTGTAGTATTTTACAAATCTAAATACCTATGCCGATTTCAAAACATTTTCCCCATAATCCCGCTCTGTCCCTGATTACATCCCAGCAGTAAATGCATCATGATCATAAGCCCATCGTAACTGTCCGCCATTTTCATGGCTGCCACAAGTGCTTGGATAATGGAACGTAATTATACGATACTGTGAGTAGGTGATACGTGAGGCCCTTCTCTTTCTTGAGTCGTATTTCCTCATGACTGAGGGTCGTGACTCCCCACAGAATTAATACGATAGGGGTTAGTTCTATTGGGCAGATACATCGTGGTTGACGCCCAGGTCGTTTCACGGTGACACATGTCCTCAGATATTGTGGTCCTATAACATGTCGCTTTTCTCACTTTGTTTTTCTTCATCGATAAGCGAGTGCAAAACCTCATATAACTTAATAATACAAGTCGTTGGTGTAGGGCCGGATTCGAACCAGGGTTCGTCAGGATGAAAAGCAGACGCCGAAACCGCCGAGTTACACTTCGCTTGTGAGCCCTTAGGTTATTATAATGATACGTTTATATTATATTTTTGTGAAAGTTTTTTTTATCAGCAATCAGGTCAAACGTAAGCAAAACCGTAGGCATTGACTAGTTCAGCTATATAACAATATAATTTAGTAAATCACAACCGCCTGATATTAAAACAACATATTTGTGTTTATAAAAGTAATGAAATACATCATAATAGTGGTTCTTATTTGATAAACAAAACAAACGCTAATTAACACACAAAAAAAACTGTCACTTTTATAATATTTAGTGGGATGTGGTGATTTTGATATAATGGAATAACACGTATCTTGTGTTAAATTTACTATAATATCTAGGTTTGTTATTAAACGTCACTATCTGTTAAACGAATTCCACGAACTGTATGAAATAAACCGCATTACTATATTGATTGTATTGCGTTTGACAGCGTATTGACATATTGTAGGCTCAGTCAAAATCTTGTAGTGTGTAGCTTTTTAACGACTGCTTCTATTAAACTTTTAAGACCGAGTTATCTTGCCAAGTGTCCAGCCCATCACCACTTGAGTTTCGACCTAATATAAAGTACATAAAATACACCAATATGAATTATTTTGTAGTCAATCTTCAAATTAAATGAGAATAAGTTCTTACGGTTAACACGTTCCATCCTAGACCGTTAAAATCCCTTATCGTCGAGCCAATTATGTATTATGTTCAAAACAAATGAATGAAAAACATACAAAGTCAAACTTTTATTCTATTTTTAAAGTCACTTAAAAGCAAACCTCGCTTCGCTCACTCTTCCATTATTATAAAAGCGAAGTGTTCGCACATTTCATAAAAGCTAATTGATCGGAAAGCACATGGAAACCGCGTAACCAACGAACCAAGCGTAATTTAATCATAGTCTCATGTAATAACAATGGAAAATTGATCTTTTGTTTGCTTATTCTATTATTTTTATTATTCTGGGAGTATTATAAAAATATGGGCTTACCTTTATATACCTTTCAAATCCAGAGTATATAGATTTCTTCTAGGCTAGCGTGGTACATCGTAGACTACAGTGGACGTCAGGCAGGCTGTAGTCAAACGTAAGCCTATTCCATGTTAAAAAAAAATTAACAAAAGAGCTGGTTACGAAAAGTTTTTTTTTGTGAACACTGATGTCAAGTTTGTTCAAATTAACTTAGGTAGCTGCCT
The DNA here is from genome assembly GCA_964023185.1 of Macaria liturata. Classification (NCBI taxonomy): domain Eukaryota; kingdom Metazoa; phylum Arthropoda; class Insecta; order Lepidoptera; family Geometridae; genus Macaria; species Macaria liturata. Next base: position 3,201,715 of record OZ026807.1, on the reverse strand, counting down.
TAAATATAAAAACACGATCAAAAACTGTTACAATATACATAGGTAGGTATTCTTCAAAATACAAATCAATTTGTTGGTTTTAGTTTACAATATGATAAGGTTTTTAATGCATAATAATTAATAATATTTATTTTAATTATTAATAATTAATTAATACACATTCAAGTAAGTTGTCAGATCAATATAACAATAAAAATAACTTGAAAGTACAAGTGATTGGTGTAGGGCCGGATTTGAACCAGGGTGCGTCTGGATGCCAAGCAGACACTGGAACCGCTAAGCCACACTCGCTTACAAAGTCAATCGAGTCAATCTAATAATAGCACGTTATAAGTCAACATACTCTCTACATTTGATGTTTTGATACAGCTCGCATTTCAGGGTTCTTTATTCGAGAGTGTACTTGTACCCACGTCATTACTGGAAATGTACGGAACCAGAGACGCCCTTTATTAATTGGCTGCGCTCCTGGTTAAAGCTTATTTTTCATCTCAGTTTAGAAAATAAGGACTAAAAGTCATGCTTGTGTTTTCATAGCTAGTTATGTTGCAACTCGTAGGTAAGGCTTTTTTAAATGCCTTCAATAATTCTAAGTATCTAATAAAACAAAAAAGGTTGTCTGGAAGAAATCGCCTAAGACGAAAAGGCCGCCCAATGTGCAGCACTTTAAAATATTTAAGTCTATTTTCTATTGTGTAATTTCTGTTTTTTGGTGTACATTAAAGTGAAATTCTATTCGATTCTAAATATACTTCTTTTACAACTATAAAACAGGTAAGTTTCTTTATCAACCTAACCTGGTTATAAGCCTAAAGTTTGTGAGTGAGCTAGTGTATGCGTATGTTTGTTCTTTCTTCGAGTTCAAATATTTAAACCAATTCGAATGAAATCTGTTATAAAGTTCAAATTAAAACTAAGGATAAATATAAACTAATTTATTCTGCGATCAACTTAAAAATTTAACCATTTAAGGTTCTACGTATATTTTTAATGACTTAGTTGATTAGGTGTTTTGACATATTATTATACAGTTTTCACTACTAAATTGTAAAGTAAATTATCGCTTCCTTTCATGTTAACATAACGTTTCATATTATATAAAAAGTAGGTCAGTAGATCTGGATTTGTTTTTATGACGACAATATCATCATTTGAAACAACCGCACGTTTTTATGATTCTTTAACTGTCGTGTGTTTGATGCTATGTACATGAAACACACATGTGTAAATTTCAGTGATACTATTGTCAAGTGAATATGTCACCTGGAAGAGATCACTCAAGGTGATATGGCCGCCCTCTTGTACATACATCTAAAAAGTTTTGTTGCATTGTATTGTAATATATTATCTTAATTTGGACGGCTACTGCGAGCGTTTCAATATGAGAAGTGTATTTATTTTTTCTTTATCGTAATTTGGATTGGTCATGGACAATCAGAAAAGTGGTCAATTACTACCAGGTCACCAGAAAGGTCTATACCCAGCAATGGGACGAAACTGGCTGAAGATAATGATGATGAAAGAATATTTTAACATTTCTAGTGTCTTTTAGTGGTATAAAACGGCACACCCCTGTCCATCACTTTTGTTACAAAAACTTTACGCCAGCTTTTTATACGCTCGACATTATTTGCTTTGCAAATCGTTTGCCCCGGAGCAACGACATTTCACCCGATAAACAACGTATATACGTTTCTAGTATAGACACTCCTAAAGGTGTTAATGACGAGAGCGAAACGGATTCTTCAGAGTTTTCTTTGGCTTGTGTAGTATATAAAAAAACTCTTAATTTTAAAACGATCTGACAAGATCTGGTTACACGCGTTGCATTCTAGAGAACTTTTCTTGCTGTATAAAAATACTTCAGTAAATTTCCGATTTAGGTTGGTTGATCAAACATATACTTTTTAATTAACTTTTTATTTACTTATACATTTGACTTTTTGCTTTTACGATACCCAAAAAAAATTTTTTTTGTTTTAGCAATGGACAAGAAAATTGATTGATTGCTAAAAACAATATCTACTAAGCAACTGTTTGTTAGAATGCAATGTTCTTTGCAGTAAGCTAGACAAATAGGAGTCTCTAATCTACATTATCTGTGGCTGTAGGGTATAAAGCTGTTATCACGAATCAGGACATGGCACGCACTACACTGATAAGCGTTATCAGTGTACACAGTACTACATTAACTTGGATTGCCAGTACATTGTTTGACGAAATTATTTTGTTGCAGTAGTGAAAGTTTGAACAGGTATTGAAAAGAAAAAAAACAAAGATTGTATAAGTACGTGTTTTACCTACTCATAAAGATTATCGATTTTCCCTCGATTCGTTGCTTTTTAGAGAAAAAACATTGATTTATTCATTTAAGATTATAATGCTACTTTGTGGGAGCAAAACGACAAAAACATAAACGGATTGTAGAGTTTTATAACAAAATGTAGATGTCTACGTTTTGCTACGAGAGCTCTACGATTTGCTACGAATATCTACCCGTTGCTACGAAATCTCTACGTATGATACGCCATTTTGGAAACCAATTAAAGCTTGTTAGTTAGTGCATTTTCCACAGTAGCGGGTTTTAGTAAACTAACAAATCTCTTTTTTTACATCAATTGTTTTAAAAACACAAGTGATCCACGTCATTCAAAAATTTAGTTTATAGATAAAAATTAAGCATGTTTCATTTAGTTAAAATCAAATTCAAGATAACAAAATTGTTTTTACTTTTATAATTACTATGGAATGAGTCAAAAGCTAATCCTCTGTCCAAAAAATACAACACAACTAATGCGTCAGCGTAACTGATTTTTGTGGCCTCGGATAAGGAGTCAATTATGTGGGCTTATCAACGCAAAGGGCAAAGTTTGTGGGCAGTTTGGTAAATAGAGACAGGTGGGAAACATAGTCATGGCTAGGTGGGACTCATTGATTATAACGTTTTGTTACTGATTTTCACGCGTATGATGATTATTTTCTTTTTTTTGTAAAATTTCTTTAAGTGTATACTTACCACGCATGGTTTATATAGAGATGTTCAACAAACAGCGTACGGTTGATTGGTCACTTACTGTTAAAGCATTAGTCTAATTTTGTTATTTTTTAACACAAATAAAGACTACTGAAAGGAAAAATAGAACTACGAAAAATATAACACAAAAAAAAACATAATTTAGTATCTTTAACTATAATGATCACTCACTATCAGGCAAATTTTCATCAATTTTAACCCATTCCGTTCAAAAAACTAAATTCTTTTCTTCTTCTTATCTAATGTGAGTGGCCAACTCTGGTGTCGAGAGTTTATCAAGCCGCCCTAAGGGTGACATGGTTTAACGACTGCCGTACTAGACAAACAGCCGGGACCTACAATTTAACGTGTATACTTCTAACGCCCCTTCAATATATAGTTGGAATAAAAAATATATGTATCAATAGTGGATGATCAAATTTGACAGCCGTGACACCCATAACGTGATTCGTTTGTTTATTTATTTGACATAACTGGAGTATTACATATAGATTGATATATAGAGTAGTAACACGTGTTAAATAGTACTATGTTTTGCTAATATTGATATTTTAGATTAGAGTAGGTACTATATTTTTTTTTTTTTTTTTTTAGTATTGACTGGCCTGTTAGCTTAGTTGGTAGTGGCACTGCCTTCTAATCTAGAGGTTGCGGGTTCGATTCCCGTATGACACAAGTATTTATTAATTTTAAAATGTATAATTACTTGTATTGAGTCTGGTTGTTTGTATGTATAATAAGTATGTATTTACAAAAGAAAAGTATATATGTATTATATCCGTTATCTAGTACCCACGACACAAGCGTTTGCTTAGTGTGGGGCTAGATGGCGCTGTGTGGAATGTCCCGGAATATTTATTTATTTATTTATTTATTTATATTACTGTAGCTAAAAAGGATAAAACTTTTATATGCTTTAATATTCTACGGCTTGTATATACCTTTAAAAAATGCAAAATTATTCAATATATTTAGCTCGCAGCAGACAAAAATATGTTTGTGTATGTAGGTATAAGACAAGTATGGACCTAAACGTTTTTAAATCAATTTGAAAACACTTTAATCCAGAGTTCGTTGTCACCACTCGCTTGCTTACTATAAAAATATGATTTAAAAAAATACTTCTCGGAACAAAGATCCTTTATTAAGTAAAACAACATAAAAACACATTTCACTTTCATAGCAAAGTGAAAATAGTCATCAGAGATAACGTAGACCGAACACAAACCTTGTTACCACTTGATATAGGTGAAAGCTTTTAGTACTAATAGGTATTGTATATATATACCTATAGGGCATAGGCAAGAAGTGTGAAATATAAAGAGTGGTATAATATGAAATAAAAAAAATGGTCACACTTTAAAAAAAGTATATAAAAAGTTTTTTTTAACACGAAATAGGCTTACGTTTGATGTTAAGCACCACTGGAGTCTAAGATGTAGCACGCTTGCCTAGAAGAAACTTATTTACTCTGGATTTGAAGACCCCTGGGGTTATAAAGTGTATGAAAAATGTTTGTGTGCTTCGTGGAAAACATTACGCTTGCCTAGTTTTGGATAAGATTTTTCTTTTGAATTGCTTAATAGAATTTAAGCACCTTAAAAAGTATTAAAAACTGATTTTACCAACGAAAACACATACAAAAAGTTATGTGCAAAGCATTACCTACATGTACAGTCCTTTTCCAAAAATGTTATAATATTTTAATAAAAAACCTTTTTTTTACATGAGATAGACTCACGCTTGACTACAACCTGCCTGATGTTAAGCAACGTTATAATCTACGATCTAGCGCGCTTGCCTAGAAGAAACCTAAATAGATTGCTTCTTTTCTATATCATGGTTGGACTCAGCTAAACAAAATGTTACGAATAATTATAACAAAACAAATCAGAAAATCATAAGCCATTTTCATTAGGCCAAAAACATTTTACGAACAAACAAAATTATCAGCAAACTTTTGCATCTGTTAAAATTTCGGAAGAAGGTTCTACGCGCCGAAAGATGTTGTCAATTAAAAATGTTATAATTAAACCCAAGTAAAATGCTCATTTTCATGCTTTTAACTTGACGTAAATATAAAATTATCTTTTAAAATTTAATTTATTGTAAATACCTTCTTACTAGCTGGTGCCCGCGACTTCGTCCGCGTGGAATAGTTATATTACCATAAAAACGGTTCAGGTAAGTTAATCTTATAAGACAGACATATACTGTTGCGGTCATTTTGTTAGATCATTTTAAGAAGAATAATCCTTTCGTACATTTTTTTATGATATCTTGAACCGTTTTCGCAGCGCACGCAACGAAAGCCCTCGAAGATGTTAAATTCCCCCCGTTTTTTCCACATTTTCCATTCGCTCATATTAGTTGCAGCGTGATGTGATATAGCCTAAAGCCTTCCTCGATAAATGGTCTATTCAACACAAAAATGTTTTATCACTTCGCACCAGTGGTTCCTGAGATTAGCGCGTTCAAACAAACAAACCAACTCTTCAGCTTTATAATATTAGTATAGATTGGATGGGAGTGACCATCTCTGGTGTCGAGAGTTTTCAAACCGTAAGGCCTCTGACATGGTTTAACAAGTGCCTTACTATGACGAATATCTGTTGTTTATTTAAAAGGTAATCTCATAAATATGTAGAACACTTATCACTTTCTCCTATCCATAGTTCAGAAAACGAATGAAGAAGACATAGTTTCTATCAAGTATTACTTTGACGTTGGCAATTTTTTCTTCACCTTGCTTTATTTACAAAAATGATTGCTATAAGCAACATAGCTGCAATTCATATAAACCGCTATTGATTTATTTTTCAATAGAAAATATTTTGCATATGACCAACGAAAAAACAATTCTTTATTCCTCGTCGAATTTTGTTCACAATATATAACACATTTTAATACAAATAAAACACAAAAGCAACTTATATGTACTTACAAAATAAACAGAATCTTTTACAAAAACAAACCTCGTTTTATTTTTAAATCGACCTCAATATAAAGGTTACTTAAAGTTTACGCATAATTAAGTTACCAAGCAAACACTCCAAAATAAATACATTATTAATTAAAACTCAACGGCTGCCGTGGTTGGGTTGACAGGTTAAATTTTAGGTTCCATTGTTATATTTCATAATATATTCGTAATAGTTGCTAAATCATGTCAAAAAACCGAAAAGAGGAAAAATGACTGACCATACTCCATGGTTGCCTATCCTATCTCATATAAATAAACTTAATTTATCTCTTCTTATACAAACTTAATCAATTGCTTATTATGTTAGTAGATTAGTCTTTTCTCCATATCTTTCATAGTAAATCTTAAAAATAAGTGAAAAAGCAAATTATTGCTTAATTCATCACTTGTTGATTCAGATTTAATGAAGATATTTGGTTTCCTAGTTAAAAATCCCATTCATTTACCACCCATACATAAATAAGAGCTGTCAAAGTAAAGCCATGCTTTCAATTTTATGTGCCCCATAAAGCATTGATTCACTTAACGTCGCTCAATGACCTATTGTTCGTATAAAGTGCTCCGTAAACTCGTTAGTCATAAATTTTATTCGAAAATCAATACAAACCTTATACGGGCAAAAATAGACGGCTTGTTACCAAAAATAAAAAATATGACACAAGAAATACTCACCTCTTTGCATAAAAACTCAACGCACTGCACTCCTTTATACAACGAAAACAGAACAAAAAAGTTCACAAGTCACTCACGAGAAAAAAAAAGAACGCTGTCATTTGTATTGGAAGCAAGAGCGTTCCAATTCAAATGTCCCGCCTATTTGCGAGCAAGGAGTTTGCATCGGTTGCCGACCTCGCGTCAACAGGTCGCATCCCGCACTACCGTGCCCGGCGGATCGGCCCGATCGCGCTCGCGCCAAAAATAATACTCTCAGAACTACGTTATACCTGTAAGATGCCTAATAAAGGTAGAAAATGTCAAACAAATATTTGTGATTGGCCAAATATCACGTGCTAATCACGTGATATTTGACCAATCATAATGATGATTAGTTCGTTTAATTATTTTTTTTTATATTTTTTTTAAATACGTTTTTTGTTTTTTTTTTATTAGTAGTTAGTTAGACAGCCAGCACCAGTGAAACGACATGTCTTTACGAATATTATAATCACGGTAACCGTTAAATGATTGAACGTTGCAACGCTCGGGAATTCTTTTTAATCTGCGCTGGGACTATAGTCTGAATAAAATGAATATGTATACTTATCGTAAAATACAACATAAACAGGCAATCCGTTATGAACCTCAACTCAACAAAATAAATAAATGAACAAATGCAGTCAGCGATGCTATTCCATTACCTATCTCGCTATTACATAGTCTACGCTTCAGAAGGACATTGTAGGTTTTCAACGGCCCTGTTGGTATTGGAAAATGGCTTTCTCTGATACTCCATTGTTCGCTGGCAGGTCGCTGATTTATTATTAGGTACCTGTGTTCATATAGGTATAGATATATAATCGAAACTTTATAATACGAGTGAATACAATCTATACTATACTATATCTATACTAATATTATAAAGCTGAAGAGTTTGTCTGTTTGTTTGAACGCGCTAATCTCAGGAACTACTGGTGCGAATTGAAAAATTCTTCTTGTGTTGAATAGACCATTTATCGAGGAAGGCTTTAGGCTATATAGCATCACGTTGCAACTAATAGGAGCGAAGAAACAATGGAAAATGTGGAAAAAACGGGGAAAATTATTCATCTTTGAGGGCTTCCGTTGCGTGCGCTGCGAAAATGGATCAAGAAATCAAAAAAATGTGTATGAAATAATTATTCCTCTTGAAATGATCTAATAAAATGTCCGCAACAGTATATGTCTATCTTTTGAGGTTAACTCACTAGAACCGTTTTTATGGTAATAACTATTCCACGCGGACGAAGTCGCGCGCACCAGCTAGTAATATTATACAGCTGAAGAGTTTGTTTGTTTGTTTGTTTGTTTGAACGCGCTAATCTCAGGAACTACTGGTGCGAATTGAAAAAATATTTTTGTGTTGATTAGACCATTTATCGAGGAAGGCTTTAGGCTATATAACATCACGCTGCAACTAATAGGAGCGAAGAAACAATAGAAAATGTAGATAAAAAAGGGGAAAATTATTTATCTTTGAGGGCTCCCGTTGCATGCGCTGCGAAAACGTTTCAAGATATCAAAAAAGTATGCATGAAAGAATTAATACCCAAAATAACTTATTCCACGCGGACAAAGTCACAGGCACAGCTAGTGAACATATAAAAGACAGAAGAAAAGCATTTATAAATGACAGATGAAGAGTGAGCAGAGAGATATATATTTTTGAAATCATTTTTCGATATAATTATTTATAACAAGCGTTTGCTTAGGCTAGAGAGCACTGTGTGTCTTAAAAAATACTTCAATTACTAATACCGTTTACTATAACTTAGTTTTACCGCTAAATTATACCATGTATACGATGGTTGAATTTTTTTTTACTATTTTTAATACCAATTCAATATTGTTTTAGATATACAATTATTAATCTTATAAGTATAACTTCCAGTAACTGATATTTCGTATTTTTATATATTATTGTAGTGCAATGTGAACAACAAATATGTTTTTTTTTCCCTGTACCTTGTCTACGACTTTTTGATTATGTGCAAATAGTTTACACATTTTGATACTGAAACTCCTTGATGATTCGAAAAAAGTTTTAATTTTAAGAGCTTTAAATAGAAAATGCACGCGTTTGTAATTAATTACATTGTTCTAATTAGCGTTCAAAAAAGTCCTTTCACAAGTAGGTGTGTTGAAAATTATGTCTTTTTAATATAATCTTAACAAAGTTAAGTACTCGTACTTCTAAGACATCTTGAAGAATTTAGCCGTAAAGATCCTTTGGTCTTAATTATTTCTCCGCCGACAGAGCACGAAACATTTTTAATTACCCCAAAAAACAAGAAAATAAAGTACTTAATTAGAAAACTCCATACAGGGTGCTTTAAATGGTTTCTTTTTTATTAAATCTTATAACACCGGCTAGAACTTACATCAAAATTAATAATAATTAAAAATATGTCACTAATTTTCATTATAATATTGACGTAAGTGCTATTCTTACCAACTTACTACCTATTTACCTGTTCTTTATTGTTAAATAATTAACCAGGCACGTTTGTAGTTTTCTTTTTTTCGCGTTTTCTTCAACATGTTAAAATTATTTTTGACTGCAATTTGCGGGATGGTAAGCTATGTATATAATCCACAAATAACAAGAATCAACAAAGGTATCATTGTGGTTAATTAAATTTAATCACAGTAATGATGAAATGAAACCTATGTATGTATAAATGTTTATCATTATGTTTTTCATTTTTTTATTTGCTATATCTAGTGCACGCCCGCGGCTTCGCTCGCAATAGTTCATGATAAAAAGCCTATGCTATAACACTCCTAATACCTTATACTACCTACATATTAAAAATCATGATGATCCGTTAAGCCGTTTTTGCGTGATGAGCGTTTAAATGAACAGGCAAACAGACAAACGGACAAAAAATATAAAAACTGCTAAAGTGTTTTATTATCGATTTAAAGTATAGCCAAGTTTTTTTTTTTAATATCTTCTATGTACAGATGTTTTACTTCATCAGCTTTATGATAGGTATATATACCTATAGATAGAGATGTCTTGTGTAAAAATCACCTTGTACATTATCGTGCGGAATACGATACCAAGTTTTTGGCAGAAAGTAAATCATGGACGTGAGTAATTAAATGAGTTTACTAATGGTGTTTACTGAGAACAACAAAGTAAATGATACGCTATATTTAAGAAGGATCTATTATATTATTAAAAAAACAATAAGCTCATGGTTGACAACAAATCAGAAAGAAAACATTTATTGAGGCAGATTTAACAGAAAAACAAACACGAGTAAGTAAGTAAGTATATCTTTAGAGTCGTATTTCCTCATGACTGAGGGTCGTGACTCCTCCGCAAAATTAATTCGTTAGGGGAGTTCTCAACTTCAAAAAATAACAAAATCCTCAACTTCCCCCTACCGAAGTTCATCCACGTACCTTACTTTATGTATACCTTTAAAGCCGAATGGAGGTGCTATTTCCCGCGGAAAGTATCTGATTGATTACCCCTCAACACGTCATGGAGCGATGTAGCTTCATGCGAGGACATAGTATAGGGGAAGATAGGTCAAACTAATATACCTTATTTACAAATGAAATTCTGAGGAACATATTGTGTTAGTATATAACATATGTACATATCCCTCCAGAGTTTTATTTACAATGGATTTCCGCAAAGTAACGCCTGATTCAATATCTTATCCTATTTACAAAATAATCATCTATTTCACATCAAATAACAAACGAACACAGTTGCCATTCAGTAATTAAAATAACTGTTGAGTGAAATATAAAAACTGTATAATATAAAAACATGCGCAAATTCATGCGTTGTGAAAACTTTTAATGGGATACTATGTAAAGCAAACCAATATTCTATTTGGCAGCTGTTCAATTTTTACATAAGTAAGGCTTTACTATTTGTTTATAATAAAAGTTTATTTGTTTTGGCTCAATTTTTTGTAACTGGGAGAGGTTTATGAATCAACAATCAAACATCTTGAACCACAGTGATGTTAACATTATGCAGGTTATAAACGTAAGCCTATTCCGTGTTAAAAAAGAGGTCTGTGCTATTTTACAATGATAATATGATGCGTATGTCTAGCCCATTTCTGTTATATGTCGACGCTTCCCTACAAAGGCTTTTATTAAATTCTGTGACTTTTGCCAAAGTTTAATTGCTTTTTTCGCTGTTTGTTCGTGAAAACTCGCACCACTTTTACATGGTTTTACATATTTTGGCTAAGATTTTGTCCATGAAAAGAAATTTTTAACTTCAACGTCTTTTAAAATGAAGGACGTACCCAATTAAGGCTACATAATATTTTCTAATGGAGGAGGCTTTTACCGCACTAGGCGGTCCCTATACTAAACGCAATAATAATAATGAAAAAACACTAATATAAAGTAATATTACTAACATTAATTACATAAATTCAAAAACTGTTTAATTTTTTTAAGTAAGGGAAAATAAAAGCTTTTTTATTTATTTATTTTATAATATTTTCATAAATGTGCAATTTAGCCCGATATTAAAATAATTTCACTTTTTTTTCATATAAATCATGTACGCCAAATTCTGATTGTACCCAAATCAGTAATTTAATTATGAAAATAGACGTATACTTACACATGTTATAGTCATACACCATATGCATAGCTACACTTTTTATTCCTCTCAATTACAATACAAAAAAAATACAATACAAAAACTTTTATTGGGCTTAAAATTACTTACATCTTGGTTCACTACGAGTATATTAATACACTAGCTGTGCCAGCGACTTCGTCCGCATGGAATAGTTATTACCATAAAAACGGTTCTAGTGAGTTAATCTTAAAAGATATACATATACTGTTGTGCACATTTAGTTAGATCATTTCAAGAGGAATAATTCTTTCATACATATTTTTTTAATATCTTGAACCGTTTTCGCAGCACACGCAACGGAAGCCCTCAAAGATGAATAATTTTCCCCGTTTTTTTTCACATTTTCCATTGTTTCTTCGCTCAAATTAGTTGCAGCGTGATGTTATATAGCCTAAAGCTTTCCTCGATAAATGGTCTATCCAACACAAAAAGAATTTTTCAATTCGCACCAGTAGTTCCCGAGATTAGCGCGTTCAAACAAACAAACAAACAAACTCTTCAGCTTTATAATATTAGTATACATACAAAAATAAGTTAGTGATTTCTTATAACAGTGTGTTGTCACCCGGACGAGATATTTCTGTTTCCCGGGTGTTATTTGAAATTTATGCTATGAATCAATAATTTTACAAATATTATCTAAGTACATAAATTATTTATTTTCTATTATTTTGTAACCAATTTTTTTTTTACTTATTATATAAAACAATATTCACCAAAATAAACAAAAATAATGAATAGTAGATAGTATCGAAATAATACACTTAGTACTTTATTTAGGTTATATTTCAGTAATATTACATACCTACATAGATTCTAATACCTAAGTATATTGATTGATCGCCTAGTTACTTAGGTATAACGTTGTGATAAATAACCTTCTACCTTGACCCCTGACCTCAAGGTGGTTGTTAAGCAATGTCATGACTAGAATTATTGGCTCCTGTTTTTAACTGACTTTATAAAAAGATGGTCAAACTTCGGTGATTAGACCAAATATTATGTTATGCTAGCAACAATACCTTATATATTAATACTGAATCTAAACTATCTCTATACAAATTTCGTCTTATTTGGTTCAGCTGTTTGAGCGTGTATTATTTTTTTAATCTATACTGTCTTACTCCTGGGCAAAGGTCTCCTTCAACTCGTTCCATGAATCTGGGTCGATAGCCGCCTCACGCCAGTCACTCCGAAACTGGTCAAGATTGCGACGCCAGCGGAACCTGGGCTTTCCTCGACTACAACGCCCCTAAGGCAAGAATGAATAAAAATAATGCTTTATAAGTAATCTAATACATAAATCCCAAAGGTAACTGACTGACGACTGAACGACTGATATACTCGTAGTGATCTATCAACGCACAGCCCAAACCACTGGATGGATTGGGCTGAAATTTGGAATGAAGGTAAATGTTATGACGTAGGCATCCGCTAAGAAAGTATTTTTGAAAATGCCTTACTGGCACTTGATTAAACAACACAACAATTATTTATCCACAAACGCATGTTGCACGCCTAAACTATAATAATCACTTACCATCAGATGAAACAGAGGTTTCCCAGCAATGCGGTTGACGACATTAGAATAACCGCAGGGAGCACCTGGATTCATTCTGCGCAGGACCAGGACAAGAAGAAGAGAGGCCTTTGCTCAGCAGTGGACGATAACTGGCTGATGATGATGATGATGATCATCAGATGAGATGGAACACCGCAGGGCATATTATGTATACCTACCTACTATATAGGATCGATGAGTGAAATCTCCCACGTCTATTCATCGTCGTATGTGTATTTACAATCATGTTGTAATAGCTAGATGTGACTTATTAAAAAATAAGGTAAACTAAAAAAGAATTTTGGTCATACAACTGTTACAGTAGATTAAAAAGTACACTTATTTTGCATATTCAAGCAATGGGAATCGCTAAATTGTATAAATATGTCACTGACTACACATCTTGTAAGCCCAATACACATCCACATACACAAACACACACACAAAATACTAAACGATTCATACAATCAGGCATAACACCACCGCATACCACTAAAAAACATACATACATTCACACACATACATTCACTACAAACGTTGGCCACTCTCATTCGATAAGAAGTAGAAGACTTCTGAAATTAACATATGTATGTATAATAATATGGCTTATACGACAAATAAATAAGTCAATATATTAACTAAACGGTTTTCACTCACGTGTTTTCAAACCGTTTAGTTAATATATTGATAAAATGTCTCACGAAAGTTTTAATATTAAAATAAATAAGTGTTAAAAGTTTGTATGCCTGTGCCACTTCTAGAAAAAATCCCTAAATCACTGAAGCTTATAGCAGATTTAAAAATGCCCTTCTGAAATAATAAATGAAGGTTGCTCATTTTCAGCCTCGAATGAAAAAAAGCAATTCGTTTGGTACCGACGTAAATAGAAGGACAAACCCTATTTTCGCACGAGTGCGCAATCAATAACGATTTTTTTTTTCAATGTTATCATTGAATAAAACCGATTAAATGGGATCTTCTTCTTCTTATCGAATGAGAGTGGCCAACTCTAGTGTCGAGAGTTTTCAAACCGCCCTAAGGGCCTCTGACATGGCTTATCGACTGCCGTACTAGACTAACAACCGAGGCCTACAATTTAACGTGTCATCCGACCTACGGAAGTACCCAAAATGGAATGGGATATTATTATCCCAATTGATGATTAATATAATTACATAATAAAAAAAAAACATAATAAATTAAATAATTTTGTACCTAAGTAGTTACTTAGCAGTCGTTAAGCTACTCAAGTAATTTGCTATGAGAGTGGCCAACTCTGGTTTCGAGAGTATTAAATATGGGCTTTTTTAACCCAACAAAAAAGAAAGGTGTAATAATTTGAGATGTCTATCGTCGTTTCCTTTGTCCGATGCCTAAGTTTTGTATTAATTTATTTGGTAAATTATGTGATAAAAAAACATATTTACATGGAGCACTTACATTACCTTTCGGCTTTCCTAAAGATTTACTAAGTACCCATTTTTTTGTTGTAGTTAGAAGAGTAGGTTTAGTTTTTCTACCCATGTTTTTATGATTTATTATTGTAAGTAAATAAAGATCGTTAAAAACATATTTTATACCCAACAAAATATTATTCTTTTAATTGCTGATTTATCTCTAATCAACAAACATTTGAGATTTCCGTATCATACGCATTGTAACAACAGAAACTAGGCAAGTTAGTACAAGTAATAAATCAAAAACTTCCTAATTCACTTCCCTCTGTTGCTTACAAATTGACGCCGGCCCTACGTCGATGTAAATGCATGGAATTGGCCGAAAGCAGACCTACGATACAGTTCTACAAGTCACACAATTTAAATTAGTGTATTTCTCTCTCTCTCGAGTCGAATTTCCTCATGATTAAGGGTCGTGACTCCCCTCAGAATTAATTCGTTACGGTTCTCTTGGGCAGATACATCGTGGTGGGCGCCCAGGTCCTTCCACGGAAGACACAAGTCCTCGGATATTGTGGTCCTTAAACATGTCGCTTACATGCTAAGCGAGTTCAAATCCACTACATAACTTGAAAATACAAGTCATTGGTGTAGGGCCGGAAAAAATTGTACTGTACTGTAAAAATAAATCTAGACACAAATAATTGTGGTTTTTGGTATGGTAGTAAAGAGTTGTGAAAGTGACATAGGCTTTATATCTCAAAGAAACAATAGCACAGCCACGAGCAACACGCTTTCTTAGTGATGATGATGATGTTTGCCTTCAAATTTCAATTTCTTCCTTCAAATTCCTTCAAAAAAAGATTACGGCCATCTTTAAAGTTGTAAAAAGGTGAAAGCCATTCATTCGTAATTCAAAGGCTGACATCAGTTGTAGTTTTCATAAAAACAATATGTCTTACCTTCTTCTAGCAGACATTTTTTTCTAGCTAAATCAAGTTTGCTACAACGAACTGGCTATCGGACATGGCACATCTAGTTTATATACCAACATGTTCAACCGGACTTCATTATGTTTGGTTCACGCGAGCCTAATTTCATGCTACACAAAAATAATAATGGCGGTAATAAGAATCCCTGTTCTGCCACTTTGTCGGAAACAAGGCAATAATAATGCCAGATGTTATTAAAATAGTGCCTGTTATTCGTGTTCTTGCTAGAACAAATAAAATACAAATCTACATGAAAAACTACAACAGTCGTTTCAAGACTAAACACTATCATCATCATCATCAGCCTGTTATCGCCCACTGCTGAGCATAGGCCTTTTCTAGTACGTCACTCGTCCCGGTCCTGCGCAGATTGAATCCAGGTGCTCCATGCGGTTATTCTAATGTCTTCAGCCATTGGTGGGCGACCTCTATTTTTATAGGATGGCAGGTGGACCAAAAAATTAACGGACTGGAGACCGATGACTGGCCGAATACTAACACATACTACAAAAATACATTTGTATTACTTAAAAACCAAAATTAACATGTGATTTGTAGTTCAATTTTCTGTTTCTTCCTTGCATTGTAAGTTTTAAAAACAAACCAAAACAAACGTAAATAAAGTGTGACAAACCTTTATTGAATCGGATTAAAATAAATCTATGCTTATTTTTTGGTTACTAACGCAGAGCCTCTTACAGTGCTTTTAGTACATAAAAACTGTCTATTTATGTTCCAGTTATCAGACACCATATATCTGTTATTATTTGACTGCTCCGTTAGCTTAGTTGGTAGTGGCTCTGCCTTCTAATCTAGGGGTGCGGGTTCGATTCCCGCATAACACAAGTAATTATGAATATTAAAATTTGTAATTACTTGTGTTGAGTCTGGTCGTTTCTATGTATAATAAGTATGTATTTACAAAAGAAAAGTATATATGTATTATATCCGTTATCTAGTCCCCATGATACAAGCGTAAGCTTAGTATGGGGCTAGATGGCGCTGTGTGATGTGTCCTGAAATATTTATTATTTATTATTATTATTTTATCTATATAGAAGCACCAGTTTCTTCGCAAACATCTACATAGAAGTATATAAGGAATCTTTTCTAAAACAAAACCAAAACATACTTATTATTTTCCTAAATTAACGCAGATAACATCGGGTCTGCCTTTTATATTTTTTTCTCTTTTTTTTAATTTTGGCTATAAATAGTAGACAAACCCCTCTTTTTGGAAGTTGGCTACAAAATACTGAATCCTTTTTGAAACCATCGATAAGAAATCAAAGTATGCGTGCGTAAGCAAACCTTTCACATGCAAAGTGTGAAGACGAGGCAAAGAACAAGAAAATACAGAAAAGTATTGTTTGTATTAGTTTTTTAATCCTTTATAGGTTTGAATGAAATTTGAACTTCAACTAACTATTTTTGTTCCCGGCTGTTCATCATGTGCGGCAGTCGCTAAGCCATGTCAGAAGCCGTTACGCCTGTTTGAAAACTCTAACACCAGATTTCATTTACTTATGTACTTCAACAAAACTCAGAGAAACCAAACTTTAAACAACAGTATCTAGAAATAGAAAAAAAATTAGCATGTAGGTTTATGAGTATGTTCCTTTATTGATGTTTACTACCCCTCCGCTCCGCAAGAGAGCAACACATTATCGCATTTTATTTTCTATTTTGCACCACAATCACTTTTTAAACACATTATTTTTATTGTCTGTTCTGTACACATAGTATTACAGAGTGTATGCCATCAGCTATCAGTGGGTGCTAATGACGGTGGCCGCACGCAACGCTTAGATTAGATCGGCCCCTTTCTTGGTGAGCTATACAGTCTACAGTCGATAGTGTCTTGAAGTAAATAAAAAAATATGTTTACATATAAGTGTGAAAACATATTATTTTTCATTCATAACTTGTGGCTTGGTTTGCAAAATTTATGGGTGAAAAAGTAGACCGAAATCACCTTTTCAACAAATCAACTTTTACATATAAGCTTTGTTTTGTTCGGTAGATAACTGAGAAATTACTTTATGACAGTTCTTTGAACACTGTAAAATATAATACAAAGCATTAAGTACCAAAAATTTACTTTGGTTTACATAAAAAGATAGTGTGGCTTATTTGTCAATTTATTCCTGCTTGATCTTACCGATTGAGGTCGGACCTTAAAAGTTTTACTATAAGCTTCATTTTGTGAGGAAATAAATAAAATATAAAAAAAATATTTCAGGACATATCACACAGCGCCATCTAGCCCCATACTAAGCTTACGCTCGTATCATGGGTACTCGATAACGGATATAATACATTATATACATTAATAACGCGGGCAAAGTCGCACTCATCCACTAGCATAAACACACACACAAACTAATGCTTGGCGAACGCTCCTGCATATGAATTCTACTGTTAGATAATATCTCAACTACTATTTCTGCTGACAAATCGAAAAAATTGCTAAACCTATATGGTATACAGAGTGTAAACCTATAACAATTATTATCCATGGTGTTCGCCTGGTACATAACTACCCTTGTTAGAACATGTTCAACGAAGAAATACCGTATAAATCCAGTTAAACCGATAAAATGTACGCGAGGCAAGAATGCGGAAAAAGAAAAGAAGGGTCAATGCAGTATAATAGGGAGAGACAATATAGGTGAAAGACTGCTAACGATACTAGGATTTTTAAGAAATATTCATAATTCTTGCTAATAAATCTTCCTTTTGAATAACTATCTATTAAAAACATATACAGCAAATACTGTTGTGTAGTTTTAAAGATGAAAGAGGATTTTTATCTATTGGGAATATGTCTAATCTACTGTTCTGAAATATCAAAAAGTATGACAAGAAATCATAATGTTGCATAATGCATAAAATTATTTATTTCTTTGTAATGTATACGATTTGAATAAATATTTCTTTCATCCTTTTCTTTTTTATTTTGTTACAAAATAAAAATCAAAATTCTTCTTTTTCAGTAGTACGGACGATGACTGCTAAACATACAAAAACGTATTTTTTTGCAAACATGACACGTCTAAAACATGTAATATCGTTGTATCCGACGAACCGTAAATTTGAGGCGATTAACAACTGTTAATTTATAGAGCTTCTTTAGATAGTTACTGCATGGGGAAATTAGTTTGAACAAGTATTGTAGGGTTACTTGTCAATTTAGGTTATAATGTTTCGAGGACGTTTAATATGAATAATTTAATATGAAAATATGTATTTTTTTCTTCATACTAATGACTTTGATTCAGATTTGATATGAAAATAAAAAATTGTGCTCTGATTACTGCATTAAAAAAAGGGTTTGCATTTGACCATAGTTTGCCTGATGGTAAGATGGAGCGTTTTAGTTCGCACTATAAAAAAAGAAAATCCGACACACTTTTCAAGCAGGCGAGTATTTTAGTTGAGGGTTTTGAAACCGCAAGAAGGGCCTATTACACATGGTGCAGTACGAACGATGTTATAGTCGTGCAATACTGGACAAAGGCCACGTCACTCAGACTGATTTTGTGCTTCTCGTATTCTGTCTCTGTTCTCTGCTACTTTTACAATGTAATCGCTTCAACTAGCGGCAAGGCGCCCTATGACAATCAGATTACCATTTAAAAATCACGTACTATTATTTAACATTAATATTCTAGATAATTCGACCAAACTTAAGATTTTTTATCAAACCATAAATCCTTACTAAACTAAACACAAATTTCCCCACATAAGCCAAGCAGACCATTTTACGACCCCCCGATTCACCGCGGAACAACATGCATCATTGATAAGAATTACTTTATTTTCGGACCCTTGAGATCCCGGACCAAGTCGTCCTTTCTTCAAAATTTACCTCAACGTAGATGTAGTTTACTGACTGGTCATATATTAATTCTAAGTCATACTCAATAATATAAGCAATTTAAATACTCACAAGTTTAAAAAAATAATACATTCAGCCATTTGTAGTAGTTAAAACCTTTGGATCAAAATAATACGTTTACATAATATAATATAATGTTTATGTGTATTTACATGCCTATTTATATCGAATTGTTGAAATACCCGATGAATAATAATAAATAAATATTCCGGGACATTGCACACAACGCCGTCTAGCCCCACACAAAGCAAACGCTTGTGTCGTGGGTACTAGATAACGGATATAATACTTATATACTTTTCTTATATTATATTGAAAGTGTTTATTTTAAATAAAAAAAACAACGGTGACGTCACGACGTCACCGTTTGCACGCAAACGGACGACACTCTAACTATGGATTATCTATACATTTCTTAGTCTATGTCTTAACACGAACCTTTCACAAATCTTTTCTCTCCCTTGGGAGCAAAGCACAATCCTTTTTTGAGGCGTTGGAAAATATTACACGATCCAAATTTTACAGGACATTAACTTATTTGTTACGGTTTAGAAACTGGAGATTTTTCGTTATGTTTTTAGCAGTTAGCACACGTGCTGAGCAATGATCAAAAAGTTAGGTTGATTTGTATTTGAAACTGCTAAATTATTTTGATTATTTTAGTTTTTGAAACAAAAATGTACTACAAAATTTCATAAAAGGTTTTTCGGTTTAGTCCTTTGTTTTTTTTATAATTCAGTATAGGGTTATAAAGCAGTTATATAGTACCTATGTAACCTATATATTTCACAACGATTTCTGTACAAACTGATTTAAAACAGGAAAAGTTAAAGTTTGATTATAAAAAAACTCCATATAGTACCTACATTTTCCATTCATTTTCTCTAGCAATGTCGAATAACACCATAGGCAGCTGCTAGTTTCCTCGTAAGCGCAAGTTGTGTCAAACACCATCGATTAACTGCGAGCACGCCCCTTCAAATAAAACCCCATATTGGAGCAAACATAATAATACAGTGTTATATAGTGTAACCACATCGCACGTGCGATGAAATGAGGTTACTATGAGACAATTTTGAGAACTACTACACTAATAAAGTAAGTAATGTTTGTATGCGAGTGGTCAACTCTAGAAAATAGCCGAAAGCGGCCGAATGCTAGAACACAGTGCATGCACTCGTTTAACACTAATAAAAACATCATGACGAAACCGACATGTTTGAGGACCACAAAAATCCGAGTACAAGTGTCTTCCGTGGCGCCCACCACGTTGTATCTGCCCAAGAAAACTCCCTTAACAAACAAACACTGCGGGGGAGTCACGACCCTCAGTCAGGAGGAAAAACAATTCAAAGAGAGGGAAAAACATCCATACTGGTAATCCATTAGTATCCCCCTAGCCAGTGGTGCGGAATCCGCGATTCGATTATAATTCTGCGGTTACAACTTTCCTGCAATTATGAGGTCGGATTTACGAACTCCCTCCGTGCAAATATCTTGTGTTAATATGAAACAAGGTGCTGTTTCTCTCTACTGTAATTCATATTATTATGGGGTTATTTGTTTTGGTTGCGCGTACGAAGCATTTCTGTATGATTTGGTTGTAAGCGGTAATTTGGATAAATTTAACAGATTACATTGTTTTTTTTAGTTCAGTTTAATTTAATATACTTACGGTTGCTACAAAAATTTACGAAATTCTTCATAACCAGTAACAGTGAGACAGGAGTGGTGAGACTGGTTAGGAAAAACCCCAAATAATATACATACGTCAAAGATATATAGATTTGCCATCTATTTATTTACGATATATATGTATAACTACATATATATCTCAAAAGCTACTGAAGTGATTTTTGAAACTTTTTGAAACTGAACTTTAACCTTTACTCAACAAAATACCTAATCTATACACCAATAACCAATTTGTCGGTCCATCACAGAACTGACCGCGTCAACCGTTGCTTAACATTGGTCCTCCGTAAGTCACCACCAAAGCAATAATTTATAATTTATATCTAATCACCGTCTTCATAAAATCTGTGACGTCTGTAGATAATTATGACACTACTGCCCACGCAGTAAAGTTATGTGTTTTACCTTCAACGTCCGCTTTTATTAGTTTGCTTCGCTTTACGACCCATAACTTGGATGTACCAATCTGTACCTAAATAGGTACTGGTTTTATTATCTAGATTGTATAATAAACTAAGTGATTTTATTTTAACCGAAGCTCTTAAAACGGGGTTATCAATTCTACGCGTAGGTAGTCATTAAAATATAGGTAATCAATTTCTACCCGTAGTAATAGTGTAATATTGTCAGAATTTGATGAAAATCGAAGAAAATAATGAAATATAAATACAAGGGAATAAAAACTAAACATACTACTTCTAACTACAACATAAAAAATGGGCACTTAAAAAATCTTTAGGAAAGCCTAAAGATAGTCTAAGTGCTCCAGCCCACTACCAAAGGGCAGCGCGCCCAGCATACTGGCCGCATTACCACGCTGGATGGCAATGCTGATACGTTGAGCCAGAAAAAGGCCAGCATTTTAGTCATGCGTCGCGTCAACCAAGCAATTGTAAGAAAGTTGTATTAGATTTGCTATAATTATTTCAACTTTGGAAAAAGAAGTTTTATTAAAATCGATTCCAATCTGTACTTAAGAAATAGGTACTGGTTTTATTATGTAGATCTTAGACCGAGCGAAGTATTATTAAGCTCTAAAAAGGAAGTTACAAATTCGACCTGTATATGCGAAATATTGTCAGAATTAGACGAATATTAAAGAAATTACCAATTAACCAATTTAACGTGTCATCCGACCCACGGAAGCGCCCAAAATGGAAAGCCATTTATCGGTCACCCATCCGAGTACTGACCGCGTCGTTAAACAAAGGATGACGCGGTGTACGCGAATGGGTGACCGAAAAGTGGCATTCCATTTTGGGTCCGTGGGTCGGATGATACGTTAAATTGTAGGTCCTGGCTGTTAGGCTAGTACGGCAGTCGTTAAGCCATGTCAGAGGCCCTTAGAGCGGTTTGAAAATTCAACACCAGAGTTGGCCACTCTCATTCGATACGATGAAGAAGAAGAAATATTTTTTATAAGATTCGTTATAATTATTTCAAATTAGGGAACAGTAAAAGTTTCATCACAACCAATTACGTAGTTTTTGAGATATTGATGATAATGAGGATTGCAGGTAAGCATGTAGGTACCTACTGGAACTTAAACATGGCAAAGAAAAGATACATCGCTTCGATTTAATTTTTCAAATTTTTAAAGTTTTTTATTGTTTTATAATTGACAATTTCCGTCTTATAACAAGACACGGTTTAAATATTAGTCCAGGACTTTGAAAATAAAAAGTGGGTTCTTGTTGTTCAGACATCACAAACAAGCAATGAAAATGTCAACTTCAAATTGGAACTTTGATTTAACATTGGTCAAGGATTTTCATTTCATCCCTCTCTTTCTTAATAATTCCATGACATTGGTACATTTTGACAGTTTGATAATTATGACAGTATACAGTCAATTTTCAAACAACTAAAACGGACTTGGTCTAGACTAATATTTGGCCATACCGCAGAGGCCACAACCAAGATTAGAATATACTAATATTTAAACCACGTTTTGTAATAAGGCCCTTTGATATTGATATTGAAATATCTATTATGCAATCAATAACAACATTGTATCGGCTAATTTTATGCGAAATTATTTTAAGTGCTCGAAAGTTATTCGATAAAATAATATCATCTCATGTTGGTTCATTAGTAAATGTATTTTGCTGACAAAATTAATATATTATTTGTATTTATATACACATGAAATTTAAAACAGCCAAATTTCGTTACATGTTAATTTATTGTTTTATGTCAGAAGGGCTCACGCTTGACTACAACTCGCCTGATGTTAAGCATCGTTGTAGTCTACGATCAGTACGCTCGCCTAGAAGAAATCGATTACCTAACTATCTACTTGTATATTACTACCTACTTAATGTAAATGGAATTAAAATTATTCATTCCAAGTCATAATTGTTCGTTCCAAGTGAATAATGAGTTGTTAAAAATTACAGTTTAGTAATCTAAATATATTAAACTCAAAGGTGACTGACTGACTGACTGATTGACTGAAAAAGTGATCTATTTGGCTGAAATTTGGCATGCAGGTAGATGTTATGATGTAGGCATCCGCTAAGAGAGGATTTTTGGAAAAGCCACTTTTAAAGGGATGCAAGTTCTACTTCTCAATGCGAGCGAAGCTGCGAGCACCCACTAGTATGATATACTTTTACAATTTTTTGGTCATCCTGACCATAAAAAAGTAAAAGGCACGAAAAGTAAGAAGCAAGCTGGGTAAAGAGTTTAATTCAGTTTTATAAAGATAGTAGTTTTAGCTACAAATTACAACAGACAAGATTTTCAAGAATTACTGTTTTGTGTTCTATTATACTGACAGACCCACAAATATTTAGAAGTTGTAGTAAATTAGCTCAATTAAATAAATAAATAAAAAGTTTATCAGACTATTTACAATTTGAGAACTTTACAAGAGGTTTAATTGACTAATTTATTGATGAAACTTAAATAATTGTGAGATACAATCTATCCGGTATGCGCACTAGTTACAAACCTGTATTGCGCACACCAGGTCTCCGCGTGGAGTTGATGACTTACTAACATTTTATTGTTAGTTTACTCTGTTCCATCATTAACCTAATAATTTTAAACTAAAAAGAAAGAAACAAGCTAGTGTACCTACAAATAAAAAGGAAATTAACTATTATGTTTACAAAAAAAGAAAAAATACAAAAACAACAGTTAGGTATTGAATTGAATTAGACAAGAGATCTCATAAATAAAATTGATGATATCTATTAATGGAATATTGCCTAATAAAGTCATTCCAAGTCACAATATGTCGACCCCCCTTGCACATAATAACATCTAATGACGATTGACACAGAAAAACTCTGTGTCATCATGCTTTTTACTAGGGCTCTTTACCCACCAACACTTTACTTTTGCAATAAAACGAGTGTTTACAAAGTTAGTGGGACCAAAAATACGTAACTTACTCCCAGACCTAAAAGTGTAGAAAATATGGCAACGTCACATGTAGTAATTGTTCAATTGATTAAGGTATATTTTTCATTATTATGCTGTTTTGATCACGAAAATAAGAATAATAAAAAAAATATTTACTCTTAATTATCAGAAGATGCGTTCCAAATGTTTTAAGTAAAGAGAGAAATATGTTATATTTCTTAATTTTTTGGTTTTACCCTATGTCACTCTCAGGAGTCAGGCCTCTGTATTAACACTATACCAAAATAAAAACGATTAAATCGTAAACTGATGCGGCGTTAAAACAAATAAAAAGACCAATAAACATACTTTATACGAGTAAATATAATAATAATGTAATTACTTATACGATAATCTGTTCTTAACTGGCTCCAAAAAAAGAGGAGGTTTTTAATTCGACTAAATATTACCTACTCTCTCATTGAAAGCTTTGACAACGAGAGTTGTATTTATGTTTTAAGTATAGGTTGTAGAATTATTTTTCTAATAAAAAAACCATGTCAGCCTTTGCTTCGTGGATTCATGTCTTAAGAAGGGCAATAGATGGCAAATGGCAGTCGCCACACCTCCACGCCGGCACCACGGGAAGGGTGAACGATCGCGTTTGGTATACTGGGCTATTTTTAACTAATACTAAATTCAAATTATTTATTTATCCGGTACCCCGCGTCGTATTCCTAAGTACTGAGGATCGTGACTCCCCCACTGAATCACTTTGTAAACACTAGGGCTTGAAGGGCTTTTGTCGAGATTGGTGTTGAGAGACGATTGGATTATATCTCACCGATATTTACCTATTTAAAGTAAATACGAAATTCAAATTATTTTTACAAAATGTTGGTAATTTTGAGGTATGAGCAACCAACCCTTTCCAATAAAACAGATTTCAAATTTGAAAAATTGATTTACAATGGTTGGCCCATAACTTTGCCACAGGTACACAAATGCAGATTTCTTTAATGATAAAAAAAGATTATTTATTGTAAATAAAGTTAAACATTACGATATTCCTAATAGGCCTGTATATGAATAAAACTATGTAAAAGACGTAAAATGGAACGTAGGTCGACAGCTTACCTAAATCGCGGTAAAAGTGTGAATGTGGTAGAAAATAAACCAACAACAAAACTTAGCTTGTGAACAATGTTGTTTTTTATTTTCTCCTTGGCCAGATTATTTCAGAAGGCTTCTTTTTGTCATTTTATGGACTTTTGTTTGACTGTACCCTACTGAATGGAAAAGATGGTAAAATCAAAGATATTACAACACCATTTCGATTGTAGTAGAGGTAAATTTCACCTTAGAATATAATGTCTGTTCTGCATATAAATTAGAACGCATTTTTTATCAAACTAGGGAAACAAAATCTACTTCAAATGTTTAGCTACAATATATTGATAGAATCTATTTATTTTATGAGTTCTTATAAATTGCATAATCTTAATGTTTTCTGCAAATAATAATTAAAAATTCTAATATCTGGCACCACGTTATCAACCATGTTAACTTTAGATTTTAAAAATTTACAAACGACACTTAGGCATAAAAAAATAACTCCATCACAAACCAAAATGTCTCTATTAAAAACGTTAAAAAAATTATAACGGGGTATTTCATTTCGAAATGAAACCATTTTATTGAACTCATTCGATGGAAACAACAATATAAACTCAAGACTCCTAATAACATTCACTACAATACTATATTATCCTGGAATTCAAAGCGTTTCGTGACCATGGTCATGGACTGACCAATCAGCTTGCAATATTAATGTAATGGTAGGTACAATAATATGGTGGTGGTTAATACAATGTATTTGAAGTGGATTTTTTTTAAGTTATTTGTTGATTTTTTTTATTTCACAAC
Organism: Macaria liturata; assembly: GCA_964023185.1. NCBI lineage: Eukaryota > Metazoa > Arthropoda > Insecta > Lepidoptera > Geometridae > Macaria > Macaria liturata. The sequence goes on along the minus strand of OZ026807.1, from coordinate 3,175,549 downwards.
TCGCCTGATGAATTGCCATGTTGCAGACTACATTGCATCTTGCTTGCCTAAAAAAACAGGTTCACCAAAATTAAGACATATATAGGTATATATACCTATATATATGTACTAATTGCTGATTATGGTTTTTCTGTTTTTGTGAGCAGTTTACAAAGTTGCTATGTTAAAAATAGTACCTACCTACAGTTTAGTTGTTCGCTTTATACAAGTAATGTTTATTAGTAACATGAAAAAGTCACATTATTACCTATATAGTGTCATAGACAGATTATTATTAAAAGCAAAATCATTAGAAATGAGAATAATTTTTTATTTGCTATAATGTACCATCTATTGCACATAATATCGTTAAAAAGGAAGCGATGTAAATCAAATAAATTGACAAACGACTCCCGTTAAGTGTTTTAATATTCATTTATGGACGTGAATTTTATTTGGAGTGTATTCGTTTTGGGCGTAATTAATTTGGGAATGTGTCAATTGTTGTTTGTTTGATTGAATTATTTAAGTGATTTGTATGTTTAGACTTTGGAGAAATGTTTTAATAGTAGTTTATGCAACTGTCATATAATGAAAGGTATTAAAACACGAGTGTGAGTTTATGAAACGAGCGTAGCGAGTTTCATAATAGTAACGAGTGTTTTAATACCCGTGTTATATGTAGTTGCATACACTACTTTATCTTCACTAATGTTGTAACATTTTAACTTTTAATTTATTAAATTAAATTCACGTGTACGTGTATTGTCACAGTGATTTTGCCGCCATTAAAATCTAACCAATGAGAGCGCAGCTATGTGCGCATCAATAAAACGCGACCAACCTGATTGGCCCTGCAAATCAGGTTGGTCGCGTTTTATTGATGTTATAATGAGATATTACGATATCGATGTGGATATTATACCATCATGTAGAATTGCTTAAATTGAGTGTTTTGTTGTCTGCGCTATAACAGTAGTAATTATAAGTCAAGTATTGGAAACATAAGTAGAATGTTACAACATTAGTGTAGATAAAAAACATTATATCTTCTTGGTTCCGCATTTTGTTTATTATTTACTTAATATACCGTTTTCGTAATATTCTATTTGGGCGCAGTAAAGCAAATTTTTAAAACATGTCATAAGCCCTCGAGCTGTTTGAAAACTCTGATTATATGAGTTGAATAGTCTCATAGAAATTACTTACTTACTTTACTTCAATTGGTAATATAGCCCAGTTTCTTTCTATTCTACTTTACGAAACTTAAAATAAAACTGTATGAAAATACAATCCTATGCCATAAGCATATGTGTTTTTTCAAACGGCTGGTGGACAGAACTAACGATCCGAGAGCTGGAGCTTACTTCGGTCAACGCTTAAGTTTGGCGATTCAGCGAGGTAACGTCACCAGCATTTTAGGCACCTTGCCCGCAGATTCCGATTTAAGTTCAGTATATTATGTATGAGTTATACCCATGTAAATGTTGTGAATTATGCTAAAAACCTATGGTTACCTATTGGCATTTTCAGACATAATAACGTGACAAAATATTATTTTCTAATCTACAACAAAACCGGCTCTATAAAGTCGACTTTCCGAAAATGACAAAATCAACAAAATCGCGTTACTCCCCCTCGCGGCTCAATTTTTCAAAGGAAAACATAATTTGTCAAGCTCATGTCGGCTACACGTTACTATGGGGTTCTGTCGCAATTTTTTTAATCTATACAGACATACAATAAAGCTGAAGGAGGTCAAACATCTGAACATAGAAGATAGTAGAAAAATATGTTTGGGTATACTTTAAATCCATAACAAAACACGTTCTAAAAATTTTGTCGGTTTTTCTGTTTATTTAAACGCTCATAACTTAAAAAACAGCTGAACGGATCATCATGATTTTTGGTATGTAGATAGTATGAGGTCCTAGAAGTGCCATAGGCTACTTTTTATCTCCAAATAATGCGAGCGAAGCCGCGGGCGTCCACTTAATCGACTTTCAATGTATTCGTATAATATTCAGCATGGGAAATTGTGACGCGGGGAGTCTGCTGCTCTGTAACACAGGATAACCTAGGATACCTAGCTCAAAGTATAGTAACAATGTTGAGTACATTTATGATCCGTTTTATACTCTATAACTTTATAAGGAAGATATTTTTTTTATGTTTAGAAATGGAATTATTATACTAGTACTAATTTACAGTAACATATAGCAATGGTACCTCTAACTACGCAATCGGAATTAAAAAGAGATCTATGCTACTTTCTAACCAAAGTCGATTTTCAAATTACATCGTATGCCAATACTGCTTTCTTTTACTCAAATAAGTTTTTATCCAATTAAAACTTAAATTATCGTTAAATCATGTACTTATGTGTATTTCCCCCTACAAAAGGCCTAAAACATTTATTTCTTACTAGCTGTCCCGGCAGACTTCGTACTGATAAATAAAACACCTACCTAAACGTTTGTATAAATGAATGTCATATTTTTTTTTTCCTTTTAAACCTTCCCTAGACCTCCACGAACATTTCAAGACTAAGATAAGATAAATCCGTTCAGCCGTTCTCGAGTTTTAATCAGACTAACGAACAACAATTCATTTTTATTTATAAAGAAGATATATATTGGATTCCTAAAACCCGTGGTCCACAGGCTGACGTAGCAATTATCATAATGCTCTGTTCTTGGCCGTCATATTGGGACACCCTCCATTCATGGAGATAGCAAGCACACGATGTAATTCAGTTTGTGAATCAGATATTTAATTCTCAAGACAGTTGAAAATATTTTCTGTCCGTTGATGAAGGCTTCGTCAATCGAAAATTTAAGACATAAACCTTTGGTAAAGGTAAAAAATATTGATTCTATATAGGTAGGTACATCACAAATAAATCACTACCAAAAATCATGACAATCCGTTCCGCCGTTTTTGCGTGATGAGCGTTTAAATAAACAGGCAAACAGAGACACAGATAAACAGACAAAATTTCTAGTAATTGTTGGAACGTGTTCTTCTATCAATTCGAAATATCTGCATTTTTTTTTTTTTGGTTTTTGTCGGCTCTTATTAGAAAATTAACTTACACTTTGATTTTGATAAGACGTGAGTATTTTTTCCTACGATATTGTAACGATAGACTTTTATTCATGTTATAAATTTGCCTGCTGACTTGCTGCGAATCATTTCATTTGATACTTAATAATGAAACACCGCAGTTAACTATGCTAACTTCTGTTCTTTTCTCGTCACATTGAGTCCCTCCATCTAATTTTATTTTCATAATAGACTTCGGAAATACTAAACGCAAACTCAGCGGTTAGCGATTAAGGAACGCTGGATGGAAATTTCCTTTGATATTTACGCACACGCTTTTTTTTTATACGGGATTAGTGAACGGTATGTTTTATTATCCTTTGTTTTTTTTATCCGTATATTCCATCCATCCATCTATATATTTGATAAAAAAAACATAGGCTTTTACATACAAAAATTATATCAAAGCCTATGTTTTTGGGACCCTTTACAACCACCATGCCAAAAATGACAACGATCCGTCTCGCCGTTGATGCGTTAAAGAGGAGCGAATACACTTTTAAAATAATGGTATTATTACCAAAAAACGTAGTGAAAATTATTCCATTCTTTTCGTACACGACACAACTCCTCCCCGGTGGGATAAGGATGATATGATTTTAATCTGAATTTTTATTATTCTTTTTTATAAAAGACACGTATAATGAACCAAGTAATAAGCATCAAATTTTAAATCGAAAATTTTGGGAGTTTGTGTAAAAATCGAACCCACGACCTCTATTTAAGAAGGCAGACACACTATCAACTGAGCTAACCGGCCAATTTATTCGCAAAATGAATAGTCGATTTAAACAACATTTCAATAGTAAGATAAGATCCTTACTGCTTAGAAGTAAACAATTCTAACTAAACTTAAAGATAAATGTTTATATAGGATTTTGTACCTTACCTATTCGAATAGAAAATGTTTAGACTCAAGCCTACGAATAATTGCCATAGAATTGTAACCCCTTACAAATGTTGCGTCAGAAAAGGCTTCCACTTTTCATCTCTCTTCCATACACTACTTGCACAAAAGACTTGCTTTTGATTGTTTGGATAACGTAAATGAAGATGGTGGCTAAAAGGTACAGCCCTGCCCACAAACTCAACCGCGGCGGTGACGTTGGCCACCTGTAGCGCCCGTAGCTCAGCTAGCGGCGGTAATCACGTGCGCTTACCAATGTTAAGCAATTGTTGACGCAGGTAGTCCTTGGATGGGTGACCAAAAAGTGGCATTCCATTTAGAGCGCTTCCGTAGGTCGAATGATATGTTAAATTGAAGGTCCCGGCTGTTAGTCATAGTATGGCAGACGTTAAGCCATGTCAGAGGCCCTTAGGGCGGCTTGATAAACTTTCGACATTAGACTTGGTAATTCTCATTCGATAAGAAGAAATTGTCCACCCACAATCTCGTGACCGCTATCTTGTGGAATCATTTATTCGGATCAATTACGTTTCTATGGTATCAATAGAATGAATGATTTTCAAGCAAATAAATGGAGATCGTTTGTTCATATTCTCTGAATTTGTAGATCTTTACTAAAACTAATGATACCTTTCAATTTATAAGGTAAGTACATTTATTAATGTTGTTAAGCTTGTAAGCCGATTTAGATTTGTGTTTGTAATATTATTTTAATCAACTATTCTGAAATAAAATTATTATTTTATTTTATAAGATAAGTAAGTATATTACAATATCCGAGGACGTATTGTGACTTCCATAGAAGGACCTGGGTGCCCAACACGACGTATCTGCTCAAGAGAACTCCCCTAACGAATTAATTCTGCGGGGGAGTCACGACCCTCAGTCATGAGAAAATACGACTCAAAAACAGATGTACGAGTATATCACATGTTTTTCATTTACAATTATTTATGTTATTTCCCATTTGATACTCTGTTATTTTTAGCATTCTCTTTTAAATGGTGTTACTAATTACTAGTGGAAGCTTGTTGCTTAGCTCGTGCTATTTCGTAATAAAAAGTAGCCTATGTCACTTCAAGGACCATATACTAACTCCATACTAAAAATCACGATGATATGTCGCTTTGTTGCGTCAACAATGAGGATCAAATAAACCAGTAAGCATACTTTAACTTTTTTAAACTAATATGATTAATAATTGTCTGCTCTGACTGCTCTGTTAGCTTAGTTGGTAGTGGCTCTGCCTTCTAATCTAGGGGTGCGGGTTCGATTCCCGCATGACACAAGTAATTATGAATATTTAAATTTGTAATTATTTGTGTTGATTCTGGTCGTTTCTGTGTATAATAAGTATGTATTTACAAAAGAAAAGTATATTTATGTATTATATCCGTTATCTAGTACCCATGATACAAGCGTAAGCTTAGTATGAGGCTAGATGGCGCTGTGTGATATGTCATGAAATATTTATTTATTATTATTTATTTATAAATTTAGCGTGCCAAATAATAGTTTGCATTGATTAATATAATTGTACAATTTTATTTACGAAAGATAAAGGTAACATTATATTTTTCGATTTCTATTACGTCTGTTATTTTATAATAAAAACAACTAACAAATTTATTTATTTTGCATAGCTTTTTAAAATGGAGTGCAAATGCAGGTTTTGGGCTTGGTCACGATCAAACTATTTGCGCATCGATAGAGTTTTAATCTCTCTATTAGGGTCTTACTAAAAAGCATCAAATTTTGTATTATTGAAACTATTTCTTTGTAAGTTACTTATTTAATAGTATTTCAATCTATACTAATATTATAAAGCTGAAGTGTTTGTTTGTTTGTTTGAACGCGCTAATCTCAGGAACTACTGGTCCGAATTGAAAAATTCTTTTTGTGTTGAATAGACCATTTATCGAGAAAGGCTTTAGGCTATATATCATCACGCTGCAACTAATAGGAGCGAAGAAACAATGGAAAATGTGGAAAAAACGGGGAAAATTATTCATCTTTGAGGGCTTCCGTTGCGTGCGCTGCGAAAACGGTTCAAGTCATGGGTAACAGCTATAATTTATAAAGCTGAAGAGGTTGTTTGCAAAAATAAATATGATGCCTTGTTTTTTTTTTAAAGAACTTTGTTTACATTAATAAAATATGAAAACAAGGGAAGAAAAACTAAACATACTACTTCTAACTACTACAAAAAAGGGGCACTTAGAAAATCTTTAGAAACGCCTAAAGATAGTCTAAGCGCTCCAGCCCACTACCAGAGGGCAGCGTGCCCAGCATACTGGCCGCATTACCACGCTGGATGGCAATGCTGATACGTTGAGCCAGAAAAAGACCAGCATTTTGGTCATGCGTCGCGTCAACCAAGCGCTCTGAGAGGTAATAATAATAATTGTAATAGGTTTATTATTACCCATATATCACCCATATATGTACCACTAAAACTAAAAACACTACTTTTTCACCCTTGGCTAAAGACCAGCAGGACGGCAAAACAAAGAGCAGATAATACCCCCCTAATGGATTCTTCGAACCCCTATGTGAGCGGGGGATAAGCCGAGAAAGCCTTGTACACGTAGACTAGGGAAGGTAGAGATCCCTCTTCTAGTGGCAAGTTAAAAAGCTAAATTTGATAGGTGGAAGCTATCTAGACCATTTAAATTAAACTACGAGCAGATTTTTTTGTCAGTTTAGAGCAAATATCTTCGACTAGCTGGTGCGCGCGACTTCATCCGCGTGGAATAGTTATTACCATAAAAACGGTTCTAGTGAGTTAATCTTAAAAGATAGAGATATACTGTTGCGGACATTTTGTAACATTATTTCAAAAGGAATAATTCTTACATATACATTTTTTTGATATCTTGAACCGTTTTCGCAGCGCACACAACGGAAACCCTCAAAGATGAACAATTTTCCCCGTTTTTTTCACATTTTCCATTGTTTCTTCGCTCCTATTAGTTGTAGCGTGATGTTATATAGCGTATAGCCTTCCTCGATAAATGGTCTATCCAACAAAAAAAGTTTTTTTCAATTCGCACCAGTAGTTCCTGAGATTAGCGCGTTCAAATAAACAAACAAACTCTTCAGCTTTATAATATTAGGTCCTTACATATGAAATTGGCGTTTTTCGTACTGGCCACTTTAATCGCGAATTTCTCCTCTTTGGTAAGGAATTTCAAATTCAAATTTGTACAGCTATTTACTCATGTATTTGTGCTTCGATTAACGTCATTCATTTGTTTTTTTTCTTCTGTTTTTTTCTGTTTGCGTCACTATTTTTACAAAATGGAAAACTTAAAATAACGTATTATTTACGAGTACGAGTTCCGCCGTGGCACTAGAGCTGCGGAAACGACTCGAAGGGTGAATGATGTGTATGGCGGTCGTGTTGCAAAAGAAAACACAGTTCGATTTTGGTTCCAACGTTTTCGTTCTGGAAATTTCGACCTGCAAAACAAGCCCCGTGGACGGCCTGAGACCAAAGTTGATAATGAATCATTGAAGGCTATTGTGGAAGCGGATTCATCGCAAACCACGTCCGAGTTAGCTGCAGGCTGCGATGTTAGTGATAAAACTGTTTTAAATCACTTGAAGCAAATTGGGAAGATTAAAAAGCTTGAAAGATGGGTACCTCAAGAACCTCAAGAATTGACTAAAGTAAACCGGCAAACGCGCGTCATTACATTACTGAACCGGCACAATAATGAAGGTATTTTAAACCGAATCATTACCTGTGATGAAAAATGGATTCTTTACGATAATCGGAAGCACTCAGCGCAATGGTTGTATCCTGACCAGCCAGCCAAATCCTGCCCCAAGCGAAAATTAACCCCAAAAAAGTTACTTGTAAGCGTTTGGTGGACTCGTGCCGGTATTGTTCATTACAGTTTTCTCAAATCTGGCCAGACTATTACGGCTGATGTCTATTGTCAGCAATTGCAAACCATGATGGAAAAGCTAGCGGCTAAACAACCTAGGCTGGTCAATCGCTCCACGCCACTACTGCTTTACGACAACGCTAGACTACACACTGCACAACAGACGGCTACCAAATTAGAAGAGCTTCAATTGGAATGTCTAAGACATCCTCCGTACTCCTGACTTTGCTCTAACAGATTACCATTTTTTTGGAAATTTGGATAACATTTTGCAAGGGAAAAAATTCAACTCCGATGGGGCAGTCCAAATCGCCTTCAAAGATTTTATTGATTTCCGTCCGACTGATTTTTTTTTGTAAAGGGATCAATGAACTACCTATGAGATGGCAAAAGTGCATAAAAAACAATGGTTCATACTTTGATTAATTAAATATATTATATTAAAAAATATTCGACTTTTTGTTCCTCCCATACAAACGCCAATTTCATATGTAAGGACCTAATATTAGTAATTTTTTTTTAATAGATTTAAAAGAAGGTAAAAGAAGTTGTGGTCTATTGATTGAGTAATAAATTTCATTAAGCACGCTATTTCTAAAACAAATACGAATTTACAAGTAATCATAATGACACGGAAACCAAACACTCATATTACATCCAGACTGATCCAGAGATATTATACCTATATCTCTTTATCTATATATTAGTGTAAGAATTCATGTAATGCTTTGAGTAAATAAATCAATTGTATTTACTACAAATAAGTAAAACAAGTTAATTTACTGTCAAACATTTATGGCGCTAATCTAATATTTTGTTATTAAGTACTATAAAATATATAACAGATGAACAGTCCGTATTTTAATCACGAGAACTTGGTTAACATTATGGGTTTTATCACAATAGTGGTTTAACTTCTGGACTAGTAGCCCAGAACTTCGAAAATACTGAGTCTGTTTTCGTTGTTTTAAATTTGACTGTCTGCTGTCATAATAATCAAACTGTCAAAATGTTACCAATGATAATCAACGTTCCATTTTGATTGTTTGTATGTGATGTTTCAACAACAAGAACCGACTTTTTATTTTCAAAGTCCTAGACCAATATTTAAACCACGTTTTGTAATAAGACTGCTTCTGTATCGGATATTTTCTAGCACAAAGCGGTATCTTTTAGTAATATTACCGTTGCTAAGACTAAATTGCAGTACATTGTGTTCTCAGCTCTAGGTACCTGTTGCATACATGCTTGTTCAAGACAAGATTAGAGTACCTAGATAACACATGGGGGCAGCACTATCGCAACCTGTTGACAAATCATGGTAAACTGGAGTTAAAGTATAATACATACATGAATAATAATAGGCTGTATTAAGCCATGTCAGAGGCCCTTAAAGTGGTTTAAAAATTCTGACACCAAATTTTGCCTCTTTGAAGCGAACTTACCTCATCATCATCATCAGCCCGCTATCACCCACTGCTGAGCATAGGCCTCTCTTCTTGTACGCCACTCGTCCCGGTCCTGCGCAGATCGAATCCAGGTGCTCCCTGCGGTTTTTTCTTATTTCGTCAACCCACCACATTGGTGGGCGACCTCTACAGCGCGGCGATCGTTTGAATACAACTTGCATAATGGTAAGCAACGATTCAACGCACTTGTATAGAAAAAAACCGGTTCACTCCATAATAAAGACCTACAGAAATTACTACAAAGTAAAAAAAAAAAACATTAAAAAAATCTTTAGAAAAGCCCAGCATACTGACAGCATTACCACGCTGGATGGCAAGACCTATAGAAAAGTACTCAAATGTCATACATATAAAAAAAACCTACACCTACTAAATATTTTATTTATTTACAAAGGCTGGTTAACGGGACACAGCTTTTGTAAATAATTTAAATATCTGAGTGGTCAGACTATAAATCAAATCACGGCTCTATATTAAATTTCAAAATAAAAAATTGAACCCGAAAAAGTTATAATAAAGCACATTAATTTCGCTGTCTCAGACTACCTACTTATAATCAGACACTCTAATCTTTGGAAAAAGAAAACTTTCTGGAATATTCTGTCGTAAGACAAGAAAAATGCAAAGTTTCCTAAGTAAATAAGGATTTTTCTAACTTATTTTACTTTATAGGTCATAAAAACTTGAAGATGTCAAGTTGCTGAATTCATTACAGATTCATTGATTTTGGAATATAATTTTATGCTTTATTAGTCAAGACTTATTTGACATTTAGATTTTTTAGGTAACTCAATATATCATTTTATTGAGTAGGTAGTATTTTTATCATTAATATCATTGTGTGGTTTGTATGGAAATTATATATTCATTAAATTAATAAATATTCAAATAAATAAATATTCAATTTTAGCATAAAATGGCTCTAAAGGGCAGCGACAGATTATTGCGTTTTATGTGCCGAAACCGCATGAAGAATTTATTTGAAAAAAAGAGAAGAAGATTAATTATTTTACAAATCCGTCTTCAATAAACCCTTTAAAGATTAACACATATTTGCCTAATTTGTATAAAACTGCTAGACAAAGCTACCTAAAAGAGATCATTACAAGCGATAAGGCCGCTTTCCAAAAATATTTGTACGAGAAATATGAATAAAACTAGCAAATTATTGAAAACTTACCCAAAAACAAACGAAAAATCGACCAAAAACACATTTACAAATCACACTCTTCCGAATTCAAATCGAAAACACTATTCCGATTTTCGAACACCAATTCCGACACCCACCAAAGATATTTAAAAAAGCTACTGTTATTTTTCAACTACTGGCCTCTCACTAAACGTTCTCACCACAGCTAATTAAAAAAGCTATACAGTTATTTTTTTAATCACTGGCCCCTATTCCTAGCTTAGGTATATTTGCCAGTGTTTTTTTTATTTTTCGCGCCTATCGTCTGTCCTGTTTGAGAGGCGTCCTTACATAGATGGATCGCGGCACGGACTGCCGCGCGTCTGATTCATAGCCCTTACACCATGTAGGTTTGTCTATAAGATGTAGGGATACTAGATCTGATGTGTGAGAGGATTTTTTTATATGAAATCAGAGAGGAATAAGTGCTTTTTGAGCTAAATCCGATGAAGTCTTCGATGGAGAAAAACATGGATTAAAGGTTTTAGTGTTCGAATTTGGAGAAGATTTATTAGGAAAAAAAAACTATTTTAGGTAGTAGAACAATTCTGCACCGGTTCTTTAACTCCAGTACATATAAAACTGCACATAAACCGTTTTATAAGCTTACAGACACATAACCATTTATTTTCATTTTTATTTTTATTCATAAAATGTCAAGAGTTTTTCCGGTTCTACGTCATTAGTGTTCTACAAAATAAGGCACTTGTGACCACAGTTAACTAAAAACATGTCTGACGCCTTAACATTTAAGTTATCTTGCGATTGTCTTTAAAAAAACCCAATCACTTTACTTGCAGATTGATATGACAATCGGTATAAAATAATTTGCTTTGCTAGACATCTCGCTTCTTCTTATCGAATGGCTAACTCTGGTGTCGAGAGTTTATCAAGCCGCTCTAAGCCGCTTCTGGTATCTCGCTAAAAATAATACAAGTAGATGTAGATGATACAATATTAAATCCGTCTAGATGAAGAAGAAAGTCAAGGCTAGGTCAAAAAGAAGTCCTGAATTATTTATTTATAACTAGCTGTGCCAGCGACTTCGTCCGCGTGGAATAGTTATTACCATAAAAACGATTCTAGTGAGTTCCTCAAAAGATAGACATATGATGTTACAGACATTTTGTTAGATCATTTCAAGAGGAATAATTCTTTCATACACATTTTTTTGATTTCTTGAACCATTTTCGCAGCGCACGCAACGGAAGCCCTCAAAGATGAATAATTTTCCCCGTTTGCATAGTAGTAATAGTTGCAGCGTGATGTTATATAGCCTAAAGCCTTCCTCGATAAATGGTCTATTCAACACAAAAATAATTTTTCAATTCGTACCAGTAGTTCCTGAGATTAGCGCGTTCAAACAAACAAACAAACAAACAAACTCTTCAGCTTTATAATATTAGTATAGATAAGGGTGTAGACACATAGCTCATCCAGTCATAAACCTATTCTATATCCTTGTCCATATACCTCCAGGCATCTGTTGCTTGCTTTGACGCGCAGATGAAAACTGCACCCGCTTAGCTTTTAAAAATGATGCTTCTATATTCAGTTACTTTAAAAAATGAAGCTAAAATTATATATTGCGATGAGTTAAATATTATATTCTAAAGTAGTAGATTTGAAATAACTTACGTCAATAATAATTTAAATATGTAGTAGTCTTTGGATAATTAAAATCATTATATGAGCGACTTAAAAAATCTATCTGCGTCATTATTTAAGGTGCATTTAAAATCATCTTCTAAAATAATTGAAATAAACATGTAATTTGATGTATTTACATTATGTACGTAAAAAAAAGTTAAAACATTTATTACTTTGCTTGTTTGAATGTTAAGCAAAGGTCGACGCAGTCAGTCCTTGGATGGGTGACAAAAAAGTTGCTTGCCATTGTGGGCGCTTCCGTGGGTAGAATGACACGTTAAATTGTTGTTCACGGCTGTTTGTAATAGTACGACAGTCGTCATATCAGAGGCCCTTAGGGCGGCTAGATAAACTCTTGACACCAGATTTTGCTTGTATATGTATCTATCATAATATTAGAGACAGGCTCTTGTCATAAGTCAGCAGTTATGATTATTCCATCAGAACTCAATTATATCTTGACAATAGTTTAGCGGGAGTATACAGGGTTAGAAAACATGTTACTAAGCATTCAAAGGTGTGAAACGGCAGCCTCGTTAGACTACCAGTTCTATTCTAATACACATTAGCAATTAATTATCTATATATATATATATATATATATAACTCAAAGGTGACTGACTGACTGATAAAGTGATCTATTAACGCACAGCCTAAACCAAACTAAACTGGACGGATCGGGCTGAAATTTGGCATGCAGGTAGATGTTATGACGTAGGAATCCGCTTAGAAATAATTTTTGGAAATGACAATTTTAAAGAGGTGAAATAGGGGATGCAAGTTTTACTTCTTAATGCGAGCAGAGCCGCGAGCAACCACTAGTTTCTGCATAATATGCTCGAAATTGAAATGCGTGAAAGTGTTTTGTTAGTTTGCAGATTTGTTTGTTACACTTTTACGCAGCAACAGCGACGGATCATCATGATTTTTGGTATGATGGTAGTGTAGGGTGTAGGTTGAGTAGGGTTGGGCGAGTTTTGAGATTGTTATAGGCTACTGTTCGTACCACTCCTTCTCATCAATAAATCTGTATAATTGAGTACATCTTAATGCAATAAGTTGATTCCCTCGAGAGAGCGTCAGTAAAGTTTTGGCATCTCGGATTATTCAGTTATAATGGTAGTTTTACTAGTGATATGCCTCTTTCTAAAAGTTTTTGAAAAAGTACTGTTCATACGATACAATTAATGGTTAAACGAACTTACCTTAAGTGAAGTTCGACCATAATTATACGAGACGACGTTACATGCGAAGAGATTTCTTTATTAACTATGTAGTCTCACTTGTATGTACTAGGCGTCACACTTTTTATAGCTGTGAAAATAAAAACACAAAAAATAAGAAAAAACTTTTGAACAAATGTCACTGTCAATGTAGCGCATGTAGCGCCGTCCTCCTGTCAAACCTCATTCATTTTAGAGTCTTACCATGGAGTACTAATATATGCTTTGCTTGCCATCTCTCGTTTGTGCTATTTAACAATACACGGGTTAGTCAATGTTGTTGACATTTACAGGGTCCGGGTGGGACTTTAAATCTCTTCGCATGTAACGTCATCTCGTATAATTATGGTCGAACTTCACTTAAGGTAAGTTCGTTTAACCATTAATTATACTACGACGACGTTACATGCTCGAGATTTCTTTATTAACTATAATAAATAGTAGATGTTTAGCACTTTAGCATAAACGAGACCAACACGTATCAAAGATCGTAATGCTTGCATACCGAACGCTAATTTATAGTTTGGTAGATCTTTGATTGTAAACAAAATTTACCTTATGATGCTAACAATAGCTTATTTGAGAAAAAAAAATACAGATTGAAGAATAAGTTACAAATATAAATTTGTATTACAAGGGATCAACTTATCAAATTTTATAATAAAAATTGACTCTGTGAAAATATTTTACTCTCATCTGCTCTGCTGTAATGAGGCGCTTATATATTTTAGCGACTATAAATGATTTACATGTCCCTATTCGTTATACAATTACAAAGAAATGTCAGCTGCAACTTGCAGTTGATAATCTATGCCCTTATTGTAGCAGAACTAGTATCAATAATTGATTTCTTAGCAGTTAAAATTGGTTTTACCGGTGGTGGCAAATTTCTATAGTTACTTTTTGGTGAAGTAACACATAAAGCATTTGCAGGGCAAATTGCCTCTCTATGAGGAAAGAGTCTTGTAAGTTTAGGTATGACCCTATTTGGGACCGACGTCTTAATCAAGACACTAATATGTATGCCTATCCTCAAATCACTTACATTAATATCAGTTAAACATATTGAGGATAGCATATGCCTGCACCCGCTGTGCAGTTGAAAAATGTCAGCACAGCTACTATTTGGTCTGAATGCTGATCTTTACTATAATGGGTAGGTAGGTAGGATATCAGATTGGTGGTATACTTTAGGAAGACGATCTGTTTCTGTAAGCTTCTTTCATGAGTAATACATTTATTTAACTTGTATAAATATGATTCTGCTTGATCATTAGCCAAAAAATCTAAGATTAAGATTACTTGCATTTTAATAAAAAATATATCTTATGTTTTCTTACAGCAAAGTCCTCACTATATTAACAGTAACATTATATTGTTTAAGCGAGCTTTCAGCTAGTGCCTATGTTGTTATGTATTAATAGCAGCACTAGATAAAAAAAGGATTGTCTTTATACCTTCTGTTAGAAAATATTAAAAATATTAGAGTAAACCGTTGCCCAAGCGGAATAAGAGTCCTGATAGACGATAATAATAATGGAATTCCTGGGCTCAAGTAGATTAACTAATTAATATTAGTTTTAAATAATTCCTTCCATTAAGACTTTACCCCAAAGTTTAGATAATTTTTCAATAATGTCATGACCTAATATTTCTTCTAAGTGGATCCTCCACGTTTCACGTAGGTATTTCCATCGGTAATGATACTGAAGCAGAAACATCTTGTGCATTATAAGTGCATGGACCTGGCTAGGTGACTTGCTTCGATTTGAATTGCTCGCAAACATACCTGGCAGGATAGTTAGGAAATATTGAGTTTGCTCCAATCTGGTAATCGTTGTCTGACACTTGTGAATTCAAATTCACTGGCACTGTGTCTCCTGACCGTGACCTTGTGTAATAGCAATCATATTTTGTTACAACAGAAATATAAAGATCATTAGTATCATTGTGGAAAGAAAAGTATTCCAACTTTGTCACATCATCGTTATACGTGCTCCCCTTATGCCGCTGTATATGGGCTGTATATTTGTCAATTTGTCATAAGCATAAACATTTTCAAGTCATTGTACGTAATCACGTTACGCCACTAGACTAATTCGTTATCAACCGGGCTCCAATGTCCCGGAGTATAACGCTTCAATGTAGGTACATTGGATGAACTATTTGCCATTAAATTGAATATTTGTTAATTTGCTACGAAGCAGAAACACTTTTAAAGTCATTGTACGTACTCACGTTACGCCACTAGACTAGTTCGTTATCAACCGCGCTCTGATGTCACGGAGTATAACGACGGTACATTGAATATAGGTACTTTATGCCACTAAATTTATTGATTGTTGCTTTGCTATAAAGCAATAACACTTTTAAAGTCATTGTACGTAATCACGTTACGCCACAAGACTAATTCGTTATCAACCGCACTCTAATGTCACGGAGTATAACGCCTCAATGTACATTGAATATAGGTAATGTATGCCACTCAATATAATAATTGTTTATTTGCTATAAAGTAGTAACACTTTCGTCATTGTACGTAATCGCGTTACGCCACTAGACTAACTCTTTATCAATAGTGCTTTATTCAACGCCCAATATATACATTTATTGTATGTTGGTATTGTATTCCACTAAACTGAACATTTGCTAATTTGCTATGAAGCAGTACACTTTTAAAGTCATTGTACATAATCACATTATGCCACTAGACTAGTTTGTTATTAACCGTGCTCAAATAAATATGAATCACAAACAAAATAACCGTTATAGATCAGAGAATCTAGTTCTTTTTACATTGAATAAACTGTAGAACAATGTATGTAAGAAAATGGTAATAAATAAATTCATATTTTGTTGTATTGTATTTGTAACAAAAACAACAAATATGTCGGTACATCGAAAAAAGATCGTTACAGAAACATTGCTAGAAAAGTCATGTTTCCGATCTACATGACAAAAATGTAAGTATTTCAAAAAAAGATCGTTATATCATTTGTTGAAAAAAAAATCTATATATACGATCTATTCGGTATAGTTTTATAAAATATATAAGATTGTACCAAGAAATTTAAAATCGATGATGAATAAATGCAGTAAGATTGCTTGGTAAGTTAATAGGTGCACTAACCTTTATCCTTTGAGCTGGTTGATGAACTGCTTAGTTTTTGTACCAAACGTCGAATTTTCGACGTTATTTTAAAATTCCGATGCTCCTTTTCCTAATTTACCACTTGAACACTTGAAATATACACTTTTTTCCACGAAAAATTCAAATAGTAATATTCAACGAAATTTATCATGTTGCGACGCCCGCACACAAGAAATGAATGAGGTTTGACAGGAGGACGGCGCTACAGGCGCGACATTGACAGTGACATTTGTTCAAAAGTTTTTTTTTGTGTTTTTATTTTCACAGCTATAAAAAGTGTGACGCCTAGTACATACAGAAGTGAGACTACATAGTTAATAAAGAAATCTCGAGCATGTAACGTCGTCGTAGTATAATCTTCGAGTACTTCTCCAAATGTACCTACAGTATACCCATAAATCAGAAAAAATAATTTTCTTTTTTGCATTCCAAAAAAACTAAGTCCAGCTTTCAAAGTTTGATTGTACTAACTAACTTATAAAAGTAAGTACACCTACATATATATCTATGTATATCTATTGCTAGTTCATAAAAATTCTCTACAAACTACAGAAAACTATCGACAGATATAATATACTTCTACCTGCAAGGTACGTTCTATGCACTTCTTTTCTTTTTTCATATTATTTTTCAAGTTTTCCTCGGAGCGGTGAGCGCACGATCGTCGTTTGAATTAAAAATCGGCCAAGAAAAATATCAGAACCTGTGGTTCCGTGATGATTTTAGTATAAAAAGTTCTTTTATTCATAATTTTAATTGTATTTCATAATTTTATACACAATTTCAATAAAACAAAGAGCACATAATACTACTACATTAATAAAAGAAAAAACACATTATAATAGTGAACATTAGTGTTCATACATAAACTGAAAAATAAATATGACAGACATTTTATGAGTCTTAGCTTCAACTTTTTTACTACCTTCATTACAAAGCTAAAGATCCGACCATCTTTTCGGCACAAAGGAGAAACTAAAGATCAATGAACTTGCAAGTTCAAATTTAATGTTTTACTTACTTACTAATGTGACGCCGCGACCCAAAGTGGATCCTGGCCTCCGACACAAAGAGACGCCGCTCCTCTCGGCTCTGCGCCATCTCCCGCCACTCGGTAGCATGGAGCTGTAGCAGATGCTCCTCTATCTGGTCCTTCCTTCCTTCTTGGGACGGCCGGCGACCAGTCGGTCGTCCCAAGTACGCTTTCTTCAGAGCACGATCCTTTCCCATCCTTACTCACTTTAATGTTTTGCGTGAATCAAATAATAAATTGAATAAAATTGTTTATTGGCAAACAACTTATGATAGACAAACATTATTTAGGTACAATATTTATGAATAGTAGTGCGGTTTCAAGTAAGTGAAGAAATCCTGAAAGCTTGTTTTTTTACATGAGATAGGCTCACGCTTGACTACAACTTGCCTGATGTTAAGCAACGGTATAATCTACGATCTAGCGCGCTTGCCTAGAAGATACCGGTTTACTCTCGCCTTGAAGACCAACAAATTATAGTTCAAGGGGAATAGAGATTCGGGCAAGGAGTTACACAGTTTGCTTGTTCGCGCTATAAAAGTCGAAGCAAAACGCTTGGTGCGAGTTTTTGGAACCTCAACTTGCAGTAATTACTGAAAAGGTCCTGTAAAACTAGGTTTAATTTACGTGATAAGAGTTGGGGGAGACCTTTGCTCAGGAATAGGTTAATAAAATAATATCCAACCAACTAAACCTATTTCCTGCGGAATTCTAATAAAAACGAAGCAATTGAGAGTGCATTCTCGGCGATCGCTATCAAGGAAGGTTGTTAGGCTCCCACCGGTCGGGAGTTTACTTGTTTTATTTATAGATATTTGTTGTTTTTTTATTAGAATTTACTTACCTATACCTTCATATTTTTTACAAAGAAATTGGGACTTCTATAAGATAAAAGGTGATGTTAAATTACCTCTCTCTTGAGTCGTTATTTCCTCATGACTGAGGGTTGTGACTCCCCCGCAAAAAATAATTCGTTAGGGGAGTTTTCTTGTGCAGATATGTACATCGTGGTGGGCGCCCAGGTCCTTCCACGGAAGACACATGTCCTCGGATATTGTGGTCCTCAAACATGTCGGTTTCCTCACGACGTTTTCCTTCGCCGTTAAGCGAGTGCAAATCCACACGTAACTTGAAAAATACAAGTCATTGGTGTAGGGCCAGATTCGAACCAGGGTGCGTCTGAATATAAAGCAGACACTGGAACCGCTGAGCCACACTCACTTTTTTTTTAATTACAGTTATTGAATAATTACTAATGGATGTTCACGTTGTGTTAAAAAGTAGCCCTTATAACATTTGTGACTCTATTCTACCTTCGAACAATGATGATCTGTCGCTCGGTTGCGACTAGTAAAAAGAACAGTGGTGTTGTTTATTCTTACACTTTGTAACAATTCTTCTTCTTATCGAATGAGTGGTGGTGAACTAACTCTGGTGTCGAGAGTTTATAAAGGCCTCTGACGTGGCTTTACGACACTAATAACTATTAAAACAAACATCAACAGACTCACTATAAGATCCTTTATGTATGTACATATGTAATAGACGTAATAGTTTAATGACATACACTCCTATTACACATATAAGATGTTCTGTTTAAAATACACTGTCTACCTAATATAGGTACTCTACAAGATTGGTCTCACATGCAACAGGCTTTCGAGAATCTGGATGCTAGATATTCAACAATGCTCTACGGATTTGCCTACGACGTAGAAGCGTAGAGCATCTACGTCGTAGAGGCTGATCACTACCACACTCACTACATAGTATAAAGTAAAGTAGCTTCCCGCGTCGTTTCCTAGCTTTCACACGGGCAGTCCAGTTTTTAACAGGATCCCGTTTTCTGCAGGATCCCGTTTGATGGCGAATGTGTTTATATGCTAGCGTTCACACGATCATCCCGCATGCGGGATCCTGCAAAAAACCGATCCGGTCGAATTGTGCCGTTCGGTTTTGTCACTAGAAACTGGATCCGAAGTCCAGTAAAAAACGGGATCCCGTTTAATCACACATATATTTCAATAGCAGTGTTCATACGGCTTCCTGCGTGCGGTTTTTTGCTGGACACTGTTTTTTGCGGGATAGTGGAGTGGTGGCAGCCCCCGCCCCCGGTAAACTGGACGCTGTGTTCATACGGCAGTCCAGTTTTGCGGGACCAGCTTTTTACTGAAAACTGAACTGCCATGTGAACACAGCGTCCAGTTTAGCAGGATACCGTAAAAAACCGATCCTGCAAAACTGGACTGCCGTGTGAAAGAGCCGTAAGTATGTATGTAGGTATATATGCTTAGATCTTTAAAGCTACACAACGGATTTTGACGCAGTTTTTTTTTACGAGTTGAGTGATTTAAGACGAAGGTTTGTATGTATTCAATCTCATTAGTCAAATTTAGTTATGTTTTGAGACGAGTGATGTGCAAGTAGTTAAATTTGTATATTGTGCTGTGGTGGTTTTTCCCGAAATCTTGCTTCACAGGACCTTTTCGGTACCTAGTGCAAGTTTTCGGGGTTACCTCACGTACCTGATACTTGACTGCACCTAGCAAACTGTGATTCCCAATGAATGTACGTGTTAGACTAACGGTCTTATTTATAAAAAGTTATAGAAGAGTTAAAGTGTTCTATAACATCACTATAAGAAAAATGACCATAATCGGTATTTATAAACGCACTATAGCGCTAAACAGTTCTATAAGTCTATTGTAAAGTTATAGTAGCGAGGACCCCACTTTAACCGTACTATAGAGGTTCGAGCACATTATGCCGGGCCGCAGCGTGTCGGGGCGGAGCGCAAAAATCCGCTCAAATCGCTTTAATACAATTTGTATGAATTATCGCACACTGTGCCGGGCCGCAGCGGCTCGCATTAATGCGAGGCGGATTCTCGTCCGTGCGATGCGGCCCGCCCCGCCCCGCTAAAAAAAAAAAAAAAAGTTAAAGTAAAGCAGGCAAAAAAAAGAAAGTTCTTCGTCAGAGCTATCCATAACGTACAGTTGCATGCAAATTCTGGCAGTACACTGAACTCAAAATCCGTCAATGCACTGTGACCCGGCCCGTCACTAATGTGCTAGGTAAACATTTTGCGCTGCGCTGCGGCCCGCTCCGCCCCGCTGCGGCCCGGCATAATGTGCTCGAACCTTAGCGGTGCTATAAGATCCAAGATGGCCGACTATCCTGTCATCAGCTGATTTGCTGTCTTTGGAGTAAAATAAAAACAAAGAATCGAATTTTGTAGCGGCTGTCTTTGATTATGACTAGGGTAATATATTTCAATTGTAAAATTTCTTGTGAACTTGTGAGTTTTCGGCATCTATGCAAGCTTTACAAAGTTTGGCTGCTATCGAAGCAATTGAAGAACTGGCGAAATGAATACACAGCAGCGTCGGCAAAAACATTATAGAGAAAGATTTGATCCGTTTTCTCTGGACGATGAAGATTTTAGAAAACGGTATCGCCTTATAAATCTACGGCACATTTTGTCATCGACTTGGTCAGGCAAGAGATACAACAAGCAAGACCGAAGAGGATCGAGCATTTCACCAGAGCTGCAAGTATTGACTGCAATTAGGTGTTGGGGTCGACGTGAGGTATATATACCTTCTGTTTACGGAGTCGGTTTCTGTTGTTCGTCTCAAAAAACATACTGTTAGGTGCTTGGTGACAGATTTACATATACCTAGAAGTGATAATCTTTATGAACATAACATGAAAGAAAGTTATGCTTTGGAGCATGTACTATGATTTTACTGTTAAGCCAAAACTAAAACAAGAAAAAATGTGGAATTGTAAAACCAGATCCGGTAACATTATGTGTCTCCACTCAGAATTATATATAAAGATTAGCCCTTATTGTACCTACACAATGACACTGCTGCTCTTGTAATAAATAAATTAATAGTACAGACATGTGATAATGCTAAATGAAAGTATCTTAGTATGTGTGATTAGTGATAAACATGTTAATAAAAGTCTTTCTATGTATTTCATTCTGTTTTACTTTTATAATAAATCATTTACTTTATTTACAACAATAAAATATAAAAACAAGGGAAGAAAAACTAAACATACTACTTCTAACTACCTACCTACTACAAAAAGGGGCACTTAGCTCCAGCCCACTACCAGAGGGCAGCGTGCCCAGCATACTAGCCGCATTACCACGCTGGATGGCAATGCTGATACGTTGAGCCAGAAAAAGGCCGGCATTTGGGTCATGCGTCGCGTCAACCAAGCGCTCCGAGAGGTTTTGGAAAATAGTATGGGCTCCCGGACCCCACGGCCCCAAAGTCTCGACTCCAAGAGGCTCAAATATGTAACCTCGGCCGAGGTTAGCATATTTGCGTCTCTTGTGATGCTCGGCAATAATAGCCGCCGCTCCAGCCCGACACCGTGTCAAAGACAGATGACAACAATGTGTCGACGCAAGTTGCGTCCCACACAAGGGGCCGACCCAACTTCCAGGGCACAAGAGTCATACCGTCAGGTCTTTTTCCATCGTCACGTGCTAAATAATAAATTATTTTTAATTTCAAAAGCTCTTCTTTTAATTTTATTTTCTTTAATTTTTGTTGCTCGTTGGCCATATGGGCCTTATCTTCCTCCAGCCAATTTTCACTACGTTGCCTTTTTCTAAATTCCGTATTCATTTTATTTTATTTTTATTCAAACTTTTGCGTAAACTATGATAGTTGTGCGCCTGAATATCAACGACTTTGACATTTGTTTGAGTCCGAGTATAGACAAAATTTTGTGTTTTTGACGCAGTTAGCATATATTTGGCACTAAGATACGTATTATCTGTGGTTAATTTCGTTCTTCTTTGACTTTTTCTTTATACAGGCAATGATTTGGCTTATTGTCGGTACCACGTGGGAACTATAGTTATAGAAGGCTTATAGAACGTTTATAAATAGTAAACTTTATAGAACACTTTAAATGCTTATTGAACACTTTAACTATAGTATGCTTAAAGCATACTATAGGCATTTTTTATAAATAAGACCGTAAGTATTTTTTGTCAATAAAAAATTTGAATTTGTATAATAACGCGTGCGAAACTGCAGGCAAAAGCTAGTTCTTTATATACAGAGAAACGGTTTGTATTGATATTACAAAGGTGTCAATCAGATAACAGATATATTAGTTCGGTACGATCTCTAGTGTACTGGATATCTTGAAATCCGTATTAGTTATTTGACAACAATACAAACCACTCGTTGAACTTCTGCTTTGAATTGCCTTTCGCCATCGTCAAACAACAAAATAAAACAAAATGTATAAATAAGCAGCTTTCATTTATTTTTATTTTTTAATATTATAAATGGATATAAAAATGTACTGAAATCTACGTAATAAATCGATCTCTAATCTCACTGGTTTGTATAGTGTCTATTATAGTACTTAGTGACTATTTTTACCTATTTTTGTAAAGAATAACTGCAAAAATACACATAACTATGCCAATTTAATTTATTTGCTTTCCATACTACATAAATCATTTTTAAAGACACGTGCCAGATGGCACAGCAAGCCCTAACCTTACAAGTATCTTTCAGTAAAATAACTCGACAAGCAAGCGTGCCACCGCCATTTAATTTGATCGCGCCTCGATCATGTGCTACAACTTTTCTCATTTAGTCGCTAATCCGCGTTAAAAGACTACCGAGCTCACACTACCGTGGAAAACAGTGAATTAGTTCATTTACAGTTAGAGAAATGGATTTATATACTACTTAAAGAAATGTACGTTAAATTTAAAGTCAGCCTTAAGTTTAAATCCATCATTTCTATAGAAATAATTCACATGGCAGTGTTGAAATTTGATAAAAATATTCGACTTCTTCGACGACGAGCGATTTTGTGAACTTTCGTATCGGATCGTTGCCTTGCCTGTTTTAATGTAAGTTACATTTGATTTTGTTATACATATGGAAGCGTTAAGTCTAAGTTCCGTAAGTTTTTTTTTAATAAAAACCTTTTCATGTAAGTCCCTTTGCTAATAACTCGCCTGATGTTAAGCAACGTTTCAGTATAAGATCTAACGCGTGCGTTTGTACAGAATATACTTCACTTAATCGACTTGTACAATTCGTACTACTACAATTCAATTTCGTTATTAGCATGTTAAATTTACATTTACCCTGTTTATTGCGGATTATTGTAGATTGGACAATTATTATAGTTTGTTAGAACCGAGATACCGGTAAGAAGTTCTTATTTAGTTATCTTATTAATTATATTATGAATTCAATATTTCCCTAGAAATCATCAAACCACAACCTACAACATTTCTTACTTGATATTACAGTGGATTGCTATAACATATTCTGCAGGCGTTAGGGTACGGATATAAAAAATAAATCGTGTCAAACGGTCCACTACACGCGGTAGATTGGTATCTTTCTACTCATGGTCTATATAGTATGTATATCTATACATATAGTGATGAACTGTGGCGGTGAAATTGTTGAAAGTAAGATTTCAGTTTTACATAGTTTCGGAGCTAATAGTTTTTCTAAATTCATATTAAATTTATTATAAAAAAATACATCTGTAGATTAAATCTACGCACATCATTTTGTAGTAAGTATATGATAATGGAACTAATTTATACGCAATATTCTAATCTATACCTCTTTTTGAATCATATTTCCTAATGACTGAGGGTCGAGAATCCCCCGCGGAATAACTATATTTATATAATATATATTTTGACACAATTTATTGCTTTGCATAAAACTTTGATAAACCTACTTAGAAAGATATTTTTTATTTTATTTCGATGATTATAACAGATATAAACTTTAATTACTATCGTCACCAGAGTCGCCAAGAAGATACGAAAATACAAAACTTTCTATTTAAATAGATAGAATAATGCTGAAGAGGGTAAAAAATCTGAACACAGAAGATATTAGAATTGACCATTAGTCAAGTAATATAATTTGAATACATTAGCGTATATGAATATGTAGTAAGTATACAGAGAAACCAATATATTTCAAACACAGATCCATTACTATCCAAGAGGACAAAAACAGCAATATATCCCCTCGTCACAAATGATGGCATGCCTATGGGACCCAGGCCAGTCGACCTAATTCACTGCACCAGAGCTAATAGCTTATCTGGCGAGTTATCAGGGCCTGTACTAGTATCTCTAGTGTGGTTCTAGATAAAATGCTAAACAAATTTCGAAGATACAAACATTCCAGGCACATATTTATTTTGGAAGTTTTTTTATAAATGAAGCTTTTGAGATGTATATATAGTGTTCTTCCGCTGCGACTGCTCCTTAACCGGCTTCAAACAACAAACTTGGTAGTTTTTAGGTGTGTTCCTCCATATACCACCGCCACACCTCTCCTCTTAATCAAAGTGGTCTTCTTCCTATTCGCAGGTATCCTAACAATGATTTCGCCTTCAGAAAAGTACTTTATAGGTTTTGTGCCAAAAAATATGTTTTCGAAAGTGTTTCTACGAAAACTACATAACAATTTTATTCTAATGGGATGGTTATCCATAAGCGAGATCTTTGATACAGATACAAAATAAATAAATAAATAAAAATAAATAAATATTTCAGGTCATATCACACAGCGCCATCTAGCCCCATACTAAGCTTACGCTTGTATGATATATTATATATATATATCTTATACAGATGTTTGTTAATAAATTATGGAAATTAACATGTCAAATTATAATAATCATAGTATTCATACAATTGCACGTATTACAAGTGATAAGAAAATTATATGTTTACTAGCGGACCTGACAAACTTCGTCCTGTCTCAAATTGACTCTTTGAAGTTAGGAACACACCTACATTGCTTAGACAACAGTTAACTTAACACAATAGCAATAAAGGTCAAATTGAATCTACGTTTTAGTTAGAAAACGTTTGTATGGGAAAGAGAAAGGGGCTGTTTTCCCGGCAATAATTCGAAATTTCTCGCCTTACAAACCATCCTTGAACTTCAACAAACATTCAAAAAAAAGAATTGGCCAAATTAGTCCAGGCGTTGTTGAGTTATGCGCTTACCAACACATTTTGCGATTTATTTTTATATTATAGATTATTGTATCAATCAATTTTTGTATAAATGTTACCACTTACCATCATTTGTTTGGGCCCCCCTCGAATGAGATGATCAGAATACGGCCCTGGTCCCTCTGAGACGGCGGTGTTATTGGCTGATAGGATTCCTCTGTTTTGATCCCTTGATTTAGATAGCTATGCTATGTCTAGTAGATAACTATGGAGATTCTACTATGAATAAAATTATTTATTTCCAAACCGTAACTTGGTCTCTATATACCTTATTACAAAACACGGTTTAAATATTAGTCCAGGACTTTGAAAATAAAAAGTCGGTTCTAGTTGTTTTTTTTTTCGTAATGGCTTTCGCGAAGATATGACTTCGCAATTCTGCCAATGTCAAGTGGGAAGATAGGCCATCAAACTGAGAAATTTTAAGTGAAATATCGATATGTACGGTGGTGGTAAATTGCACAGTTGTGTGTTTTTTCCCCCTTTTTTGCTTTCTGTAACAGCGATGGTTAACCAATCTACAGACATATACATACAGAAACAACACAAGAACAAACACATTCTAGTTGTTTAAATATCACATACAAACATTCAAATGTCAACTTCAAATTGGGACGTTGATTTTTTCATTGGTTCCATTTTGACAGTTGGATTATGATTAAGTACAATGTCAGTAGCAGTAGACAGACAAATTTCGAACAGCAAAAACCTTTGACGTTCAATCCTGTGGACCAGAAAAAGCGCGTATACCCGAAAGGGACGACGACAAATGACGTAGAATCTCAGGGCTGCCAGAGTCATAAAAATTCCCCTACTTTTGTTCATACTTACACACATACACACACGTATAAAAGTTGTACGTAATCATTATTATCACCTGAAAAAGGGACTCATATAAAAATGGCACACACAGTATGTCGATAAAATTTTAAGCAGGAATAAATTATACTAAGTAGGATTTGTAAACAAAATAACTATATGTATATTTATTTCAAGGAAAACTATTTACATTGAAAAAACAAAGAATAAAGTAATAACCAACTACTTAAATAATTTGTTAATATTTTTTCTGGTTTAAAGTAAGAATATTAAAAAAAAACTACTTAAACATATCTACAAATTTACAAAACGTCTTAACTAAAACTGTACATGAATATTACAAATAACAGAAATTTTCCTTTGGAATATATAAATTCATGTACTTCATTTTTAACTTTTATTTTTGTATTTTTCTTAACAATTTTTTTTGTTATTTAAATTCAGATTACGTTGTTTTTCATTACAATTCAGAGTACTTTATTTATGGAACTCTGGAAAAAATATGTATATAGTGATTTTCCGCTGCGACTGCTCCATAACCGACTTCAAACAACAAACTTGATGGTTTTTTGGTGTGTTCCTCCATATACTACCGCCACACCTCTCCTCCTAACCAAAGTGGCCTCCGTGGCTCTTAAGATCTTACCAACACCGTACCT
Organism: Macaria liturata; assembly: GCA_964023185.1. Taxonomy (NCBI): domain Eukaryota; kingdom Metazoa; phylum Arthropoda; class Insecta; order Lepidoptera; family Geometridae; genus Macaria; species Macaria liturata. Next base: position 3,148,416 of record OZ026807.1, on the reverse strand, counting down.
TGTGTCTTCAAGTTTTGTAGTTCTCCTTCGGCAAGATATTCTCGTCGACACGGGTTTCGCCTCTCCACGTGGCATCCTCAAGACGTGTTGAAAAATCGGAAATCCATCGGAAATCTATATAAATAAAAATAAATATATATGTGGTATATAATTAAAAAATCTAAATGTTTTTTTTTGTCATTATTGTAGTGCTTCTTTGCAGAGTGATATGCCTATATTTTGCTATGCCTATTTCGACGCAAATCATCTTTATAAAAAAATATTTTGCCTTAATTTCTTGGGTAAATTGCCAAAACGAAACTGGTATCACCAAAAACCGTTTAACCCGATCAAATTCAAAATACTGCAAAATGACAACTATGTTTGACAAACGCTTTGCGAGTAAAACAGTTTACTATACTTTAAATTTAGCCGAGTAATCTCATAAAAACAATTTATGTTTTTAGTCTTATTTTACTATTTATAATCCATATAAATAGCGTTTCAATAAAGCAGGGCTCTCATTGCTCCTAAATTAGTCATAATCAAGTCACATTGTCGTAAAAGTATCGTACTTACGTATGAAAGGATATATTTTCATCTTTCCGTTCACTACGGCTCTTACAGCCTTTTACATAGCAAATCACCATGTTCTATGAAATTTTCTTCAATAATTCACTATGTAAATCAAGTTTTTTCACACTTAGCACTCGTAATCACCATATAAAAGCAAAAATATTTTTCACGCAACTGCCATGTTGGGCGCTACCGAGTAATGACCAACGAAACAAAAAGTGAAATTTAGACAAAGACAAAATCCGATTCCTGTCTCTTTCGCTCTTAGGTTTTCTTGATATAGTTGTCCCACTCGCTCATTACTTGTCAACTCCGCTGATTGATGCTCGAGGGCAAAAACAGACTGCATATTTTCAAAGTTCTGAACTAATAGTTAAACCGTAACCGTACTAATATTATCAGACTTTAAAATTCCATTACCGTAGTCATAGAACTCTAGTGATATGAAAATGAAATAAAAATTATTTATTTCGAAACAAGAAATTGGGTATGAACAAAGAAAAAAACACATTTTGCACATACACAGTTATACCTAAGTAGATATAGTACCTATAAAATATGTGAGAGCTGACAATGAACTTGCTATCAATTTATTTTAGGCGTTATACCTCATTGTTAAGAAAGTTTTATTGTAATTTGTGGCCTACGCGATACAATATAATTTTAGATAGGTACTCTTAAACCCACGAATAACAGTAGGTTAGACTTAGAAACATAACTGAGCAAAAAAATGCTACCGCTGGTTGAGTTCAACTAGAGCAAGAGAAGCCCCAAAGCAAGCCCTTAAAGATTTAATCGTATTAGTTATCTATACTCTATAATATATTTCTCTTCTAGGCAAGCGCGCTAGATCGTAAATTATAACGTTGCTTAACATCAAGAGAGCTGTAGTCAAGCGTGAGCCTATCTAGTTTAAAAAAACTTTCAAAGACTTGATAACCTCCTTTTTTTGGAAGTCGGTTAGAAAAGGAAACTATCTATCGGTATACTCCATATATTCAGACCACAGGGTCAGAATAAATGCTACAGTATTAGTCTATGGTATCTACTAATACGCATAAAACCATCATAGCCTAATTTAATACGCAATATTACCTTAACCTTGAAACGTCGCGTAGTGCGATACGTAGAACCTTGTAGAAGTAGCATAATCTTGCGTCATTAGAAATATTCCAACATTCTTTTGGTAGAGTTGGTTTGGAACGGAAGACCAGCGCTGGTTGCTATGCAGCCAGCATTATGCTGAGTTGGGGTTGTATTGTGGCAAATATGTATCTTATTACAACACAATTATTAATTATGTACAAGAAATATAAATGTATTTCTTGTTTGTGCTCGTTTGTTTAGTATTTGCTACAATAAATCATTTTCTTTCTTTCTTTCTTTCTTCTCACACTTAGCTGTGGCAGATTTTAAATTAGAATGACAAATCTTAAATATAACGTCGCATTTCTATGGAAACGTATGCCAACACGGCACTATTGCACAACAAAATAAACATAACGATATTTAGCAATTTTTAGATTCCCTATTTCGTAGCAATAAGAGGGTTTTAAATTTTTGTAAGAAATATTACGCGAACTAAAAATTTGGTACATTGCTAACGAAGAGGCCTACAAAATCGTCACTAACTACTTATATCTTAAGTTGTGGAGCTGCCTATAGCGCAAACATACGGAGATCTTGATGTAATGATCCACAGTAAACCGTCTAAACTTATAATCAATACTAATATTATAAAGCTGAAGAGTTTGTTTGTTTGAACGCGCTAATCTCAGGAACTACTGGTGCGAATTGAAAAATTCTTTCTGTGTTGAATAGACCATTTATCGAGGAAGGCTTTAGGCTATATAACATCACGCTGCAACTACTAGGTGCGAAGAAACAATAGAAAATGTGGGAAAAACGGGGAAAATTATTCATCTTTGAGCGCTTCCGTTGCGTGCGCTGCTAAAAAGGTTCAAGATATCAAAAAAATGTGTATGTGTAAATTATTCCTCTTAAAATGATCTAACAAAATATTCGCAACAGTATATGTCTATCTTTTAAGGTTAACTCACTAGAACCGTTTTTATGGTAATAACTAATAACTATTCCACGCGGACGAAGTCGCGCGCACCAGCTAGTCAACAACAAAACACTCATTAACTACTAAATTTTTAATCGAATCCAACAAGTTATTCTTAAGCAAAATCCTTAAATCAATCTTAACTAAACATAATAGCTAATACATTCCTTAAATCTTCATTTCCACGTCGAGATACAAAAATATGTATATCTTAAAAACAACAGAAAATGCACACGTATGTATATTTACCATTTGCGATTTACAAAATGAAAAAAAATTAGTTCACTCACATACACTTTGTAATGTTCTTATACCAGATATGGTAATTCGTTTTAAAATATATTCACAATCTGCATTATGGGCTCGCATTGTGCGGGCGTCTACTCTGTCTCCATTATACGATGGAAGTCTGAAACAAATAGAGAACGTATCGTTAGATATATGTATAGATTATCGCTTTATTAGACACACAAATAAAATAGAACACAACACAAACAAGAGAAAATTTAAATCTTATGCCACAAATGGCAGCCTTATCGCTAAAAGCGATCTCTTCCAGACAACCGTAGGATGGAGAGGAAATCATAAAAAATAATAGACGGGGTGTACAATAGAGAAGAACACATGAAATTTAACTATAATATTTCAGGACATATCACACAGCGCCATCTAGCCCCACACTAAGCATACGCTTGTGTCGTGGGTACTAGATAACGGATAATACTTATATAATTTTTTTTTGTAAATACATACTTATTATACATACAAACCACCAGACTCAACACAAGTAATTACAAATTTAAATATTCATAATTACTTGTGTTATACGGGAATCGAACCCGCACCCCACGCATCAGAATTATTTACCAGTAATCTGATGAAATGGAATCTGCTATTAGAAAAGGTTCGGTTTAATAACCAGTATAAGCTTTTTTGAGCTAAGCATAACTTATGTGGCTTGGTGGTAAATGCATGCGCCTTGCAGTCGGACACACCCTGGTTCAAACCCAGCCTTACACCAATGGCTTATTTTCAAATTTACACGTGAATTTGTATTAGCTTAACAGAGTAGGAAAAACATAGTGAGAACACAGACATATTTGAAGACCACAAAATCCGCGGACATGTGTCTTCTGTGACTGTGGAAGGACGCCCACCACGATGTATCTGCACAAGAAAACTACCCTTATGAATAAATTTCATGTAAGAGTCAGTATTTGGAATACGACTCAAGTGGAGAGGTCTATGACTTATCATACTCACTTGGAAAGAACCAGGTTTATCTCACTCTGAAGACAGCTAGAAGGTTAAAAAACAGCTACAATATCAACTGACCTGATTACCATAAGTTACTACTATGTTACCATGAGGTATAACTGTGTTACCATTAAGTATACCAGCCAGAAGGATGAAAAAGTCCTAATATCAACTAACTTGATTAGATTGTTAAGTATTACAGTTTGATAGTCTTCCAGCATCGTGTCAGTGTGCCTGAGAGCCGTTGTACTATCTCCAAGGAGAGAAGCTTCTAGACTCACGCTTGAGCATATTGACGTCTACTATGTTACTACAAGGTACCACTATGTTACCATAAGGTACCACTGTTTAACCATAAAGTATTACTATGTCACCATAAGGTACCATGACAGTGTTACCAACTTACCACTAAGTATACCAGCTAGAAGGATGAAAAAGCCCCATATATCAACTGACCTGATTAGATTGTTAAGTATCGCTCTTCCACAGTTTGATAGTCTTGTCCATCTCGAGCGCTGCGGAGGCGATGATGTTCTCGGTGGGGTGGCACGCCGTGCACAGCACCGTGTCAGTGTGTCCCGACAGCCGCTGCACTATCTCCTTGGACTGCAGGTTCCAGATGTACACCAGGTTGTCTTCTGAGCCTGAGACGATCCACTGTGGACAAATGAAATATTTTAATATAATATATAATATATATTTTTTTGGTAAGCGAAATAATAGTAATAATAACTAAGGTCGCCCACCAATGCGGTGGGTTGACGACATTAGAATAACCAACCGCAGGGAGCACCTGGCTTCAATCTGCGCAGGACCGGGACGAGTGGCGTACAAGAGAGGCCTATGCTCAGCAGAGGGCGATTACAGGCTGATGATGATGATGATGATGAAAATAATAGCAACCAACAGGATTGGATTCAGCATTTTTTTCTACATGGCTCGGTGTATTGAAGTGTTAGGTACATACATTTGTAGAGAACTCATTTGGAAAGCAATATCAACTGATACATCCGAATATATGAAAGACTTGGCGTGATCGTCAAGTGTTTTATGAATTTGCAAAGTTTTCAATAAAAACGAAACGACGATTTAATGAAAGTGACTCCCCGGTCAGGCTTATCCAATGGGCTTATATGGTTTGGTGTTTCGTTTTTACGTCAAAACTAACCATATTTGTGAAACATCAAAATAGCACATAGAAATTAGTGATAAATAAAAGAAGTTGGTAATATTTATGTTGCAACATAGTTATGACAAAATTTGAGAAATTTTGTGAAATCCCTTGATATTATTTAAAATTACCCTGTGTAAAAATATATATGAAAAGACTCACCTTTCCACCGGTAACACTGAAGTTAGCAAAGATACAGTATTTCTCATTTTTGTGCCCTGTGTACGTCTTCAAACACTTCCCTCTGCTATAGTCCCAAAGTTTCAGAGTATTGTCGAGGGTCGCAGCGAGGATGTATTTGCCGTTGGGAGAGAACTTCACGAAGGAGACGGGGGGGTTGTCGTCGTCTATGAGGGTCTTCAGACACTGCCCCGAGGCGGTGTCCCAGATTCGACTGGAAGTAGAAAAAAACACGTTGTCGTGACAACAAATGTATGTTACACAAATATGAAGACAATGCGTAGATACTGAGTAGATACTGATACTTTTTAAGAATGTTTAAAAACACATTTGTTTAATGTGTAAGTAGTGGAGGGGAATATCTGAGGACACATGTTATCTTTGTAAGGAACTGGGCCCACAATGCCTAAGAAAATTTCCGTAGTTAATAAATTCTGTGGTAGAGACACAACCCCCAGTAATGAGGAATATGACTCAAGGAGATATGATAAGGAGGATACTGATCACACTAATGCAGCATGTATAATTGGTTTGTAACCTCTACATGCGAGACAGCTAAATACAATTGATTGAAATATTGGGGCAGTAGATTTGGCCCCTGGATTAACGCATGGGCTACTTTTGATCTTGGATTAACGCGATTAATACAATACTGCGGTTTACACAAGACTATAAAACTAAATAAAAAAACCTTCATCTAACTTGCATACCTCCTCCTTTCTTTCTAGTTAGTTAAAAAGCAACTCACCATAATCCGTCGTAACTGGAAGACACAATGAGACTCCCGTCTCTGTTGAAATGCACGGCTGAGACTGGATCAGAGTGCGCCGGCAGCGTCTTCAAGCATTTACCTGGAAATACATGTTTTATGCCACTTATATACATATATTAGACAGTAAGCATTAGATAATAAAGGAGAACAAGTTAGAGCAAGACTTTTGGTAATATTATCTTTTTTTTAAGCAAAAAAACTAAATCAATTTCTAAAAAAGAAACATTGTGTGTCATTAAAGAGCCATTAAATTAATGTACACACATAGAAATACGTCAGGTTAGCACAATATAATATAAAATCTCATAAAAAAATACATTTGTTATGGAATGTATTTTATACTTGGGTCTAAGTAACTTTGAAACATGGCATATACTATACATCTAACACAAAGAATAATTAAAATTACATCAAAATGTGCAGAGCAATTGATTAACATACAAAAGAACACATAATATAGTTCCATTAAGCTTGAATTTGAAGACAGTTACAAATTATGAGCTTTTTCAGCCAAATATGTAGTAACAACTTACAATTTTTACTTAAGTGTTTTAGTTACTGTATGGTAGTAGAGATAAAACCAAAAAATTTACTTAATACAACTCAACATAGCAATACAACTTGCATTATTTGTTTATTCTAACCTACTGACTCACTTTCTTTCATTAACAAATAGGTGTTAAACCTGTAATAGCTAAAATAGTAAATCACGAAACCAGTTTCTATAAAATAGCTTCCGCAAGTTATTTTTAGCGTCTAATCTGGTAAACAAACATGGCCCTTTTTACATAAATTGCGTCAAGTGTTTCGAAAGTCGACGTTTTTGGGCTTTCGCCCTTTGAAATGGCTACATAAAATATTGATAATAATTTTAATATTAAAACTTTCGTGAGACATATTATCAATATATTAACTAAACGGTTTTCACTCACGTGTAAATCGCGTAAGTTCCCCAGGCCCCCGCGCCCGTGTCCCGGCGGGCCGTTCGCGCGGCGGCGCGCAGTCTGCGTGCTGCCGCGGTCCCAGAACATACGTTCTGAAGATGGATGTCATAACATCCGAAACGCGTAAACAACTTACGCGATTTACACGTGAGTGAAAACCGTTTAGTTAATATATTGATTGATAATAATGGTTGCATGTTTTTTTTTAGCTAAGTAAAAGCAAAAAGAGGTTTTGACTAAGTATTGGAACATATATAAATTGACATTTATTGTAGCGAAACGGTGACGGTTTATAAGTATTTAATTCATCGACTTTTTTTTTATAAACTAATTGAAAACTTATAACGTTAAAAAAACGTGGAGTCACGACCCTCAGTCATGAGAAACACGACGCGAGGAGGAGGAGGAGGAGAATAACTCACCTGTCCGTACGTCCCATATCCGCACGCTCTCGTCGAAGCTGCCCGACACAATAAGATTGCTCTGAGGGTTGAAGTTGCAGCAGAACACATAGTTGCTGTGCCCCTTGAGGGTCTTCAGACATTTGCCAGAACTGAGCTCCCATACCTGGAAAAGGATACATATAATATTATTATCATACTAGTAAATGCTTAATGATAAACAATATTTATTTGCTTGTTCGGCTTGGCACATAATGTTTGGGGATTTAATGTAGCCTAGGTCACTCTTTGCTCCGGTGTGGTGTAAAAAAATATTTTCAACCTACCTGCTGTCTACCTGCCAGCAAAATTCATAATTTTATGGATTCCAGCTTTTTGTTATCATACAATAACTGATATGCCATGTTAGAGGGATCTACAGCAAATTGAATACTCTCAAAACCATAGCCCGCCAATAGGATAGGGATATGAAAAGAACATAATAAATAAATAAATATTCCGGGACATTGAACACAGCGCCATCTAGCCCCACACTAAGCAAACGCTTGTGTCGTGGGTACTAGATAACGGATATAATACTTATATACTTTTCTTTTGTAAATACATACTTATTATACATACAAACGACCAGACTCAACACAAGAAATTATACATTTTTTAAAATGCATAAATACTTGTGTCAGGCGGGAATCGAATCCGCAACCCCTAGATTAGAAGGCAGAGCCACTACCAACTAAGCTAACAGGCCAGTCAAACTATAGGAATATGAACCTAATATGAACTTAACTAAAACCCAAATGATATAACAAGGGCAACAAATTTATGCCTGTGACAATTCATTGACCTCTTAACTTCTAAGTTAACTTATCTCTTACATTTTTTATACTAAATAAATCTGGTGTCTGTAAACATTTCCCACGCTTGCGTTTCTTATCTCACTGATAAGTTGTTTTTTAAACAAGCTAGTTGAGCAGATAGTGTCATAGAGTGGGAATGATTTGGAGCTAAAGTCAGTAGCATTTTCAAATGTATGTACTCTTCCATTAAGTCAAGTCACTGGAAGAAGCTAATCTCCGTTAAACTTTAGAGTTTTATTGTATTGTGTACATTTTATATGATAATAAAAAAATAATAATAGATAACTTAAATTTTATTATAGTTTATTTAAAATTAAGTTTTAATACTCTGTGAAAACTTTATAAGCCATCAAATGTTCATAAGACACTATGTTGCATTAAGTACATAAAACACATTGATTTAGAGTTATCTTTTTTTTTTTGACCACAATAATACTTGTGAAAGAAGCAAAAGTCATGAGAAAACTAGATAGATAGATAGAGTATTCTTTATTGTAACACACGAAATAAAATACAAAGAAATAGATCAAACATAAACTTATACTAGTGCCACAAGTGGCGGCCTTATCGCTAAAAGCGATCTCTTCCAGGCAACCATTGAATGGAGAGAAATGAATAAAGGATAACGGAGGACGTGGTTTACAATTTAGAAATAGAAGAGATAAAATAAATAACACAAACAACTACCTACTAACTACTGACTGTCTTGTATATATGTGCAGAATTAGAACTTCTGGATATATGTTAATAAATTTTAAACTATTGTCTTGACTTGGTTTTCCACTTCAGACAATAATGGAAATGAGATAAGGTAAAATAATGTGAACCAACTGAGCTTAAAAGAAGACTGACCAACTGATTAGTGGTCACTGATAATCATCATTCATCATGCCAGATATATGTGGTCAATGCTCTGTATCAAATACTTTGTTTTCTAATATTTACACTTCTTCAAATCCAAAGGATTCTTGATATGATAAACAGAATTCTTCTGGGTAAGCATGCCACATTCTACACTTCAACAATGCTTTTAACATCAGGCAGGCTATAGTCAAATATAACCCATAAAGTGTTAAATAAAATGGGTATAAAAAACAAACTTACTTTTAATGTCTTGTCATCGCTAGCACTGACAATGAGTCTGCTATCGGAGGACCAGGCGACGTCGCTGATTCCCATCTTGTGTCCCGATATCGTCTTCTCAAATTTGCCATCATAAGCGCCCCACACCTTAATAAGTTTGTCAGCGGCTGAAACATAAATAGCAAAACATAGAAATAAAAGAATAAAAACCATTTATTGCAACATGAAACTTTAAATTAGACAAAAACCACCAAAAATAATAATATTCAAGTAGACAAAATTTTAGTACCTAAATGTGGGCTCTCTTTTCTGGTATTAGTCATTTCAGACAACAGCCAGAAAATTATAACCCAGGGGTCTTCAATTCCAGAGTAAATAGGTTTCTCCTAGGCAAATATGCAACATCTTAGACTACAGTGGTGCTTAACATCAGGCAGGCTGTAGTCAAACATAGGCCTATTCCGTGTAAAAAAAAAAAAATTACAGACCTAAGACTAACAGCGACACAGCGACGCCGCGACGCAGCCTTGTCCATCAACAACTTTGATTGTTTTAGGGGGAACAGCTTGTATGATAATAAAAATGCTAGCTTACACTACACTAGCGGCAAGTAGGTGAGGTTTGCTCAATATGAAACAATTTGCAGTGCCTGCTAGCAGATGCAGCTACATTGCAGCTGTTTATTATCAATATCATTATTATTACCTACCTGTTATCACTTACTTAAGTCACATAATATATGTACGTAAGTAGGTAGTAGTGTTCACGAAAAAGTTAGTGTCCTATAATTCTTTTATTTTTACTGTATCTACCTACCTCATTTATTAAACACTGAAAATATTAGAAGCAAAGGAAAAGATTTGTATGGCATAAGTGTACAGAAAACTAAGTGAACTGTTTCTTGTCTGTTTAATAAGCATTTGTATGGGACTTAATAATAAAAAAAATACTATAAGCATGCAGACTCTATGCAGTAATAAAATCTACCCCCCAAAATGAGGTTCTGTTAAGTAGGTAAGTAATGTACCTACTAAGTAGGTACATAGTAAAGTTTAAATAGCTAAAAATAAGGTATGAAAAGGAAAAAAAAAACAGATATATTTGTTTTTATACATATTTTGTGTAGTTACAATCCTATTCAAATACTCATATACCTAAGTAGCTACTAATCAAAATTATCAATAAAAAATATCCTACATAAAATAGGTAGGTACTTAATTAGACAAGTACCTATGTTTTTTTTAATTTGTGTTTTTCACCAATAAAATACTTATTTGTATTTTCAAAGAACAGACAGAACAGATAATCACACAGCTTAGCATTGTCAGTTAGGCTAGGTACCTACATATGAATAAGTACTGAAATAGATTGGCATGTAGGAAGCAAAATTTAGGGCAGTTATAGATGTTCACTCTGACTCAATTAGGTAGGTACATCTACTTTTATACTTTTTTTGATCACAGACTAATTTAGCATATTAGTAGAATACATTCATATATAAACTGTTTTTTATTTCATTTGTTACATATTCCATATCAATCATTTTACTTATATAAGAATGTGGCTTCAACCAGCTTTATGCTGAGTTGGGGCTGTGTTGTGGCAGATTATGTTTGTTTATTATGTTTTGACTCGTGTTTGTTTTTCTGTTAAATCTGTCACAATAAATGTTTTCTTTCATTCTTTCTTTCTAAACTAGATAAAATCTATGTTTCAGAAACCAGCTCCTTCAGCAAGAAGTTATACTAATACATACAGGGATTAGATCTTTGCAAGATCAGAACAAGTGATATACAGGAGCAAGGCCTTAGCAGTGGCTCTGATAACAAGCTGATGATGATGATGGAATGGACTTTGCTTTGATTTTTAAAACAGTGTGTCAATACAGACATATTATAAATAAATAAATATAAATAAATATTCCGGGACATTGCACACAGCGCCATCTAGCCCCACACTAAGCAAACATTTATTATGTCTACATGTGTAATAATTTCACTATTAATATTGTTCATTATACAAAAGCATATATCAGTGCTTGCACAATACTGCTTAGCAACTGAAAAAATAAATAAAGCTAGAGCCCCACAAATTACAATCTTGTGATCTAAGTGAGAGTAGACAAGATATTGAATCAGGCGTTACTTTGCGGAAATCCATTGTAACTGAAACTCTGGAGAAATATGTAGTGTTTTTTTTTGTGTCAAGACACAAGGTGCAGTGTTGGTAAGATCTTGAGATTCACAGAGGCCACGTTGGTTATGAGGTGAGGTGTGGCGGTGGTATATGGAGGAACACACCTAAAAACCATCAAGTTTGTTGTTTGATGTCGGTTAAGGAGCAGTCGCAGCGGAAAACCACTACATATTTCTCCAGAGTTTCAGTTAAGTGACAGTAGTTAAAGAAGATCATACTAAGTAAGCACACTCCATGCTAGACAATAAGGATTACTTACCATCAAGCATGTTATATGTACATAAGAGCAAACTCATTACATTTGCAAAAAAATGCAACAATAAATAAGAAGCCTACAACTACAAAAGTATTGCCATCGTGACAAACCAAACAAAAGTCTTTGAACTTAATAAAAATTAATAACACATTACAAAACCACACATAAAAATAGCAGTTACTATGGAAACTACAGGTGTGAGCTATTTAAGGCCACAACCACAGATTAAGCAAAGAGTTTGTATGAAATTAAAAGGAAACAAAAAATTTGAATGAGTATGCCCTTGAATGATATGTTGCTGAGTAATATTTGGCTCCAATTCATAGATTGGTTTTTAACTTTTTCTAGCATTAAAAAGTTTACTACATTCAGTTGTTTGTTAGTGATAAAACTAAATTTTACTGGTCTTCTTCTTTTTATCAAATGAGAGTGACCAACTCTGGTGTTGAGAGTTTATTAAGCCACCCTAAGGGCCTCAGACAATTTAATTTTACCGGTTATTTGCAATGATTAGTAACAGTATTGGTACATGTGATCTTTTCCACTCTATTATTAAATTATTATCTAGAAATTTGACCATAAAAGAGGGATGTCAGAACATATCTATATACAACCAAATTTGTAGCATATTACATATAAATTTACATATATGTACATAAGCAACAATAGCTACTAAATTATCTAAAAATTTACTTCAAAAGTACCAATTAAATTACAAATTTAATGACATATTTTGTTACTAAGTGACTAGCATTGGTGGTCAGTATAACTTTAGATTATATCTAAAGTTGAGCAATAAATGTATCTGTATGTAGGTCAATCTGTTGTTTGGAATTTATTTAGACAACTACTTAGATAGCTCTGAGATAACACAATTTGAACCTAAACATTATATATAGCTAATTTATGTATAATTATATAGATAATATTAGTTATTATACATTGTAATAATAGGTACATAAAACAGATGATTTGGCCTTAGGATGCATTTCCAAATCAATATTATTATGTTGTAATATAATTAACAACTAATTTGCCCATTGCATTACAAGCACAAAGACTACATGAAATAGGTAATGGTTTTAGCACATACAGGCTACAATAAATACCGACTAAACAAATAATTGCAAGCGTTAGTATTACAAGTTATATTTATGATTTAGATGTACTCACAAGAGCTTGCCAGCCATTCTCCATTGGGACTGAACTTCACGGACGAGACAGCCTTCGTGTGGCCAGCTAGGGTGAATTTGAGGGTGTAATTCGGCTTCTGGAAACCAACGGCAAAATGAGCGCCAAATCGCACGTGCTCGAACAAAGTTGAAGTTACATAAACATGTGCGCCGCCCGCCTCACTGACGCAAACCCGTGAAATACCACTAATACGTTAAACTTACCGCCGCTGAAGACTTGTTAGACTGCGGGGTGGTTTGTGAAAGCGAATTTGAGCCAGATAAGGTGGCGGAGGGACCACCGTGGGGTTGGTGTGCCGCAGTATGGCCAGGGCCCGGACCTAGCGGCACCATGTTTCAACTTTCGACGCACTACACGATTCCGTTGTTCGTCACCCAACACAGTCACTAATAGACACAGAATCACAATGAAAGTCAGTACTAGGAATTGGTATTACACGGAACTTTGCCACCACTCGCGGGTTTTCATAAAATTCAACGAAGATTTTCAAAGAACATTCCAAATCCGGGCGTCCCAATGCGTTCATTTCGCGAAAAGCTGTCACATTGATAGAAAAATGCAGGTTGTCTATAGTTTCTCAGGATTGCCAACATGAGCGAAACATAATTGATTGATAAACCTGATTCTACACAGTTTTTTTTTTTTTTTTGTTTTCTACACAGCTTTTCGCTCACATTACACGAAATTGCCTTGGCCATAAATAGCCTTATCACCAAATTTCATGTAGGTAATTTTGATTAATAGAATAAAGCAGAATAGATAGTAGTAAATCTAACAACAGCGTGATTTTAAGACGGTTGTTCAGAGTTTAGGGCCGCAAGTTTGTGATGATTCGCTACGTATAGCTGGCAGTACTGAGCTATGAGTTTGACCTCAATGACATTTCCAAGGTCACTTTTGTCAAATCCATTCCCAGTATCAGTATTGGCCGGTGGTAAAGTTCCAGATTTTAGCAAATAATATTTAATTTACTTCTCCAAAATGGCTTTGAATAAACTTAGCATTGATGCCCTTAACTTATCGGGCAAACGCGTACTGATGAGGTAAGTTTTGCCCTCCCACACGAGGGCAAATACTTAATTTTACTTTAAATTTTTGTTGAACGATTTATTTTTATTTTTTGTCTGATTTTGGTTGTGTTTAGAGTGGATTTCAACGTTCCGCTAAAAGAAGGAGTTATCACCAACAACCAGCGTATCGTAGCTGCTTTGGACTCTGTCAAGTATGCATTGGAAAAAGGTGCAAAGTCGGTGGTTCTTATGTCCCACTTGGGTAGACCCGACGGCCAGGCAAACCTCAAATACACCCTGAAACCAGTTGCTGAAGAACTGAAGAAGCTTCTGAGCAGGTATGCTAATTTTTAACTTACTCATTGCTTTTATATTTCCTAATTAAAACTTGAGGCTGTAAATTAAAAAAAAACTATGGTAATATAACATTCTGGAACAACAAGAATAATTTAAAGTATGGGAGAGACAGGCATTGTTAATAGAAAACTAGTGGATACCCACAGTGTTGTTACAGGATAAAAGTACCTAGCCTATGTTAAGTTGAAGACCATATTCAATCACCATTCCGAAAATCATGATAAACCATCGCTTTTTTTAAAGGTGTGAAAATGGATCAAACAGTATGATTCTTCCTGTTCTGCTGTACTTTTTATATTTTTATTGAACCTATTCTGTCCCACAGCTGAATAAAGTTATCTCTTAATTTCTTCCACTTCTCCCTATCCTGCACCATCTACTTTCAGTTGGCAGTCATGACACCTTCACTACCAAAAAATATATATGTATTTTTAACAAGTCTTCTATTAATAATACCCACATTTCCAGGGACATTACCTTCCTAGCGGACTGTGTTGGCGCAGAAGTGGAAGGTGCCTGTGCTGATCCTCCGGTAGGCTCCGTCATACTGCTGGAGAATCTCCGCTTCCACGTGGAGGAGGAGGGCAAGGGGCTGGATGCCAGCGGTGCCAAGGTCAAGGCTGATCCCGAGAAGGTTAAGGCATTCAGAGCTAGCTTGAGGAAGCTGGGTGATGTCTACATCAATGATGCTTTTGGTAAGATTTTGTGCAGAAGAATACTTAAAATTTGGCAGTACATTATATACATCTATCAATTGAAATGATGCCACTTGCCTGCATAACCCTTCTGGTGTTTTAAACTGTTTTTACAACACATATTAGTGGAACAAAAGATGGATATACTTAGTATGCTTACTAAAATAAACCAACAACTGAGTCATTAGATAAAATCTCTCAGCCAAAAAAAAAATAATCTGAACATTTACATTTGACATCCTCTACCAGGTTACATGATAACATGTATTGACTCACAGGCACAGCTCACCGAGCACACAGCTCAATGATGGGTGAGGGCTTCGAGCAGAGAGCCAGCGGCTTCCTGCTCAAGAAGGAGCTGCAGTACTTTGCCAAGGCACTGCATGAGCCTGAGAGGTACATAGATACATAACTTTATATTAAAAGCAGTAGTCCATTGGAAGCACTGCAGTTTTATCAACTTTGAGAAAAAGGGCGAAAATTATATTTTATTATATCATTTTCTAACCCGTTTCAGGATAGAAAAAGAAATATAATGTTTTCTTTCAATAGCATAATAGTCATACTTGTATGTTTATATTTTATTTATCTCATTCTTATAACAAAGTGACGAAATACATGATAACAGTGAAGATATAATTGGGTATGTCCAAAATAGCTTGATTTCCATTTTTATTTTATGTTACGAAAATATAGAGCAGTTTAAAAAACCTATTTCAAGGATTTTGTCATTTTCATTGTAATTATACTTTAAAATAATTTAATAAATTTTTTGTTTGATTTGGGATGATGACGTCATCATAAGCTCAATAAGTTGTAGTTGTTAGTTGCCTCTAATAAAAAAAGAACATGTTTCCATGCTTTGTTTTGTCAATGTCACTTTTGTAGCTCAATGTGTCATGTCATCGTAATTTATTTAAAACCACAGACTACAGATTTTAAAACTTAACCTCGACTCATCTCATTTCTGAAAAAAAAAACGTGTTTTCTTGTCTGTCTGCGCCTCTACAAGTGTAAAATTATTCTGTTCCGTGCGCGATTTAGTATATTTATTTCACTATATTTTTTATATATTTTTGCATATTTGTAAGAGGACATGCATACAAGTTTATGTTTTTAAAAAAAATTACATTGATTGCTGACAATAATTTGAAAATTTTTATTTTTTAGGCTAAGGCATTTTTACTCATTCATCCAATAGTGACGTCATCTAAGGTCATATGAAGGGCATTGAATAAAAGCCCGAAATATTAATAATCGTGATTATTTTGGAATATTAAATTATAGGTAGTGATCAATAACCTTATTCCTCGAAAAGGTTTTGAGATTACATAAAATAAAAATAATTGGCCATTCCCAATTGTATTGACATCTCACTTACCCTAGGGGCCGTCCATTAATCACGTGAGGCTCTAAAGGGGGGGGAGGGATCCATAATAAAGTCACGAAAGATCACGAGGGGGGAGGGGGGGTGTAGTAACATATCACGTGTATTTATTTTTTCGACTAACGCGTGATATTTAACCGAAAAGCAAAAACAATCTGCAAGTCCTGTAACCTTTCTGCTTACCTCTAGGCATTATTGTAATACATATTTAATTTCAATAAAAGTAGAAAATTAAGATTTTTTTGTAGGTCTAAAAATACACGTGATGTATGGGGGGGGGGTTAGTCTTAAACATCACCATGTATCACCACAGGGGAGGGGGGGGGGGGGGTAAAAAATGCCAAAAAAACATCATGTGATTAATGGACGGCCCCCTATCCCAGTAAAACATAGTATACAAGCTAAATTATTGTATAAGTATGTATGTTTTTACACTGAATATGTAACTACTTGACTGTAATGAGCCTGATGGTAAGCAATCAGTATGATTTAGAAATAATCAATTCACTCTCGCTTTAAAGATCGGAAAATTATTAGTCCCCGGGAAACAGGGATTCAGGCAGGTAGTTCCACAATTGCTTGTACCTTCACTGCTTTAGATTTTTTCAAATAACACGTGGAAATTAGGACCATCAACATTATCAAAATCTGGTTGAAGTCTTTACAAAATCAGAGCAGATGAGACATACAAAGTGATGTCTATATCCAATAGTAGGCATTCGAAAAGCTGTGGATGATGATAATGATGAAAATGTCAAAGTAAAATATATAATTATTTTCCTCTTCACAGGCCTTTCCTAGCCATCCTGGGAGGAGCCAAGGTGGCTGACAAGATCCTTCTCATTGAGAATTTGCTGGACAAAGTGAATGAGATGATCATCGGGGGTGGCATGGCTTACACCTTCCTCAAGGAGACACAGGGCATGGCGGTAAGTTAGAACTATTTAATATTTATTTTCTCACTTATTATAGTGCATGATGTTTCCAATTATTCTATGTCCTTATTTTTTTTATCGTTATACATCATCTTCTTACGTTTCCAATTATAAAAGAAGCTTTATTTTGACTGCTCCATTAGGTAAGTTGGTAGTGGCTCTGCCTTCTAATCTAGGGGTGCGGGTTCGATTCCCGCATAACACAAGTAAATATGAATATTAAAATTTGTAATTACTTGTGTTGAGTCTGGTCGTTTGTATGTATAATAAGTATGTATTTACAAAAAAAAGTATATAAGTATTATATCCGTTATCTAGTACCCACGACACAAGCGTAAGCTTAGTATGGGGCTAGATGGCGCTGTGTGATACGTCCTGAGTTTTTTTTTTTATTATTATTATTATTCTCAAACATGATGTTTTCTAGAAAACCTGTACACTCTCATAGGAACTTACTGACTTACGTTTAAACCCAATTAGAACCGGATCACTCGCTTTGATTGATAGGATTATAGATAATTTTTATTAATTATTTTACTCATAGTTTACTAACTTTTTTGTACATAGGTAGGTACTTACTTTTTTGTTTATAATATTCCAGATCGGAAACTCCCTCTACGACGCCGAAGGAGCCAAGATCGTAACCAAACTCCTTGAGAAGGCTGCTAAGAACAATGTGAAAGTACACCTGCCTGTAGACTTTATCACTGCCGACAAGTTTGATGAAAACGCACAGGTAGGAAAATAAATAATTAGAAATTGTTCACTCAACTAATCCTCAATTGTTATCTCCATATATTACGATTATTAGTTTTTATTATTGTCTAGTAACAAAAGTGAACAAATAAGGGACCAATATAGGTATGCACTGAATCCCACAGTAGGTTAGCCTGTGTTGTGGGATCCAGTGTAACCAACCCATTCCTGGTTCGAATACGGCCCCACACCAATGTGTGTTATGTGTGGATTTGCACTCGCTTAGCGGTGAAGAAAAACATCGTGATGAAACCGCAGGTTTGAGGACTTCAAAATCCGAGAACATGTGTCTTCCGTGGAAGGACCTGGGCGCCCACCACGATGTATCAGCACAAAAAAACTCCCCCAATGAATAAATTTTGCGGGAGGGTCACCTCAGTCCTGAGGAAATTCTACTCAGAGATATTCTATTGAAAAAATGAAGCATCCGTAGCTCAGCTAACGGAGGAAATTCCCTGCGATTACCAATATTAAGCAAAGGTCGACGCGGTCAGTCCTTGGATGGGTGACCGAAAAATAACATTCCATTTTGGGCGCTTTCGTGGATCGGATGACACGTTAAATTGTAGGTCCCAGCTGTTTGTCTAGTACGGCAATCGTTAAGCCATGTCAGAGACCATTAGAGCAACTTGATAAACTCTCGACACCAGAGTTAACTACTCTCATACACTAGGAAGAAGAAGAAGATTAATAAAATAACACATAAATGTAAATTAATTTCAACTTTATTCCCCAGGTGGGCACATCTGACGTGTCCTCAGGTATCCCCGAGGGCTGGATGGGGCTGGACGTGGGGCCCAAGTCGCGGGACATCTTCGCACAGCCCATTGCCCGGGCCAAAGTTATTGTATGGAATGGGTATGTAAATGTTGTTGCTGGCTCTTATCATCATCTTATCAGCCCTTGTCGACCCACTGCTGGGTATAGGCCTCCTCCCCTAGGTGACATTGGTGTCGGTCTTGTGCCTTTCTTGTCCAGAGAGGCCCCTCGATGGATGGGATGTCGTTGATCCATCTGGTTGGTGGTCTGCCTGCGGCTCTAGTTTACAAATAAAGTAAATAAGATGTTAGACGTATTTACAGCACAAGTGGCGCCATCGGCCGCTTACTCTGAAGAGCTTAGAAAAGAGTGTGGACGGCCGAAAGGTATACGCGTTCTGACTTGTAATCAGGAATGGGCAGGTTCGAATCCTGCCGGTAGTGATTATTTTTGCTCATGTTCCAATAAAAAAGTTTAGAATAAACAACCATAATGCGGGGTTTAGCACTTGACAAAATAACTCATTACAAAAAAAGTAACACAGTAAAGATACAGTAGCGCTCGCTACACACTCAAATAGTGTTTTAGTGACTTATTTCTAAAAGCCTTTTAAAAAACACACGTATTGTCAGAATTAGATTTAATTTGAGTATAGTAATCTCAAACCAAATAAACACGTTGCGGAATTCCGTATAATATGTTAGTTTTTTAAAAGATTTCTTGGACTATTTTAAAAACACCATTTTTTTAATCAAAATCTGTGTACTTTTTGCGATATTGTACCTGTGGTGCTAATATGCTAAATTAATGAAGCAACATACTTTTCCCTAATTACCATTAGTAAGTTTTATTTAGTTTTTTTTTACATACTGTCATTTGAAGAAAGAAATCATTTATTTTGGCTCACAGGACACAGCCATATGTACATAAAAAGAAATATATTTAAAAATCCTCTTTCTATTTGCAGTCCGGCGGGTGTGTTTGAGTTCGAGAAGTTCGCGGGCGGCACTCGCGCGCTCATGGACGGAGTCGTGAAGGCCACCAACAGCGGCGCCATCACTATTATTGGTAAATACTTTATTTATGCATCTACTTGGCTTATATTTATTTATTTTATTTATTTATTGGACCCCCTGATTACTGAGGGCCGTGTGTGTGTTTATGATTTAGTCTAGCTATGCAAATTTATTTATTTATTTTATAATGGCACACAAAACAGAATGTGTTCTTAAATGAACTGAATATACATTTAAAGGTTTTGATCCAGAACAAATTCCAAAACATGTGTACACAGCTTGATCTAAATGTGATTAATAATTACAAAAATATGAGATAGAGAGAGAATACAGTATTAGTTATACATCTATAATAATCTATACTAATATTATAAAGCTGAAGAGTTTGTTTGTTTGTTTGAACGCGCTAATCTCAGGAACTACAAGTGCGAATTGAATAATTCTTTTTGTGTTAGATAGACCATTTATCGAGTAAGGCTTTAGGCTATATAACATTACGCTGCAACTAATAGGAGCGAAGAAACAATGGAAAATCTGGAAAAAAAACGGGGAAAATTATTCATCTTTGAGGACTTTGTTGCGTGTGCTGCAAAAACGGTCCAACCCGTGGGTAACAGCTATAATTTATAAAGCTGAAGAGGTTGCTTGCAAAAATAAATATGATGCCTAAAATAACTATTCCACGCGGACGAAGTCGCAGGCACAGCTAGTAAACAGTAATGATACAAAGAGAACATATTTACAGATTAAATTGTATCTAACAATTAGTGATTATTTAGGGTTTTGCTTTAAAATAGCTAATGCTAGTACATTACGCTTGAATGTGGATAACATACAATTAAATATATCTAGTGATTGATGGTGGTTCGCTAGGAGACCATTGTATTGGCGACACATTCTAACTAAAGGGTTGTATAAAGAAGTATATTTTTTTTATAAATACTGAGAGAGAATATTTTATTTGGGGGTGAGAATTAGGGTTTATATTAATTTAGGGCAAACATGATTTTTGTTAAAAAAAAACTTACAGCTAAAAGTTTTTATCGTATGTATACTCGTAGTATGTAAAGATGAAAATCAAATCAGAAAACCTTTGTTGAACTTAAATCTATTAAAAAATTTGTAGCTTATGACTAAGATCAGCGGATGTGAAGCTTAAAATTTATATTTATTTAAATGCCAGTATAATTATAAACTGGTGCCTCTGAACTAAACTAAGCTTGTATCTCAGAGGCACCACTTCCCCATGTTTATGGACAATGATTTACTTACTATCAGTGTTTAGTTTCAGATCTTATAACATATTAAACAAAAAAAAACATCAAATATATCAATCAAAGACATCTAAATCGATATATTTTAAAAAATGCCACATATCCCCCAATCATAGAAGCTTCAAGACCTTCTATATTGTGTTTTTCATTTCTTACCAAAAAAAATATTTCCAAATCTATGCAATACTCTGCATAAAAAGGTTTTAAACAAAATAAAAGGGTAATGAATAATTAATAATTTTAATTTCTTATCGGGTAAGCACGCTCCATCTTAGGCCATAGCCTTTGCTTGCTATCAAGTAAACTATGGCAAAGTGCAAACCCGTTTGAGTTAAAAAAAGTCATTTGTTCAGACCTTATACATATACTATGTTAATTTCTAGGTGGAGGTGATACCGCCACTTGTTGCGCTAAGTGGGGCACTGAGGACAAGGTGTCGCACGTCTCCACCGGAGGGGGCGCCTCTTTAGAACTGCTTGAAGGTAAGCGCATCGTTTTCATACACAGATTACATTTATTAGTTTGTTAAGGTCTCATCATAACTAACAAACCGAGCCCAAACTCGGTACACCTAGCTCTATTCGTCCCGTAGTTAGTAGCAGACGCCGAGGGTATACCTTCATTAGGTCACTCTGTCAAGTTCAGAGGTAAAGTCTCCTATAAAGATTTCATATTGTATTTTATTAAAAATGCTCGAAAAATAAGTTAATCATGTTTTATTTTTTGTTTCACTGTACATCGGAGTCAGTAGTTCTATTTGGAATAAAATTCATGATTCCAAATAGTTCGATCCGTCAGTATAACAAATTGGAATAAAAAATTCCAACTAGTTCAACCATCGAACTAGTTGGAATAAAAATTTCCAACTAGTTCGACAGTCGAACTACTGGTAGGACTAGTTGAAATAAACCTAAAGTCGGGACTATCTATTTTCTAGAGTTTATCTTCAAATTGTAAGTATTTTTTCTGTTATATTTATGTAAAGTTATTCAATTTTGATTATAATTTTACAGGTAAAGTACTGCCAGGAGTCGCAGCTCTCTCAGATGCATAAACAAGCAGAATAAAAGCATAAAGTATTTATATAAGCATAATGTAAAGTAGGAAAAAAGCACCAAAAACCCTACTAAAGCTTCTAAAATCATGTCAAATGTATACTAAAAAGAGTAAAATGTAAGAACTATGGAAAGAAGAGATTATGTCAATGATTTATTATATGTACAAGACAGTGTAAAAGTCAAAAGCAAAAAAATGTATTTAGAATAGATGTCAAATACAAGGAATCATGTCAATGACATACGAGAAAGTGTAAAAGTCAAAAGCAAAAAGAAATTTAGTAAATGATTTACAAGAAATTGTAATCTATTTTCTAGTAGTCAAATAAATATTGGAGACATAGTAAGAAATAACAATTATTAATTACCAAAATAGAACAATAATAAATTTATGTCAAAATTTTAAAAAGTCAAAAGGGATATGTTTGAAAACGTTTGAATTTAATACGTGTATGATATGTTTCATTGAACTCAGATGATAGATATATCTGAGTTTAAAAAATTGTTGTCAAATGTCAATTTGATGTGACTTTAAATTCCATTCTTGGGGGATATGAAGTTAACCCGTTTTAACTTGAGCACTGGCACAATACAAAGTTATGGCCAAATAGAAAAAAAACATTCGTTTTCAAATGTAGCCCAATTGTGGTGTATGAATCAGCTTTAGAAAGATGTGTATCGAATATCTATGTACCTATGTATATGTATAATGATAAATATGTTATATCATTAATTTATTAAGAGCATTGAAATAAATGTTGACGTTAAAAGTTAAAATTGATATTTTATTATTTATAGCAATAATTGGATTATTATTTATAGCATTTAGTTTTATTTGACATATAAATTAACTTAACTTAAAATATGAATAAGAGGATAATTGGATATATAAAATAAATTTGCCGAAAAGGGAGTGTGACAAGTATTTAAGTACTATGTATATTTTAATATTTATATAAGGTCAGGTCTTCCTCAGCAATAAACAAAACTGTGATTTTTGTAGCTAAAACAAGATTTTATTAATTAATAAGTGGGTAACAATTTTGCTTAAAACTATGCTTATTAACTAGATTACCTGTAATTAGTTGTATTACTTACCTTAAACAAAATCAACAAATAATGTTCATGCTTTAGTTGTAGTTATTTTAAATAATACTTAAATGTATAGTTTACAGGAAACTGTAAAAGCGGGGTAATACCATAACACAACAATACAGAATTATCATTTATTTTTTAGCCAGTGTTGCCAGAAAGAAAACCTCATTCCGCGCTAACTCGCCTCAAAAAAGCGCTAGATTCGCATAATTATTCTATTTAAAGATTATTAGATAGATAACGCACTAATGTGCTAAAAGCAAAACGATAAGAAAAGCAAACTTTATTTTGTATTTCTTGTTGATTTTCTTTTTGTGCTTTGATATCGCAACGTTTTAACAATAACATAATTTTTACCCACTATTTATAAATTTTCGTTATGGCATGTCGTAATAAGGCTTTTTCTGACAGCTGAATTAAAAAATAAAAAATGGTGTAAAAAATGCTTAACAGATGGCGTTGTATGTAGCCTCTGTACAAGCGAGTTCTTCATAATACGTGAAACGGAACGTTACATAAACTTTACAATGCTATTTTATTTATATTCAGTATGAGTGAGACAAGTTTTTGGTAAAATTAATTTATTCTGGTAATCAATTTACAAAATACTAATATAAAAGTTAGACAACGATGTCTTTAAAAATATTCCACATTTTTTTTTTTGTAAGAAATGGAACTTAACAAAACCAAAATAACAAGATAACGAATTTGAGCAACGAAAGATGAAAACAGTGCACCGAGATTGAGATTCAAGAGCAATGTGAGTGATGTGATATGACGACACGCCACACTAGTTGTCAAACAAATGTCAACCATCAACGAAATGACAACAAAAACCATAAATTTTACTTGCTTGCTTGCTTTGGTGTACATTAACCATGAAGTTAGTTCATGGTGCACAAGCTGGCAATGCATCATATGTCATTATAAATAGCTGAGTCCTGAATATTATTTAATAGCGCCATCTAACAATTTTCCACTGTACTGCAACGAGGCACGGTTCTCTCTTTAATCAACACTCGCCAAATTAATTTTATAACAGCTGTCTCCATTCAATACTAGTAGTGACAGCTAGTGATCTATAATGGAACTAACAATCGGCGTAAGTTTAATTTGTCTATGGTAATAGTATTCTTTGGGCTCGTAACTCGTTTGTTTGGGCTATACTATACTATTTGAGATATGAAATAAAAAATCCTTGGCTATACTTAATTGTTATGTTATGACAGCCCGTCAAAAATATTTTACTTCTCTAAACTTGTGAACTCGCAAAAGCCATAAAAAAAAAAAAACTTGTGAACGTAACGTACATTACATACCTAGTTGCCATAAACGGTTAGCGTAGCGGTTATATTCTCTTGGATAAACGGCTTACGGCATCCTATCCAGTACGTAGAGAGCTCTACGTATCCAGTATCCAGTATAATCCCTTCGGACACTGGACAGGACTCAGACAGAGGAAGACTCAGAGCCATAATTCATATCAAGACACTTCGGACGCGTCTGTCTAGGTACGGAACTTACTTATGTCCGACAGTTTACGCGTCTCGACTGCGACCGACGGGCATTCCTACACTCTAGATGGCTATACCTACCCATATTGTGTCTGTAAGCCAATTAAAGCTAATTTCAATTATTAATGTGTGACTATCAAAGCACTCGTTCATTTGATTTTGTACTACATATCCGGGTACACACAGGTGAAAAAATATATGTTTGAGATATGTGTAACTATGAAAGCTCTGATATACAAGGTTTGAAGAGGCACATACTTATACACACAGGTGAAAAACCATTTAAATGTGATTTATGTGACTATGAATGTAGAAAAAGTGATAAGTAATTTAAAGACCCACAAACTAACACACACTAGTGAAAGACCATTTAAATGTGATGTATGTGACTATGCATATAAGCATAGTAGTAGTTTAAAGATCCACAAACTAACACACACAGGTGAAAGACCATTTAAATGTGATGTATGTGACTATGCTGCCTCACAAAGTACTCATTTAAGAATACACAAACTAACACACACTGGAGAAAGACCATTTAAATGTGATGTATGTGACTATGCATTTAAGCTAAGAGGTACTTTACAGAGACACAAACTAACACACACCGGTGAAAGACCATTTAAATGTGATGTATGTGACTATGAATGTAAGCAAAGTGGTAGTTTAAAGACCCACAAACTAACACACACAGGTGAAAGACCATTCCAATGTGCCATGTGTAGCTATGCTGCCAGGGACAGTACTAAATTAAAAAGACACATACGAATACACACAGGTGAGAGGCCATTTAAATGTGATATATGTGACTATGCAAGTACTCGACATGAATATCTAAAACAACACAAACTAACACACACCGGTGAAAGACCATTTAAATGTGATGTATGTGACTATGAAAGTAAGAAAAGTGGTAGTTTAAAGACCCACAAACTAACACACACAGGTGAAAACCCGTTTAAATGTGATGTATGTGACTATGAATGTAAGCAAAGTAGTAATTTACAGAGCCACAAACTAACACACACAGTTGAAAGACCATTCCAATGTGTCATGTGTAGCTATGCTGCCAGGGACAGTACTACATTAAAAAGACACATACAAATACACACAGGTGAAAGACCATTCCAATGTGCCATGTGTAGCTATGCTGCCAGGGACAGTACTCAATTAAAAAGACACATACGAATACACACAGGTGAGAGGCCATTTAAATGTGATGTATGTGACTATGAATGTAAGCAAAGTAGTAATTTACAGAGCCACAAACTAACACACACAGTTGAAAGACCATTCCAATGTGTCATGTGTAGCTATGCTGCCAGGGACAGTACTAAATTAAAAAGACACATACAAATACACACAAGTGAAAGACCATTCCAATGTGCCATGTGTAGCTATGCTGCCAGGGACAGTACTACATTAAAAAGACACATACGAATACACACAGGTAAGAGGCCATTTAAATGTGATATATGTGACTATGCAAGTACTCGACATGAATATCTAAAACAACACAAACTAACACACAAATGAAAAACCATTAGGTATGGTATATATAAACATGCATAGTAATTAATAATTATTTTAGTTCTCCCCACACCAAGAAATTCATGTCTATAATGATATCAGAGGCACCCTCTATAGAAATAAGGCTCTTTTATCCCTAGTTTATGTTATGTAGGTATATTGTGTTGTTAGCCATGTTGTCCAATAATTTGATTTGTGTTTTTATTATAACTTGCTATTGTGTGATTGTGGTAACTTTAAGTTAAAAAAATAAATGACTTGCCTTTTCTCATGTGTTTTGTGAAATCATTCTGTTCTGTACCTACACAAATTATTAACTTTGATATTGTACAAAATAAGTCTTATAAATGTATTTATGCCTCGTCAAGCGCCAACAACCTGAGTTATAACATAAATGTAAATATTTACCTTACCTGACATCTGTATCACTACATTTAAGTTAAAAAAAGAAAAAAAAAATTTAAGTATATGTCAAGTATACATATATTATAATTTTAATAATGTCAAGTTTATTATTAAACTGATGTCATCTTTTTATCAACTTGTGTAAACTCAACCTAATATAGACTACCTACTTAAAATATAAGTATAAGTATATACATACCTACGTTTTTGAATTTGAACATGATAATAGTATTTTTATAATAAAAACTGATTATTGTATACTAAGCAGTTTGATTTATATGTTCAACCAACGCCTTTCTTCCATGTAGTTATTACTAGGTATTTCACAAATTATGAGACAAGAGAAGTACCTATCCACATAACTCTCCATACTGGGGATGATAGAACATGATCTGTGTCATCTGGCCCAGTAAGCATAGCCTTCAGTGCCAGGTGTCTCAGTTTCGATTCCTGCACAACACAAATAATTGTCTATTTTCAATGTTCAATTATTTGGTTGAGGCATGTCGTTTCTAAGTACCTATAGTTTGTATGTTTTATTACAAAAGTATTTTATACGATATCTAGTGCCCATGACACAAGTGTTAGCTTAGTATGGGGCTGGAGGGTGTTGTGTGCAATGTGCCGAAATATGTAGGTACCTACCTATTTATTTACTTCAATAAAATCTCCTAAGTATATGGTCAGCTAGACCAAGTCACCAGGCCAGATGGAATACACTCTCCGATGTTGTAAATTTCTATAACTAACGGAATTAGTCAAGAAAATGAAAAATGCATGTTTGAAAAAGGTTTGAAAGCATCTCGGTGAGTGACTGATAAAAACAAAAATAGGTTTATTAAAACAGTTTATTTCTTTCCTTATCAGTGATAATAGTATACATGTAAATATAAGGTCAATGTGGGTAAGACCGTCTAGGGTAAAAGACCGTCTAGTGTAGTGGCAATAACTTCTGTTTTTGAAAAGCGCGCGCCATGAGTCTTTGTTGATAAAACAGTATTTATCGTGGTCGTCCGATCTAAATAGCATAGATGTCGCTAGCATCACTTGCTTAGAATATGTGAGGCCGCCATTTTTTTTTCACTATTTTGCGAGTTAGACGGCGGTGTGTAGTAATTGATATTTTTTTATTAAAGTGGTAAATTGGACTAATTTTGACAGTTTCGCTGATCACGTAAGTAGTTTAATGTTTAATTAACATATAAGTGGGATTGAATTAAGGAATAAGTATCGCTTTAGTTTCGTATTTATACCGGTGTGAAATTTCTAACCTTAAAATTAAATAGTTGGGCAAGACCGTCTACCTATGAAAGGGAAGTCCGTCATATGCCGGTCTTGCCCTTATTCCAGATTTTGTCAACCTTTATGACAGATTGTATTTTATGCAAATCGTAT
Source organism: Macaria liturata (assembly GCA_964023185.1). Classification (NCBI taxonomy): domain Eukaryota; kingdom Metazoa; phylum Arthropoda; class Insecta; order Lepidoptera; family Geometridae; genus Macaria; species Macaria liturata. Next base: position 3,120,299 of record OZ026807.1, on the reverse strand, counting down.
CTCACCATAGAATATTTTTGTATCGCATTCTGATGGTTTTTATCTTGTCTATTATTATTATTTTAGTAATTAAACTATATTTAGAGAATTAGAGCTACTACGCGCTCTTACGTTGGCTATAAAAGATTTACCTATAGTGTTTTTTTTTTTCAGAATGTGTTACTGTAAATGCCTGTTTTTTTGGAAATTGACCGATTTTTACGAAGAAAAGATTTTGTTTCACTATCCCAAAAAAAGTGTCCATGGATAATTACCCACTTCATACTTGCAAATCATTGTCGTAACTCTAAGATAAGTTAATTCTGAAAACTAATTGGAGACTGAGTAAAGTGATCTCTTTTTTTGCATTAAGTTTCTTGTGAACAATAAAGATATTTGATTTTGTAATTCACACATTTCGCACACTTTAGTCGGCAATCTGCATTTGCTAGGGGTGGACGTAACGCACTCGATCTATTATCATGGCGCCAGAGGTCGATGTAACTATGTTAATTCAAGAAATACAAAACAGACCAGCAATTTAATGATACTTCTAAAGTTCTAAGGCAGAATATAAGATGTGCGTCGTGTGCGTTGAGTCTGTGAAATATTCGCGACCGACTTTTTGCGCGCCATGCAGACTTTTTGTCACGTGGTCGTCTGCCAGTCCCCGAGGGGAGCTGGTAGGACCTCTACGAGATAAATCTCTTTCGAGGGGCTGGGCTCCGGGGCACACTGACCCCGGGGAAGTTCACAGTTCACGTCGAGTCGCTCTGTCCGGCGGCGTACCAGCAACGGTCGGCGTTGTTCGACGTGATGAGGCGATGTGCCTGTCGCTGCGGCGCATTTCTATAGCGCCGGGACGACAGGCGGTGGTTCCTGGAGGTGGTGCAGGCGCGTCGACCTCCCGCTCGGGAGCAGCAGCACGACGAACGGCGCACGCAACCTCACGGGAGGGAGCGGCTATTGCAGCACGACGACTCAACAGCGTGTCTTTGTGCGCCGCAGACTCGATCGCACAAAAAAAGTGCTGTCTGCGCAGGGCCTTAAAAAAATATAAAGCGTCATATCTTTGCAATTTCAGCTTTAATCACAAGGTTTAATATTAATAGTGTATATTTTTTTTTTTTTTTTTTACGTGGGATAGGTTTACGTTTGACTACAGCCTGCCTGATGTTATTGCTGCAGCCTAGGGTGTAACACGTTTACCTAGAAGATACCTATTAACTCTAGATTTGAAAACCCCTGGATTGTAGTTCGCAGGAAACACAGCTTCTGGTAAAGTGTTCCAAAGCTTTGCCGTCCGTACAATAAACGTTGAAGCAAAGCGCTGTGTTCGATACTTCGGCACTTCCACCATAAAACGGTGTCTACCTGCGGACTTTCTGCTTGTTCAGTTATAGAAGGGAGCTGAGGGAATCAGTTCATGTAGCTCCTCTGCACACTCTCCGAAATGAATTCGATAAAAGACCGACAGACTGGCCACCTTGCGGCGATGTTCCAAACTTTGGAGTTTTGCCTTCTTAATGGTGGTTTTACCTACTAACCTATTAGCTCGCGTCTCAATCGAATCCAACGCCTCTAGCTGGTATTTTGCTGATCCATCCCAAAGATGCGAGCAGTACTCCATGCACGACCGAACTTGTGCTTTATACAAGGTAAGCAACTGTTCCGGATGGAAGTACCGACGCACCTTCGAGAGGATACCAAGCTTTTTGGCAGCCAATTGAGCCTTTGACTCAATATAGGACCCAAAATTTAACGACGAGGTAAGGGAGACTCCAAGTAGGTCCAGTTGGTCTGTGATTGGAATCGAAACATTCCGGAAAGTAGGGGCCAGGTGGAACGGCCTCTTTTTGGCGGAGAAAAGACACGCCTGCGTCTTAGTGGCATTGAATCTGACCAGGTTGGCATCGCCCCAATCGGAGACTGCCTGAAGAGAAAGATTCATGCGTTCGACCATGGCCTCTCTGAGTGTTTGGATTTCGGCCGCATTAGTTCGTGCAGTGGACACATAACTCTCTACAACCGTGCTGTCGTCTGCATACCCAAAGATACCGGGTTTGAGCAGATCGTTAATATGCAGCAAAAATAGGGTTGCAGACAGTACTGACCCTTGGGGGACTCCGGCATTAACAGCCATCCGATCAGACGAGCAGCCATCAACGACCACCCGAATAGACCGATCCCTCAAAAAGTCTGAAATCCACGTACAGAAACCAGCGGACAAACCGTACGAGGATAGCTTACCAATAAGGCCATCGTGCCATACCCTGTCAAAGGCTTTTGAAATGTCAAGAGAAACCGCCAGTGCTTCCCCGAATTTCTCCATTGCCTCACTCCAGATGTGTGTGGCATACGCTAGAAGATCCCCAGTTGAACGATTCCGGCGAAAGCCATATTGTCGATCACTGAGGAGGTCATTCGATTCTAGGTACGCCAGGAGCCTGCCGTTCAGGACGCGTTCCATACTCTTACAGAGAATGGACGTGACTGAAATGGGCCTGTAGTTTGCAGGGTCAGCACGACTACCTTTTTTGGGTACAGGTTGCACGTTAGCAAGCTTCCACGAACTCGGTACTATACCAGTCTCAAGAGAGAGCCCGAAGAGACGTGTCAATACAGGAGACAACTCAGGCGCACACGTCCTCAGTACTATTGCAGGAATACCATCAGGGCCACTAGCCTTATTCACATCCAAATTGCGTAGTGTCCTGCGAACCTCCATTTGGCGAATTCGGATTTCAGGCATAGCCACCGAACTGCCGGGTAAGACTGGAGGTGTCGCACTACCAGCATCTAGACGCGAAGACTCCGCAAACAGAGACGCAAACAAGTTTGCTTTCTCTTTGGCGGTGTGAGCCAAAGACCCATCTGGTTTCTGCAGTGGAGGCAGCGAGGGACGGCAGAAGTTAGCTTCAACCGCCTTGGCTAGAGACCAAAACGCTTTACTACCCGCTGGGTACGAAGCAAGTTTAGTCCCTATTCGGCCAATGTGGTCGAACCGAGCCTTCTGTAACACCTTCTTGCAGGACTTGGCTGTCTTGTTAAAAGTTTTCTTCTTTTCACGTATGTCAGAAGCCTTTCGCAGTCGAGCGTCAACCCATGCAAGGTATGCCTGATGTTTGTTCGCCTCAGCGCGCGCACATTCAGGTCCAAACCATGGGCGAGCTGTGCTTGTCGATGGTACATCTGAAAATGAAATAAAGTATTCCATTCCTTGACGCAACACATCAGAAATAGCTTCAGCGCAGGCGCTGGGATCGCTCGAAGAAAAACAAATTGACTGCCAAGGGAAAGATGCAAAGAATGACCGCATCTCATCCCAATCTGCTGACTTGTATCGCCACAACCGCCGCGAGCCCTTAGGGCTGGGATCAGGCGGGGAGTAAACGGATACAGATTTCACCAAACAGTGATCGGATTTACCCAGGGGCGACGAAGTCGTCACCGAATATCTGTCTGGATCGGTTGTCAAGATTTAAATGACTCTTTCGGTTTTCCGTTTAAAACTGTTTTCATGCATTTAGGCTTAAGATTTATAGTTAGTATCACGATTATTCACTACCTACTGGACGGACTTGCCTCACACTGCACGGAAAGACCGTCTACAGGCCCAGTTTTTTAAAAACGACCGTATTTCCAAAGATTATGGCACTTCTTTCCATGTTTAATATGTTATAGATAGTCAAGTAAATTTTCTATCATATCCGAGCACACAAGTCGATCTGCAATGAATATCTTCTTCAATATATACAGTCAAACTCAAACTTTAGAAAAGTATCTACTCTTAGTCTTACCCACATTGACCTTACTTAAAATAATTACTTATGGCTTATGTGTGGTTTCTACAAACTTGTCCTCAAGCAAAATTTGTAAGTTATTAAAAAGTAAACAGTTTAAATATTTCATTTTATGTAACAAAACTTTACTTTGTAGGTACCTACCTAATCTATTAAAATTTATAATTTGTTTAATATTTTTCACTTTCACATTTCACAGTATTTTTATAGGTTATGGTAGCTGTCAATGTCTAGTCTATCAAATCATACATCAAAGCTGTCAAAGCTTACATGTAGGTACATATAAGTAGAAAGATAGATAATAGTAGTTTATGCAACTGTCATATAATGAAGGGTATTAAAACACTCGTTACTATTATGAAACTCGCTGCGCTCGTTTCATAAACTCACACTTGTGTTTTAATACCCGTGTTATATGCAGTTGCATACACTACTTTATCTTCACTAATGCAATTAATCAAACAACAAGAGTAAAAGCTGACAATAGTTTATTTATAATAATTGTTCAAATTTTGGATGGTACAATTTTGAAAGTTAATGTTAATTATTGATCCAGCAGCTGTAGCGGTCGCGGGGCAAGCAGTAGAGCTCGTAGACGGAGTCGGAATATTTATTAAATTAAATTCACGCGTACGTGTATTGTCACAGTGATTTTGCCGCCATTAAAATCTAACCAATGAGAGCGCAGCTGCGCGCATCAATAAAACGCGACCAACCTGATTGCAGGGCCAATCAGGTTGGTTGCGTTTTATTGATGTTATAATGAGATATTACGATATCGATGTGGATATTATACCATCATGTGAAATTGCTTAAATTGAGTGTTTTGTTGTCTGCGCTATAACAGTAGTAATTATAAATTATAAGTCAAGTATTGGAAACATAAGTAGAATGTTACAACATTAGTGTAGATAAAGAGAAACTCTGTATTGTAACGCACATAGTTTAGAAAAAAAGACGAACAGAAACAGAAAAGACTAAAAAATAGTGACACATCTGGCGGCCTTATCGCTAACAGCGATTTCTTCCAGGCAACCGTAGAATGGAGAGGAGTCGATAGAAAAATAAAGGAAGGGACATATTAGCTCAGTTATCTTAAAATTAATAAAATCGTGTTATCTATTATTATTAGAGTGCTAATTTTGATATGGTGGTGGTATTTTTTTATCCTTGGAGTCAAGTCAATGCGAGTAAAGCCGCAAGCTACCGCTTGTAGTATAGAAAAGCGGATTTTGATGTTTGTTTTTCCTCCCTCAACGGATCTCCGTGATTTCTGGCTCCGTGGTAATAGGAAGTCATATACGAAGATACTACAAGTAACTGATGGTAGAAACGCTACTGAGCCAAAAAAATAATTGCACGAAATGGTCAACCGCTTCTGCTGCGGTTCAGTGGGCGGTTGAATAGAAATAACCTGGCTGTTTCGGTCATTGTAATCAATTACAAAAACAAAGCTTTGTGTGCGAGTGAAATGTGGAAGAGATATGAAATGTACAGTGGTGCTTAACATCAAGCAGGCTGTAGTCAAACGTTGGCCTATTCAGTTTAAAAAAAAAGTAAAATGTGGAAGCATTGTTTTTGCGACATTTGTTAAAAGTTACAATTCAACAGTATCAATTGTTCGAATTCATATAGATTTGGATCATCATTATCACTACATAGTATAAAGCAAAGTCGCTCTTAGCGTCTGTCTGTAATATGTACGTACCTATGTAATACATACGTATTTACATAGGTATGTATATATCTTTAAAACTATCCGACGGATTTTGATGCTGTTTTTTTAATAGATAGAGTGATTCAAAGCGAAGGTTTTCGTCTATAGGTAATAACGCGTGTGAAACCGCGTGTAAAAGCTAGTCTTTAATATCCTATTGTTGCTACTTTCCTCGGTCCTATTGGGATGCCTTGTTGGATGAAATTACAACGAGTTGGTATGGTTTGATACGAGTGGACTGTATATTTGACTTGTGTTGCGCGTGCGCCGTGCGGTGCGATAATGTGGTAATGTCTTCTGTTGGCGCGCGGGCTGCCCCCTGTCGGCGTTGGCGGGAACCTCTCCAGTTGGTCGACCTGTCCCGCCGTTATGTTGGCAGCGGGATGTGACGCTCCAACACCTATAAACTCGACTGTTTAACTCAAGTCCAATTAGAATTCTAATGAACTAAAAGCAAGCTCTTTATTCCATCTCATTGCCTAACCTTTCAACCTTAGCGAATTAATTTTCTTATTCAAACGTCCTCGGGCTAAAGACACCTTAATGTTCTGCGTCTGAGCAAAGTCGTAAAAATGAGGTGATTTGAGGGTTGACTTTTATGAAAATATGGATACTCACTAATGTTACAAAGGTCAAAGTGTGTGTTTGTTATACGTTTATCGTACAGGTTGGTTGCGTTTTATTGATGTTATAATGAGATATTACGATATCGATGTGGATATTATACCATCATGTGAAATTGCTTAAATTGAGTGTTTTGTTGTCTGCGCTATAACAGTAGTAATTATAAATTATAAGTCAAGTATTGGAAACATAAGTAGAATGTTACAACATTAGTGTAGATAAAGAGAAACTCTGTATTGTAACGCACATAGTTTAGAAAAAAAGACGAACAGAAACAGAAAAGACTAAAAAATAGTGACACATCTGGCGGCCTTATCGCTAACAGCGATTTCTTCCAGGCAACCGTAGAATGGAGAGGAGTCGATAGAAAAATAAAGGAAGGGACATATTAGCTCAGTTATCTTAAAATTAATAAAATCGTGTTATCTATTATTATTAGAGTGCTAATTTTGATATGGTGGTGGTATTTTTTTATCCTTGGAGTCAAGTCAATGCGAGTAAAGCCGCAAGCTACCGCTTGTAGTATAGAAAAGCGGATTTTGATGTTTGTTTTTCCTCCCTCAACGGATCTCCGTGATTTCTGGCTCCGTGGTAATAGGAAGTCATATACGAAGATACTACAAGTAACTGATGGTAGAAACGCTACTGAGCCAAAAAAATAATTGCACGAAATGGTCAACCGCTTCTGCTGCGGTTCAGTGGGCGGTTGAATAGAAATAACCTGGCTGTTTCGGTCATTGTAATCAATTACAAAAACAAAGCTTTGTGTGCGAGTGAAATGTGGAAGAGATATGAAATGTACAGTGGTGCTTAACATCAAGCAGGCTGTAGTCAAACGTTGGCCTATTCAGTTTAAAAAAAAAGTAAAATGTGGAAGCATTGTTTTTGCGACATTTGTTAAAAGTTACAATTCAACAGTATCAATTGTTCGAATTCATATAGATTTGGATCATCATTATCACTACATAGTATAAAGCAAAGTCGCTCTTAGCGTCTGTCTGTAATATGTACGTACCTATGTAATACATACGTATTTACATAGGTATGTATATATCTTTAAAACTATCCGACGGATTTTGATGCTGTTTTTTTAATAGATAGAGTGATTCAAAGCGAAGGTTTTCGTCTATAGGTAATAACGCGTGTGAAACCGCGTGTAAAAGCTAGTCTTTAATATCCTATTGTTGCTACTTTCCTCGGTCCTATTGGGATGCCTTGTTGGATGAAATTACAACGAGTTGGTATGGTTTGATACGAGTGGACTGTATATTTGACTTGTGTTGCGCGTGCGCCGTGCGGTGCGATAATGTGGTAATGTCTTCTGTTGGCGCGCGGGCTGCCCCCTGTCGGCGTTGGCGGGAACCTCTCCAGTTGGTCGACCTGTCCCGCCGTTATGTTGGCAGCGGGATGTGACGCTCCAACACCTATAAACTCGACTGTTTAACTCAAGTCCAATTAGAATTCTAATGAACTAAAAGCAAGCTCTTTATTCCATCTCATTGCCTAACCTTTCAACCTTAGCGAATTAATTTTCTTATTCAAACGTCCTCGGGCTAAAGACACCTTAATGTTCTGCGTCTGAGCAAAGTCGTAAAAATGAGGTGATTTGAGGGTTGACTTTTATGAAAATATGGATACTCACTAATGTTACAAAGGTCAAAGTGTGTGTTTGTTATACGTTTATCGTACGTTATACGTCGCTAGTAGATAAGCACATAACTACCTATATTAGTTCTAAAAGTAAATATAGCCTGCATAATATCACCGTTTTATTTATGCAAGTAAAAATTTAGAGGTTTTGTTAAATCCTAAATAAGATATTGTTTATGCGAACTTGTAGGTACCTAATATGGTCGTTAAAAGCAAAACGCGTAAAAAAAACTACCTACTACTGAAAAAACCCGTCAATTTTAACCGACTACAAAAAAGAGGAGGTTCTCATTTGATATGAACGTTTTTTTGTTGTAATAAAACTGCAATTTAAGTGAAAAAGTTATCTACTTATATCATTTCAGCTTCTATCTTCAAAGTAATAAGTCATTCTCGAGACAAAATTCCACGAAAAGTACATAAATAAGTTTTTTTCTAGTAAAAGTAAATAACCTTTTTCCGCGTCATTGGTACCTACACATGTTGCATAGAAGTGGTCCCAAAGTGTCACCTTGGGGGAGGTCGAAACACGAACCAATCTCATGATTGATTTCGGGGCAAGAAAATTTTAGAAATAATAAATCGATGACATAAAAAACTATCTCTGGTGTCTTTCTCACTCTCTTAGAATAGCATTTGTCATTACTGGGGGTCGTGACTCCCCCGCTAAATTAGTTCAGTGGATAAGTTCTCTTGGGCAAGTTCGAACATCGTGATGGGCGCCCCTGCCACGAAATATAATATAATATATATAGAGTAATCCATATTATGAATGAGAGTAATATATGAAAATTGGGTTCTTATTAGGTAATATTAGAAGGTATCTATAAAAACATATCCGAGAAAAAGTAATAGACCGTGTGTTTGTACAATAATTCTGAATTTCTACATAAGCCTACGCACTCACTGACCCATAAAAAAGGCGAAAAGGAACGCTCATTTCGCATCCATTTGTAAATATCAACATTTATTAAATGGCAGAACCAATCTGCTGCTATTGACTATATCTACGGGGCAGGTCAACAGTTTGCTTTGCTTTCAATGAACTCGCGCCTCTAGCACTCTATACATCAATATGGGCGCTATTTCTATCATATTACGTATGATTTCCGCAAATCAATCTACTTTTAGTACACCTGTAGAGAACGAGGTGTCATATCGATCGGTTTTTCGCGCAAGCGTCACAGTTCCACCTCTAAAACTGGCTATAAGTTTATTAAATATGAGTCACGTTATCATCTGGGCAAAAGAAAAGCAAATGACGATCATCTCGGTGCAACTACATTATAAATGACAGAAGATAATAATGATCTTACGAAAGCCAGGTGGCAACTCTGTTCCAATTGGCGAAGCTTAGCGCATGCCCAAAATTGCCCAGGCTGTAAAAAACAGTAGTTTCGGACCCCAGTGATGTAAAGGACATCGGTGCCGCCGGCGATCCGGCTGGCAAAATGCATTTAGCTACAGATTAGACTTAGAACATTATACGAATAGATGTAATAGGTGTTTTTATGTCAATTGTTTTAGTGCGTAATCGATTTAGTGGAGTCAAAAATTTAAAGGACTCAGAATTTCGCTGACAAAAGGTGAGTCTTGTTGGTTTTGTTTTTATGTTGCCAACGACATTGCGTGGTGTGATTTGTTGAATGTTTGACATGCCATATTTTTGAATCTTGACCTACGCTGATGCTTTACATTTGTTTTATTACATACTACATGTATTTATATGATATGTATTTTATAATAGTTGCATGTTTCGTAACAATTAGGTTTGTCTTTGCCATTTTACCGTATGTTTGCTTTTACGATTTTATCTTCTCTCGTTTATTTTGTGTCGTGATTGTCCCTGCTTGACATTTTTACTCTGTTATTCTGCCGTCGTAAGAAAGAAGGGCACAACTAACATTTTTTCCAAAATTGAGTTACATACATATTTGGAATCAGGAAAAAAAGGCTTATCTGCTAAATTTTTTGTAAAATTTTAAGAACAAGATTCACGAAATAACACTAAGCTCAAAGGGCACAACTGAATAATTTTTTGTATTGTAGTATGTAAAAAGAGCATATCTGACGTAGGACACGTAAAAAGGTCACAAATTTGTAGTTGGTACTTTTATTTTACTAAAATATTTTTAAACTGACTAATTGAAAAGGCACAATTATCTTGCATTAAAATTGTTAAGGCTTAACTGTGACAAACGTGTCGTGTTTTAAAATTTACCATAGCATTTATTTATAAAGAAAAAGCACATCTGCCAGTTATGCCTTTACTATCTAAACTACAACTTAATAGTTTATTTTAAGAAAGTCACATCGGCTGTTATGCCTTTCCAACTAAACATGTTTGAGTGGCGGTGAAGTGCGGGGGACGAGATACGTAGGAAACTGCGCCAGTTGTGCCTGACATATCACGGCGAGACCATGCTTGTCAGCGCGCCGCTCCGGGTAAGTTTATTTTAGTTTGTTTTTAACAGTGCTTAATAAAACACGAATGATCTAGGCTAGGTATGTATGGCATCGAATCGGTAAACGCCCGCACGTCACACGATAACAAAGTTGTTGTACGACGCGCGTTGTGACGTTGCGATGCTGTGCATTCCTACTTTATAGATTATTTGCGCGATATTTATTTTCTAAGTGTTTTATTTAGCTAAAAATACAGTGATACCAAAATGTCTAGAAATGGCACTCATTTATTAATAATTTTTCTACACAAAAAATAATTTATGTATAATGTCAAAATGTACTGTTATTCTTCACTTTATTATAGATTACTTTTTACTTATTAATCATCTGGAAAGGGACAAATAAACTAAACAAGTATACTCATGTAGCGCCGCCATATTTTCTGCACTTTGCGTAGCGTTCTCTACCTAGTCTGTGACACTTTTTGGTTGGGGTATTTTTACCTATTTAATGAAGTTTGTGTTCAGTGCGTTCTCGAAATTCCTCGCCAATTAATCAAATTGAGAGTATTGTTTTTTTTTCAGCAATAAGGAGTCACGAGCCTCAAAATTAGTGACTGCTGCTTTAGGAATTGGCAATAATGCAGTTGACGAATGGACACCCGCACCGTCATCAAGTGGGATTCAAAACTCACTGCCACTATCGTGCTCACAGGATATTTGGTCTGATTTTGATTCTGATGATTCAGTATTAGACAAAAATTATGAAATACCAAAAACACATGAAAAAAATGGACAGTGATGATACTGATTCCGAATCTGACTATATACCATGTTCACAGCCAGTTCTAGGAAAAATCATTTTAGAATCACCGGAACATTCAGATGAAGAAACAAACCACGTTCAATTGACAAAGAAAGGAAACATAAGAAAGCGACAAACATATAACATTAGTCTCAAAGATCGAAAGCGACAAAAGAGAGAGGAAAAAATATTTAATAAATATTTTGTTAAACCTGGATGCCATGAAAATGTCTGTAAAAAAAAATGTTCGACGCGCTTTTCAGAGAAGTATCGCAAAACAGTAAATCGTAATTTTTGGAAAATGTCTTGGATGGAACAAAAATATTTCTTTTTGTGTAACACAGCTCAAAAAAATCCAGAAAGACCAAAAAACAGAGAAAATGATGCTAAGGAAGGTCGTAATTACGTACGGTCTAAAACTGTCTTATATATAATTAGAATATATAGTGCCTTAAGTTTATTGTTGTTTCTTGATTGATTTTGAATTTGTGATATTAATAAAAACAGGTATGATATACACACACAGGTATACACAGGTATACAGGTGTACAGGATATACAGGTATGTATGGTAGGTATTGAAATTGTGTCATTTTAGTTAAAGTTATTGTGTTTTTTTGAATAAATACTGTGATTTTAAGATACTGAAAACATAAGTACAAATTAAACTAAGTTAATTGATATGAATGACAGTTCCTTTAAATATCTTGTTAAATAACATAGGTAAATATTTAGTTATAGAATTTTTCTGATAACATTTTATAATAAAAATTTGTGTCCTAATCCCCGTTTTTTTACTAAATTTGCATTAATACTGACAACTTTAGTACAAAGCATAGGCACAATTGAATAAATATGCCTTTTCAATGTAATGCTCAACTTTTTTTTCGCATATTATCACATTAAAAGGTCATATTTGGTTATTTGTGCCTTTTAAGCATAATATTACATAATATTCTTGATTTTTTATGCTACGTTGAAAATATTTTTTTCAGTTATATATTATATACATATGAAATACATAATATTGTATTTATAATCTATTAGTAATGGTTAAACTCCTATAATTTTCATTTAAACATTTTCGAAATATCTATTTAGTTGCGTAATTATTGACATTTGAAATTAAAATATTTAAACCAGATTTTCTTAAAATTTACATAATGTAAGATATGCCCTTTTTTGTTACGACGGCAGTATTAATCTTATGAGATTTTAATGCAACGTCACTATTCTAGCTTTTAGGATATCTGCAAGGATTCGAATTATTTTATATATATTGTACAAAATTGAAACAAAACCTGCCTTATCTATAGCAGATAAATCACTTTGGGTGATTTTTCAAAGCGCATTTTTCAATCCACTTAATCACAAATTGTTATGCTTACAATTTTTATAAATATAATATGTAGGCTAGTTGTAATAAGGAAAAACATATTATTTACCTAATCATATGTAGAATATTTAAACAACTGAACCTATTTAAGTATTATTATTATTATTACCTATTTAACCTATTTATTTTTGTGATAGGTCCTGAAATATTTATTTATTATTATTTAAGAAGGCCAGCTCTACATTCACGCTTTTTAATGTACTTTATGAACAAACTGCAATTTCTTAGACTAAAATTGCAGTATCTATGAAAGGAACAGAATGATTGAAATCGCAGACACCTACTGTTTATCATCTGTCCTGTAGGTACATACAGAAAAAATAAATATGTTTGCTTATGTTTATAATTCTAGAGGTCATGATATATATTTACCTATTACCACAGAAAACAAAAGTACCTACCACTATCACTTAATGCCTATAATCCCCTAATCTATACTAATATTATAAAGCTGAAGAGTTGGTTTGTTTGTTTGTTTGAACGCGCCAATCTCAGGAAGTACTGGTGCGAATTTCAAAATTATTTTTGTGTTGAGTAGTCCATTTATCGAGGAAGGCTTTAGGCTATATAACATCACACTGCAACTAATAGGAGCGAAGAAACAATGGAAAATGTGGAAAATACGGGGAAAATTTTTCAGCTTTGAGGGATTCCGTTGCGTGCGGTACAAAAACGGTTCAAGTCGTGGGTAACAGCTATAATTTATAAAGCTGAAGAGGTGGTGTGTAAAAAAATATGATGCCCAAAATAACTATTCCACGCGGACGAGGTCGGCAGGCACAGCTAGTATAGAATAAAGACATAATATATATCAAATGTAAATCAATAGGTATTCACTGTTCACAATTATATCGCTACCTGTAGCAATGCCTTAATGGATTGGGATCGGATATTAAAACCTCGACCTTATTTGACTGATTAAATTTATTAATTAATTAGTCACCCAAATAATAAACACGATAGATAAATATTAGTTAATCATCTATCTCTCTATACATATAATAAAGCTGAAGAGGGTCGAAAGTCTGAACATTGAAGATATTTAAAAAATGCTTAGAGATACTTTGAATTGATAGCAGAACACGTCCCAATATTTTCTAAAATTTTTGTCTGTTTATCTGTGTCTCTGTTTGTTTAAACGCTCATCACGCAAAAACGACTGACCGGACCATCATGATTTTTGGTATGTAGGTAGTATGAGGTCTTAGGAGTGCTTTTTATCCTGAAATAATGCGAGCGAAGCCGCAGGCGCCTACTAGTACCTATTAAATACATATATTTCATTGGAGCAAGCTGTAAAAACACTGTTGATTAAATCAACTTACAAATCAATATAGTTTGATCAAAATGGGTTAATCAATTAAAATAACTGAACCATAAATATCTGAGAACATACCAAACTGAAACGCACACCAAATATAATCGCGTACTTACTTCATTTTGCGATATAATAAAAAAAACGTTTTATTTCATTCGTTTCCCGATTGAATGCGTTTCGAAAACTCTTGGCACTAGAGTTGTCAACTGTTAGACTAAAGTAAACAATTCAGTATAAAAACCGGCTGTTTTTTACTACTTGAATATACTATCTAAATTATGCTTGTACACAAACTGGCTAAATATTTAATAGGCTGACACTCAATCGATTTTACTGAATGACGTGTTGACAGGTTACGTTCTTCTTTCTTCCTTTCTTTCTTTCTGTCTTTCTTTCTTTGTATCAGTAAAGTGTTCATACAGTAAATAATAGTCCTACGTTTCAAATTTAATACAATTTGGTTCAAATTATTGAGCGTATTTTTTCTTTCTATGTACTTATGACATTATTGTTTTTATGCTGAATGCAAAAGCAATATAATAGAAGTACCAATTTGCTTATTTAAAGATTGAAGTGAAGGTAACCAAGCCTTGATAATGACAAATGATTATGTCAGTCTGATCAAAGTTGCTTCATTATATTATAACCAATTTTAAAATTAACATTTAAAAACTGTTAATTTTAAAATTGGTTGGGAGGTGCCTATAATTAAACCAATTAGTAAGTCATAGCACAGGTGTGGCTCAGACTGACCGAGTCTTACCTACAACACAGGCTTAGCCTAGTGTAGGACGCGGAATGCCTGCGCAACACACAGCAATCGTTTTATTTATTTTGTCTTGCAACACAAGTACATCATCTCTTTCTTGGCACCTGCCAGCCTATTAAAATGTATGTATAAACCTAAGGAAGAGCCTACACTCCACAATACAGGTAAATTACATCCTAGTGTGGAGTGTACGGAACAAAGTAGTAAGTACCTACATTTTTGCTTAATAAAGTTATCTTATCTTATTATAATATTATTGCCATGGGTTATGGCTCGTAACACAACAATAGTTTTAATGATTAATTAGACACCGACACAAAAAAGATAAAATCTCAACCCTTACCGTCTTATTACAAAACGAGGTTTAAATGTTAGTCTAGGACTTAGAAAATAAAAAGTCTGTTCTGGTTGATCAAACATCACATACAAGCAATCAAAATGTCAACAAAAACTTTGATTTAACATTGGTACATTTTGTCAGTTTGATAATTATGACAGTAGACGAACAACTAAACCGGACTTGGTCTAGCCTAAGACTTAAACCACGTTTTGTAATAAGGCCCATAGGCGATAAAAAAGGTAAAATAAACCCAGCAACAGCTAACTAACTTAGCTATAAACCTAGTAGTTACTTTATTACTTAAGTTACGATCTTGTAACAGGTCCAATATAACAACAAATAAATCCAAAAACAAACCTTTAGTTTTCCAAAGTTTGTTAGTCTACTCGAATAATGTAGATGAATTTATTTCTTAACTTAAATACTTAGTAAAATAAAACAAACAAAAATTAATCAAAGAGCCCACCCCGGATTGCTCCCGGCGCAAAGGTTCTCGCCGCGTTGCCACGTTAAATCGCGATGGCTAACCTTTGCACCAAAAATGATCCAGAGCGGGTGTTATGTAAGTTATGTTATGTTATGTTTTTTATAAGTTGTTGTAAAATGAAATAAACACATAACTTAAATACTTAACATAATTAAATTGACAACTAAATCACTAACACTACGTAGTATGTGACTGCTCTGTTAGCTTAGTTGGTAGTGGCTCTGCCTTCTAATCCAGGGGTGCGGGTTCGATTCCCGCATAACACAAGTGATTATGAATATTTAAATTTGTAATTATTTGTGTTGAGTCTGGTCGTTTTTAATAAGTATGTATTTACAAAAGAAAAGTATGTATATGTATTATATCCGTTATCTAGTACCCATGATACAAGCGTAAGCTTAGTATGAGGCTAGATGGCGCTGTGTGATATGTCATGAAATATTTATTATTTATTTATTATAGTATAAAGCAGTCGCTTTCCGCGTACGTCCCTATGTCTGTATGTAAATAATTATAATATCTTCACAACGGATTTTGATGCAGTTTTGTAGATAGAGAGATTCAAGAGGACGGTTTTATGATTTCTAACGCGTGCGAAGCCGCGGGCAGAAGCTAGTATATAATAAAAGTAACTTGTAAACTAATACCTTCATAACTAAATAAACCCACTAACCTAGTCGATAAAAGATAAAAATGATACCTAAGAAAGTTCAAAATCTAGATGTACTAAACTTGCTCTAAAAAGGTTATTAGTAACGATCCCTAAAACTTGAGCAAAGAGCGAACAGATAGGGACGAAAATTTGGGCTTTGGAAAATCTGAAAAGCCCTTTTAAAAAGGTTCTCATAAAATATTTATCTTCCAAGTTTAGGTTTCGACGGAGACCTGTGGCTTTACAGACCTAAAATACATTTTATGCCGGACTTGTGATGTTACACTCTGTGAATTCCTCCGTTAAACCGGGATCAAAAGAAGATACGTTAATCCAAAGTAGATGTTTTATTTTAGTACAAAATTTTGTTGCTTTGTGTAACTTTTGAACAGTTAGAGAAGATTAGCGCTTTTCTTTGTCCATGTACATTTAAGTACCTACTTTGAAACAGTTTTTTGTTATTTTGTATTGTCGTGACTCCCCCGCAGAATTATTTTTTAAGGGAGTTTTCTTGGGCAGATACATCGTGGTGGGCGCCCAGGTCCTTCCACGGAAGACACGTCATGTCCTCGGATATTGTGTTCCTCAAACATGTCGGTTTCCTCACGATGTTTTCCTTCACTGCTAAGCAAATGCACATCTACACATAACTTGAATAATACAATTCATTGGTGAAGGGCCTGAGCCGGATCCGAACCAGTATGTGTCAGGATGAAAACAGACACTGGAACCGCTGAGCCACACTCGCCTTATAATATATCTGATATCCCTAATACCTGCAATAAATTGATACATTTCTTCGAATTTCTTATTAATATACTGCTTATAATCAGCGGCTCGGAATCATATTCATCTTATTTACTTACCTATATGCACATATTGTACATACATATCTACATAAAATATACGAAAAGAAATAGAAGTTTTAGTAGAGAAAGGACACTTTTGCACCCGTGTAAATAAACATCAAATAAAGGTCCGGGTCGGAAAGGGTTACATTACGATAAGTAGAAAATATTATGTTGTTTCATTTCACGGCATTGTGAGGGTTTTCTTTGTGTTACTACGTACATAATAAATAATAGTTGTGACCCACGTTAATCTGGGATAAAATGTAACACATGTTTCATACAAGGTTATCTAGATGCGGTGAGAGTGTGGCTCAGCGGTTCCAGTGTATGTTTATCATCCAGACGCACCCGGGTTCCAATCCAGCCATACACCAATGACTTGTATTTTCATGTTATGTGTGGATTTGCAATCGCTTAACGGCGAAGGAAAACATCGTGAGGAAACCGACATGTTTGCGGACCACAATATCCGAGGAAATAAGTCTTCCGTGGTAGTACTAGGGCACCCACCACGATGTATCTGCCCAAGAGAACTCCCCTAACGAGTTAATTCTGCGGGGGAGTCAGGGCCCTCAGTCATGAGGAAATACGACTCACAAGAGAGATAACATATTATCCATACAGGTTTTACGTATAATAATGCCTGTAAGATTTGAATAGGCTAGACTAGTATGTATCTATTTGTTTCCTAAGCTTTAATGAAACTAACAAGCTTTCAATTCCTTCTATAGTATTTATAAAATATTTTTGTAAGTATTTGACATTTTAATAAAATTAATATAAAATAATGGAACTTATATCGAGACTCTACGTGTATCAACGCTTATTTTAAAAAAATAATTCTAATTTTTTCAGACAATATTTCCTTTTTTTTAGAATGAAAATAATGTGATTCTATAATAAACTTATGTGACCATTTTAATTCCTCATATATAAAGAAAATACCGCCCAATTTTCCAAAAATATCCAACGTAACTCCACAAAATGCTCGCTCACATAAAATCTTGTTAAAACTAGCAATTTGTCTGTACATGGTTACTTGTACTTGTTACTTGTACTCATTCAGAATCAAAAACATTTCATGAGCACAATTATTCCGCAAATACCAACAATTTTGGTTTTTCTTCTTATCGAATGAGAGTGGCCAACTCTGGCGCCGTGAGTTTTCAAACAAAAGTTTTTTTCCGTTTTTTTTCCAATATTGGTTTTTCAACTTAAGAGAAATGAAAGCTAAATTAAAAAATAAAAGTATATACTTATGTAAGTATTATACCTATCCGTTATATAGTACTCATCACACAAGCGTTTGCTTAGTATGGAGCTAGAGGGTGCTGTGTGCAATGTCCCGATTTTTTTTATTTTTATATGATACTAGCGGACGCCCGCAGCTTCGCTCGCATTATTTCTGGATAAAAAGTAGCCTATGACACTCCTAAGATCTCATATTACCTACATGTCATAAATAATGATGATCGATCAGCCGTTTTTTGCGGGATGAGCGTTTTAATAAACAGAGAAACAGATAAACTGTCTAAATTTCTAGAAATTGTTTGAACGTATTCTGCTATCAGTTCAAAATATTTCCAAACATTTATTTTAAAATATCATCTATGTTCAGACTTTCGACCCTCTTCAGCTTTGATATATGTATAGAGAGATATATAGATGTTATAATATGCAACTCTGTACAATTTCGCATGCACCGTGCAATGTGCATTTTACAAGCCGTATAACACGCGAGCGTGCGGCTTAGAGTTTAGAGTTAGAGCTAGTTTATAGGTACTAACATAGTGATATATAGCATAGAGTTTTAGACTAATTCTGCTTCGTCAAATAGCAAAGATTTTATAATTTTTTAGAAACATTATGTCTTGTTAGATGTACAAATAGCCTCCCTTATAATGCCTATATTATTGCATCGATATTCCCAAAAGAAAATCGGTTCAATTATTATGCCTTGCATGCACGTTTTCATATAACGGGTTCATACTCTACCTTGGCAGAGATTACGTGTACTTACTGGAATGAAACTGGCTCTCTAACAAGCCTACCCGAACATACCATTAGGCGATTGGCTAAATATTTTACACAGATGTGAGGTACTAAAGTCACCCTTAACATATTATGCGTTTTTTTACACTGTCCAGGCATTAAACCACCGGCCCCCTTAGGCAAGAGGCGTATTTTAGTAAGCGTACTGACGCTTACTTATGGAATAGAAAGACCAATGTATGGGATTGACATCGCAACGCGCTCCGCGGGGGGAATTATTACGTCACTCCCATACATTGGTCTTTCTATTCTATAAACGAGCGTCACTACGCTCACTGAAATACGCCTCTTGTCTAAGGGGCTGGTCACTTGAAGCGCCGCACAAGCGAACACTTTAATGTGACCCAGAGTGGATACCTGAACTGGGTTGAAACTGGCACTCAAACGAGGGTACCGGAACACACCGCGCTAATCAGTTACCCTGTACATCAAGTTCTAAATAACCATTTGTCAAGTCTTTCAAGGCCGGACACGGCGTGCTGACTAGGTCGGCCATATATTGCATGTACTGATTTAATTACATTGTATGCATGTACATACATGCGTTTGTGTATTATAATTCAGTGCATATAGGTAAAGGTTTAGTTCATGAACATAACTACAGTACCTAGCTCAAGACTCTATTTCTCTCTTGAGTCGTATTTCCTCATAACTGAGGGTCGTGACTCCCCCGCAGAATTAATTCGTTAGGGGAGTTCTCTTGGGCAGATATGTACATCGTGGTGGGCGCCCAGGTCCTTCCACGGAAGACTATAGTTATTTTTTACTAGTGGACGCCCGCGGCTTCGCTCGCATTACTCGTAATTTAAGATAACGAGTAGCCTATGACTCTCCTAACACTTCATACTACCTACATACCAACAATCATGATGATCCGTTTAGCCGTTTCTGCGTGATGAGTGTTTAAATATACAGAGACATAGAAAAACAGACAAAATTTCCAAAAATTGTTGCATCATGTTCTGCAACTAAATGGAAGTATGTATATGCAAAAAAAAATAATTATGTTAATTGTTTAGACTTTCGACCCTCTTCAGCTTTATTAAATGTATAAATGTGTAATATATATAGCTAATATTCTAAACGCAAATTAAATCAACGTGTGTTAAAAAAAATAAAAATTTAAGCTATATGACCCAAAGGTGGCGCGATGGCGGTATTTGTTTTGAGCGATGCGAGCGGTGTTTTTTATTATCAGTTACCTACGTGTAAAAAAAGTAACAAAATAAACATTATATTTTACGGGAATCTCGATCGATTCAACTTTGACTAGCTACGAAAGGTAAAACAGACACTTATCAAGTTTCTAAACTGTTTCAGACATATTCCATTTACTTAAGTAGGTAAATCTGTTTCTCAGACGTTAGACTAAAACACATTAGACACAAGTCTAAAGTCTTCAACTTTAGCAGACAGACGGATTAACTTTGTCTTTGATCTTTACGTAAGTTATGTATGAGCTAAAGAGAATACAAAATAACTTTGATGGGCAGCACTTTAGCTTTCTCTGACTCTTTGCCTTTCACATAATATCCTAGGAACATTGAGCTAGGATTATACAGAGTCACAAACGCTCGAAAAAAATGTGCGAGCCAAAACTCTGCCCATGCTACTCGTTGAGCAGACTTTTGGATTAGGTACCTATCTCTTTTGCACGTTTTTAAAATAAGTATGTAAGAGCGAAAGAGACAAGCAGTCTTTTGTTGGCGCTCGCTGACGATGTTAGCGTTTGGACACTTTCCTGCGCTTTTTAGCTTGGGAGTGTGTCTCTGTAAAATCCTAACTCAATGCCTAGGAAGTACAAAATGTTAGTTCCGATTTTATCCGCACGCAGATGTGTATTGTCCTGATAGCTAGGCAACATTCTAAATTGTAAACGGGGGTTTCATTTCTGACGCCTGAATAATTTGTTGGCAGTAAAAACTTTAGAAATCTGAGACAATTCTTTACAAATTTGGTCATTTGATTTAGGTATTAATATTCATAAGGAAACATTTCATAATTAGATAATAAGATCGTAGTTAAATAGATAGTTTTACAATTTCAAATACCGCAAATAAACAATATAAACACAACATGCAGAACAGAAACATAAAATTTGTTAAGGAAGGATTAAACGTGAACCTATGAGAAACCAATCAATAAAAGAAACAAGCCGTCATAAATATCCAAAATGGCCGCAATTTCGTCTTATATCTTCTTTATAGACACTAATTGGCCGCCATAAATACCTACGCAAAATCCGAAAAAGAGAGACAGTTTGCTGCAATTCTTCTATTTACCCAAAATGGCCGCCATAAATAGGTACGCAAGATTCGAGAGAGATAATGCCTTACTTGGTAAAAATAATGTAATAGGTAATTTTATTCTGCTTGTTTTTTCAGCTACAAACCAGGAAGCCACAAAATGCCGGACTGGCCGTACCTAATCCTCGCGGCGCTATTCGGCGCTCTCACAGCGCTGTCCGTGCCTCTAGTGCTGCTCTACTACTATTGGAGGAGCTTCGAGCGGCCGCAGCCAGACGACAAGCTCAGTATGCCGGTCACTTTACCACCGGTAAGTACTTATAACACTCATTAGTCATTACTCTATTTATAATCTCATTGAGAAACAAATGACAACCACAAAACTAACAACAATCGGAACAAATCAAACAATTTCCTTAAAACAAACAGATTCTCAAATGACAGTCGCAAAATCAAATGACAATCGG
Organism: Macaria liturata; assembly: GCA_964023185.1. Taxonomy (NCBI): domain Eukaryota; kingdom Metazoa; phylum Arthropoda; class Insecta; order Lepidoptera; family Geometridae; genus Macaria; species Macaria liturata. The sequence goes on along the minus strand of OZ026807.1, from coordinate 3,098,739 downwards.
AAGAAACCACCCAGCAATGGCAAAAAATCAAAAGCAACTAAACAAAAGAGCAGTGCATAGTACAGAAATACAGAACACTAACGTATCCAAGATGGCCGCCTGGCCGTGCCTCTAGTTCTGCTCTACTACTACTGGCGGAGCTTCGAGCGGCCGCAGCCAGACGACAAGCTCAGTATGCCGGTCACTTTACCACCGGTAAGTAACACACATACCACTCATAAAACTTGCCAAACGCCTCATAAGTCTGTACAAAAACTCATTAAGAAACAAGTAGGTAACAATCACACAACACTATCAGAAACATATGACGATCGGAATAAAACACCCAGCTAAAATAAAAGACCAAATGCAACAAAACCAAAAGAACGTCGCATAAGACAGAAAAACAGATGATAAACGGATCCAAGATGGCTGCCAACTGATAATCGAATGAAACAAATGACAATCGAAAATACAACGACAGTAAAATTATTGGTTGTTAATAAAATCGGATAATGAGTATGTATCTAGGTATGTGTCAGAAACCTATAGATAAGGATACCAAACAAAACTAATAAACTCTGAAGAAAGCTAGATAAAATTTTGGACAAACATTTATCAAGATGTCAAAATAACGGGGTTATATCTTAAAATAGAGCCTTAACTGACACATGGCATATCGTATTTTACGCAAAAACGGTGTACGAAAAATGAAATGTGAGCTCAGGGGTTAGTTACGCTAGGTTTTATATCGCATTTACGGACATAAACTGACAGAGGTTCATACATTTTCATCACAATTAGTTGCATTGTAGCAAATAGAATTATGTACCTAAGTGTCTTGGTTGGTTGCGTTTTACTCATAAACCGTGTGTTTTTTTATTTATATATACATATATCAAACTGTAACTGTCTGTGTTACAGACAAAATCCAATTCGCTTATACTAGTTAAGTACTAACTTAAATGCCATATTTTTTTTTTCGCGACTTTCCAAAAAACGAAGTACACAATTTGTTGTACTGAATTTATTACCTACTGTGCTTATTTGAGAATTTTTAACCGACTTCAAAAAAGGAGGTTATCAGGTCTTCTGAAAGTTTTTTTGTGAATGTGTTACACGATTACTTAATTTTTTTTTCAATTCCAATTTCTTTATTAGCTAAATTGTTAAATTTACATTTACCCTGTTGATAGGGGAATTAGGGCGTAGCTTAAACAAAAAGTTAAAAAAAATCTTTAACTTAAAAATAGTACTATGCACAATATTTTCTTATTACATGAAATTATCTATTATTAATATATTTTACATGACTGTTATTAATCTTACTCTATAGAGAGTAATTACAGTGAGATCATGATTATATCCTATTCCTTATATTCGTCATTGAAAAACTCTTCTATAGTGTAATTACTAGCGGTTTCTCGCTGCTAGCTGCGGTCGGCCGACGACGGGCCATGATTTTGTTTATCTACCGCCTTTTGGCATTGATTTTACTGTAAATTAGGTTTATGTTATGAATAGCAATGTTATACTAAAACTTGCTAAATTAGTATATATTTTATGGAATGTTTTAATGTAGACTGAGCATAATTTTGTACATAGTAAAAGTTATTTATAAAATTGAATATCAAAAGTTTATAAATAAGCCTTAGCTTGTTAAACGAACGAATGTGTTATGATTATGCATTACTAGTATAAAATGTACACTAGTGACTGTATGTAGATATAATAATTATTGAATAAAAGATATTTTGAAATTGAAATTGAATATAGTGTAATTTACATTTCCGTATTAAGTAAATATAGTTATAGTTTATTTTGGAAAGTTTTAATTTTTTTTTCTTTTTTTATGTAATTTGGCAGTTTATTGTAGATTCGTATGGACAATATGTAATATAGCCCTTTCTTGTGTACTCCGTTGCATATGAACCGATATCAATAATTATTTTTTATTCGGTTAGGATTTTTTACAAAATGGTCCAAATTATTTTTTTCATTCAAAGTAGTAGTACGTTTTAAAAAAAATCTAACAAATTGATAGAGTTGCAAACTAATTTTACCTATATTTCCATAACAACCAGCTAAACCGATTTTGAAAAAAAAATTCAATGTTCCTAAATTAAATTAAACTTAATCTAGATCTAGAATTCTATACATCGCATTTAAATAATTAGTCGCCTTAAGTACCAACAAGTTACGCTAGATGGCGCTAGCATGCAATCTAGCACACGCAAAAGCCATGATAACAGCGACAGCTAGAACTTTGTGGCACAGTTTTCATGACCACTATAATGTTATAATTTAAGTATATGTACATAATTAAATTTTTGGACGTTGCCATATCTTGAGTTGGCAACATGGCAACATAAATAGCTAGATGTTTGCTTGCGTTGACTGACTATAGCTTCAATCCCGCGGGCAAAAGCTAGTTTATTCACACAAACAATAGAAAAGGCACATGTGTCCGGAAGCTTACACAGATCCTTCGAAACATAGAATCCCACCAAAATCATTTTCATGTAAAGGTGTACCTAACTTAAGTTTTTGAAAATAAAGTAATTTTGTATTTATTTGTATTTGTAATGTAATGTTCCCAACACCAGTTTTTTTAAGACGATGGTTTTTAAATATCTATATACTTATCGTGCATACGTGACCGTGCGAAGCCGGGCATACTAGCTAGTTAAGTATAAACTTTTGAGATCTATTACTTTTAAACACTACTTAATTGAACTTCTCATGCATGTAAAACATTTTGTTCTACGAATTTTATAAATTTATAAAAAAATGGATGTATTCCATGCCACTAACACTCGGGCGTTCTAAAACTCAAGCTAGGTATGAATTTATTCTCAACTTTTAAAGCGATTGTAAAGACTCGATCGAAGTTAAGCAAGTTCAATCTTTGAATTTTCATGCATCGGATATTAGGAAAGTTTTTAAGTTATTGTTAATACGTTGTGGTGATATGAAGCTTTTGATCTTTAGCCTTTTAAAATTTTACGTGAAAATAATAAGAAATATGAAAATTCTAGCGATTCGGCGTTGCGACACGGTGACGTGCCCCTTTTTTAGACATAAAATAAAATAAATATTTCAGCACGTCATATCGTACAGCGCCATCTAGCCCCGTACTAAGCTCACGCTTGTATCATGGGTACTAGATAACGGATAGAATACATATGTACTTTTCTTATGTAAATATAGGTACATACATATTATACATATAAACGACCAGACTCATGTACCTCAATACTCGTAAGTGTGATGCCAAATTGTCATTATAACAATACTTAGAGTTATTTAAGACGACACATATGTATATACATACATACATAGATAATAAACCGCCGAATATGCTAACCTCGGCCGAGGTTACACATTTACGCATGACCAAAATGCTGGCCTTTTTCTGGCTCAACGTATCAGCATTGCCATCCAGCGTGGTAATGCGGCCAGTATGCTGGCCACGCTGCCCTCTGGTAGTGGGCTGGAGCACTTAGATTATCTTTAGGCTTTTCTAAAGATTTTCTAAGTGCCCCTTTTTTGTAGTAGTTAGAAGTAGTATGTTTAGTTTTCCTTCCCTTGTTTTTATAATACAATAAATAATTAATATGTTTGACAAGATTTTGAATACTTATATAAATTGACATTATATTGATAATAATTAAACCTAACCTTGCAAAAAATTGAATTTTAAGTAATTTCCCTCTATCTATACCTATCTGTGACCTGTATCTGGTCATAGATCTATTCCAGTTTATAGACACTTTGGCTGTGTCGTCATTAAGTGTGACCCGACCCTAAATAGAAAGCCTAGCATAGCTGATTTTAGTAATTCATCTAAGGAATTGCAGGTTGAATCGAGTTATTTTAAATATGAGAAAAAGGGATAGTTATTCTCAGAAGTTTGAAACCGACATCAATATTATAAAAAGAGTTTATCAATTCTTCTGAAATCCTTTTTTGGGCAATGCTAACCGGCTAAGAACGCGAATCTTGAACTTTTATTAAATATTATAATTTTCTTTTGGATTTCTTATGCAAAAAATTACTCAATCAATCAATCAATCAAGAATTCTTTATTGTACACCAATAGCAAAAGAACACAAGTATGAATAAAATATGTAAACCATATTGGGACAGAGGGCGGCCTTATCACTTAGAGTGATCTCTTCCAGGCAACCTAGTTTGGAAAACAACGATAGGAAAATTATAAAAATTACTCTGTGTTATAATTACTCTGTGGAAATATTAATTATTAACGTTTACCTAAAAGTACCTAACCTTACAATAATAATATTATTAAAATTAGTTGATATTTATTTTATAATTAATAAGATTCATATCCTAGCATAAATATGGTAATATAATATGTAACCTATGTCCATAAGAGTTACATTTCTTATGATGAAATAAATGAATTTTTGAATAAATGAATAACCAATTTCTTCCCAATCCGCTCAGCTATCAAGAGTGAAGATGTAACATACACACAGAAACTTTCAATTGTATATCATTAATTAGGATTAGGAATCCTCAAATGTAACCATGCTAAGCCCGATAGCCCTTTATAATTACATCGGCCCCAATTCCGTTGCAAATGGCCGGTTGTCCTTTTATGGCGTCAGGCGACAATGTTGACTGAAGGATAATTGTTTGGACAGGGTATGGGGAATTGTTGCTTAGATTGGAGCATGATCAGCTATATATATCTATCTCTCTCTCTCTTGAGTCGTATTTCCTCATTACTGAGGGTCGTGACTCCCCTGCAGAATTAATTCGTTCGTTTTCTTGGGCAGATCTAGATTAGGTTTAGTGCAATTTAGGAACATTCAAATTCAAATTTCAAATTTCGAAATATCTTTATTACAGGGTAACTTATAGTAGATAACATGGCCAGTGTATATAATTGTCCTAGCAGTTATACAGTAACAAATTAAAATCGTTTTTCAACAATAATGTTATATAAAACTTTTAGCATAATAATTGGAAATCATTAAACACATAACTTATTAACGTAACAAATCTTGTGATCTTTGTGTTTGCTTTGACACCAGCAATACACTTTTAACCATAAACTTTAAACATAAATTGCGGGTAGAAAAATATTATATTTGAATTGAATAAGACTCACTCGAGTCGAGCTGTGACGTCAGGCGTTGGCAAACAAAAGAACCAGCATGTCGTGGCGTGGTAACAACCACGAGCGCGCGCGACTCGCAGCCGCTCGCCGCGCCTGCCGCCCGATCCGATACCTGCTGGTAAAGCGTACGGGACAACTCGCGCGGCGAGGCAGCTATTAAATCGCGCGCGCCCGTGCATTGCACTAATCTTTGCACTCAAGAAAGATATGGTGGGGAAGTTTGTATCGACAATATGTATCGATAAAAGGTAAGTTTGACTTGCGAGATTTACATAATGTACTGACTAGTTTATTTTTACTTTGGGAATTTGAATATAGGTAGAATTTTTCTGATAGCTTGTAGATATAAACGTCAATTCTTGGAAGACCTATCATATCATGTAAGTTAAATAAGTTAGTTTTAAAAGCTGTGTTGAATGATAGTTTTATTGCTTTGTTTTGTAAGACTTGAAGTTTGTTAAGATTCGTTGGGCATGTACTGCTCCACACCGGGCAGGCGTAGGTGATGGACGGCCGAACTAGCGTACAGTAAACCCGTAATTTCGTGAAGCTACTTAAATTGGATCGTCTATTTAGTACGGGACTTAGTGCATTCATTGCTTTAGTGCCTTTTAGGCGTAAGTTTTCTATATTTGCAGTCCAGTTAAGTTTATTGTCAAGTATAGTACCTAAGTACTTCACAGAGCGGCTCCACCTTATATTATGGTCGTTTATTTTGAGCATGCGTGTAGGCAGTAGGCAATTTAGGAACATTGCAAGTTTTTTCAAAATCGGTTTAGCTGGTCGTTATGGAAATATAGGTAAAATTGGTTTGCAACTCTATCAATTTGTTAGTTTTTTTTTAAACGTACTAGATCGGAATTAGTACGAAAAATGACTAGTTTTATTAATACCAACCGTCACCAATTCATTGATAAATAAACAATGTCACTTTGTTTACCGTTCACTTAAATTTATCCGAATGCTAATAGTGTGAAAGTAACCTGCATTGATTTGATAGCGGCCGCTAACATATATTAATCTATACATATAATAAAGCTGTAACCGGTCGGTGTCTGTACATTGAAGATAAATGAAAAAAAAATGTTGAGGGGTCTTCATTGACGCAACAGAACACAAAAAGTCATGTTTAAAAAGAAAATGTCTGTTTGTCTGTAGGTATGTTTGTTTTGCAGAATTCAGTCATTAAGGATACTTTTTTGGGTAAGTAAATCGTGAAAGGGGTTCATGGGAAGAACAGAATACTATATAATAATTTCAGTCAAATTCTTCATTAATTATCTTTGACAAAAGTTGGAAAAGAGCGCAAGATTTTTATGGATACCCTCTTAGAAAAAGAAGGAGTAGAAGCATTTTGGAGATCACATTTATAAGTTTAAGACCAATTTCTGCGGCACAGATTTATGTGTTTGTGAACTTATTTCAGTCTGTTTACCTCCTTCTAAATTGCAGTGTTTTTTTACAGAAGATACTGAAACAGACTGAAGGACATATTTATCTGTTCGTGACATTTTGCAGTTTTCCTCCCTTTATTTTAACCTTCTTCTTCTTCTCCAGGAGATACTGACGGAGATCTCGAAGCTCTGCGGCAGCACAGCAGAGGGCGCGCTCAACTCGATGCTGCAGTTTATATTCCAGCAGAGTACTGCTGACACGCGCTGGCTGCGGCACAGGATGGCCACGGAACTTGCTGAGCTGCTGGCCAAGACCTCCTCGGGGAAGATTTTTGAGTCTTTGACGGTGAGTTTCCCCCTCTTGAATCGAATCCCTCGTGTCTGAGGATCGTGACCACCACCTCCCAGCACCTTCTCCTTGATGACATCTTTCCACTTCCTTCTGTCCTCGGTAAAACGCAGTGCATTATATTATAGACTGTAGTGTTTAAAGTGGTGCGAATTTACTGGTTGACGGTAGTTTACTGGTTTTATTTTACAATTAGCTAGCGACCCGGCCCTATTACATATGCATAAAGACTTTCCTCTTAAAAAATATATGTATGTGATAAAACCGTCAAAATCCGTCTGATTTAGAGCCCTTGTAAGAAAAACGTCCAAAGTTCCCATATAGAGACAACACATACTTAATTAGAATAAGTATTTGCTGAGGCTTATGCAATTTGGAGTAATGATGGTTACTTACAGCTTTGTAAAACTCGTGCAAAACCAATTGCATACCATTTTATCGTATATTATTTTTATTAATAAATAATAAATAAATAAATAAATATTCCGGGACATTGCACACAGCGCCATCTAGCCCCACACTAAGCAAACGCTTGTGTCGTGGGTACTAGATAACGGATATAATACTTATATACTTTTCTTTTGTAAATACATACTTTATTATACATACAAACAACCAGACTCAACACAAGAAATTATACATTTTTAAAATGCATAAATACTTATGTCAGGTGGGAATCGAACCCGCAACCCCTAGATTAGAAGGCAGAGCCACTACCAACTAAGCTAACAGGCCAGTCAAACTAAGCTAACAGGCCAGTCAACTAAGCTAACAGGCCAGTCATTGTGTCCATGTAATTTATAATGCTTCGCTTATAAAACTTACGCGTGCGCATCCTGGATCACTGACATAACAAGTACCTACCTATTGTTTTAATACTTCTTTTGTCCACGGAATACCTTTGATACGCCTAAAATTATAATAGTCTTTTATAATCACCACGCTCCAAAATATTACAAAGCAAATTTTGTCGGATAAATAACATGAAATTTTGTGAAGCTTAACGAACCGAGGGTCGTCTTCTAAATAAAAATATAAACGTTGAATTTTGTGAGACTGAATTGGCACGATTACAGCGAAATTTACATAGATTTTTTAGAAATTATTTACTCAGTCGTGGGACGATGAAGCTTAGGGTTATGTTGTCTTTGTACCTACAGTCAATTTTGGATGTTGCTTGTCAAATGCCCAAAACTTAGCATATCAAGGTGTGGTTGCATGATACTCTTTAGTTCCCTAACAGTTACGTTCCCTGGAAGTGGGCTCTAATATCCCCAGCCTAAAAAGAACTTACGTCTGTTGAACAATGAAATAAATGAAATGAAATGAAATACATTTATTGTCCGGATAAAGACTGATAATGCAAGACTGAGATCCCTTTACGAACTTCTACCAGAATAGACACCATGTCTGCCAAAAGACCTGTCCTTGGTATGAACATTTATGACCATATTTCGTGAACTTTTGTTTTTTTTTGTTACCATATTTATTATGTGTTAGTTGTATGCTGTGATATTTTTTATTCCTAACAGTTACATTCCCTAGAATGGGGTCGGACCTCCCTCTTCTTTCTATGAAATTTTATGACCATGTTTGTTTTATTTTTGTTGCCAGTAACGTGCCCTAGAAATGCAAGACAGAGATCCCTTTTCGTACTAAAACAGACAACATGTCTAGGAAAAGAACTGTTGAAAATATCTGTTTTTTTTCTTGCCAGTTACGTTCCCTGGAAGTGGGCTCTGAATTCCCCAGCATGATGAACCTGCGTCTCTTGAACGGCGAACTAGAGGCTGACAATGCAAGACTGAGATCGTTGGACGTGCGGTTCGACCTGGCGTATGATGGCAACTTCAGGATAGACGTCGACGCTGTGATGTTGCTAGGCAAGATCGCTAATATTTCTATTACGGGTAAGTTTTTTTATTATTACTATTTACTTTCAAGGTAGGATTTAAAGATCATTTTTTTTGTAAGTACGTGGTTAATTCGTATAAGATAATAAGTAGGTACGCTAGATGACACCTCTGGCAACGCCCTGAACAGGGCACATGTTTAGTAATATTTAGTCCCTAAATTTTGCAAGTAATAAAGTCCCGTCTCACGTCAGTGCCTCCGCTCGTAGCGTCGGGGCTGCAGCACTACATGCCCAACTCGGGAAACAACGAAAATACTCGCAGATTAGCGCAAATTACGAATTTTTTGCGCTATCTGTTGAGACTTTGGGCCCGTGGTCTCCGGACACAAAATTATTTGTTAAACAGATTAGCAAACGTTTGGTCCTTGCCACAGGAGATCTCAGGGCTGGCAGCTATTTTTCTCAACGATTGAGTCTTTCTATTCAAAGAGGAAATACTGCCAGCATCCTGGGATCCCTGCCGCACAGCGACAACATGGACGGTGTGCTGAATTTTTTGTAAATATCTGTTTGTTTTTTGTTACTTTTTCTGTATGTTAAGTCTTTTTTGTATATACTTGTGAAATATATGTACCTAAATATTAGTTAGTTATTGGCAATAAACATATAATTAATAAATAAATAATTATTTAATCAAAATTATAAATAGAAATTGTGATATTACAATCTCCAAAAAAGTATTCGGACTTTGTTTTGGTTGGCCAATATTTTTTACTTAATGAAAAGAAAAAAATACAATGTTAATTGTTTTTGATTGAACCTTTTATATGAAGCAACAGCAGTTTGAAATTAAAATTACAATAGAATAATGAAAAAAATAAAAAAGTCTGAAAGTCTACGTTAATACAAAAGTTCAATTCAGACATCATTACGATCTTTCTATTATAAAGAAAAATTGAAACAACAAGATTTTCTCCGCAATTTCACAAAAGACTGATGGCCGTCAGAGAGGCTTAATTCAATTCAATCCATCTTCTTAATTTCCAATTTTGTCGAGCACTCAGGGCCGTTTATGAAATTAAAACCTTTCTTTCAACGTTATTTTGATACAAAGAGCTTTTGCCCTGAGAGTCGATTTACATCTACAGACATATGCCGTGTCAGGTACACCAGTTTTGTCAAATTAAAAAAACTTCTTTATGCTTGTATGTACATCTATTGACGATAATTGGTATATAACTGTATACATTATGCTGGCAGGTGATACCATATTTTTATATTAACTAGAAAGATGTGCTCTTATAGAAAATGTTTCTAAATGTAATAAAGTTTTCATCTTAACTTGATAGTAGCTTAATAAAGCAAAGACAAAATAAGCGCATTTCTTAGTTCAATTTGTTAATTAGATTATACAACTTGTCTTTAATGCTACGTGTCTGGCACCTTCAATGTCTGTACATATAAAACCTACAAAAGTACAAGAAACGTGGCACATTTAAATAAATTATCCGCAAACCAAACATGACAGCGCAAATGAAATTTACCTTGCGTTTGTAATAAGACCACGGTGTTTGCTTTTCATTGGATTTGTAAATGTAACACAATTTGCTTTGTAGTCTTTACAGCTTTCACCCTGTCTTTATGATTAGATATAAATATAATAATATAACTTTTAGTTTAATTTTGGCTGAGTAGCGCTCCCAGCTCACCTGCCTAATACATTTGTAAGCAACAAAGTTAATTGTATACCTTTGTTCTATTTTTCATTATTTTATTTTATATCTGAAACACCTCGTCCTACTTATTTCGTTTGAAGAATATATCCCTGCCAGATTGGTTGCCTGGAAGAGATCGCTCTATGCGATAAGGCCGCCAATTAAGACGCTGATTCTAATTTGTATGTTTTTTTTGTATTGTTTCATTTGTGGTGTTTCAATAAAGTATTTATCTATCTATCTATCTATCTAATTAAGTACTCCTTGAAGTGGCGATCGAAAAGTATAATCATTATATCTGTTCAAGCCATACAGACAGGGTTGCTTAGATAATTAAAATTATAACTTTTCAATCAGCCATCTTTGTTAGATAATTACCACAGAACCTTACTTGACTGTGGCTTTTGTAGGTACATTCACCAACAGTTTTTGTTTTACTGGTGTTAAAATTGCATAGATAGGCTTACAGCAGATCCTACTGGTTGAATAAACAACTTTCCTTTCTAGATGGTGTAAGTTCTCAACTTCAATTACAAAATATACATATTTCATTCATAAAACACACACAAAGTAGCTAAGCACAATCGTAGCAAAGTACAACTTGAGATAGACATTTTGATGAGCATCACACCACTCTTATTAAAATTTATAGCATTAGTAGGTAGCATTAATAAATATAAGTGCTGACTTCTTGGATATTTAGTATTTAGGTATTTTTTGTAGACTTGTAACGTTCTCATAACGCGAGCAGTCTGGTCTGTGGTCTGGTACCAGATTGATGTTTTTACGTGTTCGCGAGCGAGAGTAATCTCATCTATCTTTCACCGGCTTGCCGCGAGCTTTAATTAAACATGGCGGAAATCACACGTCCATACGATATGTTAGAGGATACATATTTCAGAGAGAATTATAGGCGTTTTTCTCTGAAAATAATAATAATAAACGGTTAATATAATAGGTAATAAACGGTTTGAAAGCTAATGTCATATATTGTAATCAACGGGTTAACCGTGGTCCTGTTTATATTTGAGTTTTTTATTCGATTCCAGAACTATCACTTAATTTTGTAAGTCATAAAATTTGTTTAGTACAGTTCGCGCAAAACTTTATGAGCCCTCTGAAGTTAGGCCCGAGTACGTAACCGCGCATGGTACAGTTGAGCGCACAATCATTATTGTAAGATTAAAAAAAAACATAGTACATTTATGCCTATCAAAAAGTATTTAGATTTTAGGTATTTTTTACGTGCAGTAAGATAATAGAACAAACAGGTAGGTATTTATTTAAGTAAATTAAAAATTTTAATATAAAACTTGTGCATTTATTTATTTATAACGGAGCTACATCTTCCATATACATTTCCATTCCATAGACGTAGCACATCAAAGCGACCGCGAGGCATATTTAATTAAACCAAAAAGTTCGATAACAGTAAGAAACCACAGTAATAGAACAAACAAATACAATATAACGGTGACAAAACTTTACAACAACAATAACAGAAACAAATAAAAATAACGAAAACAAATAACAGTAACAAAAATTTACAATAGCAATGAAAATGAATTGTTGCACTCGACTGTACTTTCGTCTACAACGCGCGCAAGTGTTGTGTACGAACGTAGCACTCACACTAAGGCACGGCGCAACGGGACGCGAGCGGTGATACGGCGCGGGGCGCGGGAGCCCCGGTGCCCTCCCCGACGTCCTGTCCCGTCCCTCGGATACCTATAATATGCGTACTGCGCAGCCACTAGCGTGCGTGTTCCGAGAGCTCATAAAGTTTTGCGCGAACTGTATCGTTAACGGGTGAAAAAAAATTCAATCACCTTTTCCAACAAAGTATGTAGACGAGTGAAAAATAATAATTCAAAAACCATCTTTTTTACATGAGATAGGCTCACGCTTGACTACAACTTGCCTATGTTAAGCAACGTTGTAATCTACGAGCTTGCACACTTACCTAGAATAAACCTTCCTTCTCGAGAAGTACTAATAATAATAAGAAAGACAATTTATTACTTTTCAGTGGAAAGCATAAGCGGCGGCGTCCGACTGATGTTCCGTCGAAACCCATACACGCACTGGGCGATAGCTTTCGAGTCTCCTCCGAAGTTAGAGTTGCGAGTACGAGGAAGATTCCAAGGAAGGCAACTCAAGCCAAGACTGGCGTCATTAGTGGCTGCACATATCAGGAGAGCAGTGGCGCAGAGACACACTCTGCCTAATTATAAGATAAGGTAAACCTATGACCAATTCTAAAAATCTCAGTTTCTCGTTTCTTTAATTGGGAATGGGTTTGCATCTCAATTTTTCTTTTTTTCACATGGAATCGGTTTGTATTTGACCATAATTCGTCTGAAAGTAAGTGATCTTTACGGTCTAGGATGGAACTTGCTTGCTTACCAAAGCGGTCTAACATTAGAATGAACTTCTCCGAAGCTAAAACTGCGAATTCGAGGAAGATTCCAAGGAAGGCAACTCAAGCCACGACTGGCGTCATTAGAGGCTGCACATATCAGGAGAGCACAGAGACACACTCTGCCTAGTTATAAGATAACGTAAGTTTTCGCAATAGTACTTACCATTTCTAAAACATAGTTCATAGTTGAAATTTAGGTAGATATGTAACCAGAAAATCAGTGGCGTAAGCGCTGCACCGCTAAGATATTCCACAATAATCGATTTTCACGTGAGTTTTGAGAGGTTTCGAGGTATTTAACTTCCAATAGACAATACTTTTTGAATAAGACATAATTATTGAAAGGATTCTACAAGTTACCCATGACCGCATCTCATCGTAGAAAATAAGTTTTTTTAGTTCATTTTATTTTAATTATCCCGACAGTTGAAAGCGACTTCTTAATGTAACTAAACTTTATCCAATCCCTTTTAATAAGAAAATGAATCAATAATCAGGTAAAAACAAATTTACTCTTTCCAGATACAAGCCCTTCTTCCCCAAGTCCGAGCCAGGCAGCACTGAGGCTGAAGACGGGCCCACTCCCAACGGGAAACTGACGGTGAGACTGGTAGAGGTGACCCGACTGCAGTACAGTGGGAGTCAGCAGGGTACGGCTAGAGTGGCTCTGGCTGTGGATTCTCATGGATGGGTAAGACATTTTTGTTGACCTATTTTATCCCACTACTGGGCAAAAATCTTTACCAACTCCCCGATGTGTCCCGGTCGATAGCCTCATCACGCCAAGCGCTTTGGAACCGGTCAAGATCTTGACGCCAGTGGGTTTTAAGTCTACCTTGTATTAAAAAACTAACCTCTAAGTGATTTTCGCGAACAAAAGTGCGCGAGCGGCAATCAAAACAAAAAATATAATCTGACATCTCCATAATTTATTGAGTACCTATTGATCGAAATCAAATTGTGATGTCCATTATGTAAAAAACAAACTGAGAAAGCCAATGGATTGTGGAAACTATATTCTAATTTACTATACAATTTTGATTATGATGAGGATAACTTTAAATAACGATCCATCTCAAATTCTTCCAGGTCTCCCTCCGCCGCGGCATTCTAGTCCTCGACGTGGTCCTTCCCTCTGTGTCCGGCCAGCTCGGCCTGGTCTGCTGCCAAGGTGTGGGTGCAGTGCTGGTAGACACCGTGGTTCCGATGTCTCCGGCCTACCGAGCTGACTTGCGCAGAGACGACGTGCTGCTGGCCATCGACAACAAACCTGTCAACAATGTCGCTCAGGTGAGAATCTACAATGTTCTACTAACATTGTAGAATGTTCTCGGCCTGCTCTACTATCAAGGTATGGGTGCAGCACCGTACCGTCCCTTGATGTATGTGCGTGCGTACTTACGTAAATATCAATGTACGGTACGGTAGACCACTGCAAAAATTGTACGAGAGTTGCAAATTCTGATGTCGAGAGTTATCTAACCACATTTTAGGGCCGCGTGGCGTAACGACTGCCGTACTCTGAAACGAAAGAAAAAACGAAAACCTCACGAAAGCGCTCAACTGGAATGCCACTAAAAAGTTTATATTTCTCTTATTTCAGGTTGGCAAACTCCTCCGTCAAGTGGAGCGTCGAGCAGTCACCGTCCGAGTACGTCGAGGTGGACCTTCCTCCACCAGACGAGAGGAAGCAACCCTAGAACCCAAACGGATGAAGACCAACTTCTCCTTTAGAAGAGTCTCTGAAGTAATGGAAGGAGTTAGACTGCAAAGCATGAGAGCTGCCACTGGAAGATCTACAGCATCAGTAAGTTGTTTTAGATTGTACTAAGAAAATATTTTACAGACTTGTTTTTCCACCAGAACGTAAGGAAATAAATATTGAACTCAAATGAATGGAGGGAGCTATTCGTCAATGAAACTTCAGTTCTTGAAGTAAACTAATTCTCTAGTCTAGAAAGGAATCTGAGTCTTTATAGTCAATAAGAACCACTTTTTGAATCTTAATTTTCAGGAATCAGACTCCCCAGCAAAGACAGCACCAGAACCGCAACCCGAAACCGAAACACCCACGAAAAAGACAGAACCCTCCCGAACTCTTTCCAAAACTGAATCGTCCCCTTCGGCGAACCTTGGCTTGCGCAAGCGCCGATGCTCCGTCGAAAACAAGTCTTCTGACAGCTCAGCCGGCAGTACGCCACCAGCCTCCGGAGCAAGCACACCTCTTAAAACCACTGCTACCAACAAAACCGTCAAACACCCAGACTTGCCAATCATACGAACAGACTCCTCCGAATGCACTTTAGACGAAGACGAACAGATATTTGAGACAGGAGGTCCGAGGCAGACAGAACACGTAGAAATCTGCCAAATGTATTGGACTAAAACAACTCCTTTGAAACCTATCATTCCTTTTGACGAGGAAACTGAGTTCAAATTGAATGAGAATCATAAGTATTTGAACGTGAATGTATGGGCGTCTATAGGTGGGGAGAAGGAAGAGGTGTTGTTAGGATATTTGAATATACCGCTGGCAGCGTTGCTTGCGGAGTGTCAGGACTCGACGGTGCCGCATCATTTGAAGCGGTACCAGTTTCTGCCGCCAGATGTCGATATTAAGTTTAGGTGAGTAAAAACTTCATACTTAATACGGATAAGTAAACATGGGTAGAGTTTACCAGGGACCATGTTTACTGAGTATTACAATTTAGTAGCATTTGAACTTCAATCCTCCAATCAGCAAAGCCACAGAATAAAGCGATGCCGGTTTTACGGCAAAATACAAAAACTCGAAGTGCTTTGTTTTTTTGCTTTTTTATTATTTCATAGTAAGAACAGCAAAACTTTGTAATTCTTTACCGGCGGCCCTGTTCCCAAGAATCATTTATTGCAAGGTCTTAAGTCTTTACTGCAGTGTGTCAATATGTACCTTTCCAGCAAAAGCCACAAGCTCTCGTCCCACGCTGGCTTCGAGCCGTGCCTCTGTTTCGGAGACGCCCTCATCTGGTGGGAGTGGGAGGGAGTGACGTCATCACGCACCCCCCCGCGGGCCCGCGACCCCGCGCCCCCTAAACCGCAGAAAACTTCAAAACTTACGCACGATTTCGTGAGGACCCACTTCCATAGGTCGACGCAATGTGATTTTTGTAATAAGAAGGTAAGTGTTTAAAATAAAAGTAAAAGCCAATCCTTGTGATAATTTAGGAGCTACGCTACCAATAACTTATTACACAGAATGAGTACCATCTGATCCGCTACTCCAAAGGCAATTTATTCTAAGTCTGTGTCTGTGTATGGAAATGTTCATAAAAATGACCTAATTTCCAGATCTGGCTGAAAGATGCCATGCAGTGTGGTAGCTGTGGTCTGTGCTGTCACAAGAAATGTGTCGCTAAATGCCAGGAGTCGTCTGTGTGCGTCACTCATAGAGACCCTAGTAAGTATTTACAAGCATTTTAATATATGTACATAGATTCTATTTCTTATCGAATGGCAGTGGCCAAGTTAGGTGCCGAGAGTTTATCAAGCTACCTCAAGGGCCTCTGACATGGCTAATCAGATAAAATAAATAAAATAAAATGCGAGTGTGACAGTGTGGTGCTCGGTATTGCTGTGTATTCTGCTTTGACATTCTGACGCATCCTGGTTCGAATCCGGCCCTACACCAATGACTTGAAAGTTGTGGATTTCCACTTAATGATGAAATAAAATATCGTGAGAAAACCGATGTGTTTGAGGACTACATCATTCGAGAACATGTGTTTTCCGTGGAAGGATCTGGGCGTCCACCATGATATACTTATGAAAACTTGAATGAATGAATGAATGTGAATGAATGAATGAATGTATTTATTGTCCGAAAACTAGGTATAATACAGATCTTAAATAATATTTCACATTTAGCACGCTAGTTTTTACCTTGTTAGGTTTACAGACATAAGATATCTAATTGAATTAAAAAGAATCCGTCAATATAACATTTAAAAAAGAAAAAATATTATAACTAATGTCAAAACTTATAACATAGGTATTTCACAAATTATGATATTACAATAAAATGTCAACGATTATGTACATGATGAAATAATTACATTACAAATAAAATGTCAATACACAATACTACTCATACATTTATGTGTTCATCTTTGAGAAACTCATCAACGGTGTAGTATGCTTTTGAAATCAGAAATTTGTGTAGATCATGTTTAAACTTGTTTATATCATTAGTGGGGCGAATTGACTTAGGTAGTTTATTAAACACAGTGGGTAACATACAAATAATACTATTTCCTAAATAAGCGGTACTACAAGTTGGCGTTTGCAGTTTTCCAGCATGTCTGGAGTTTTCAGGGAACATTCTGAAGAGCTCAGAGTTAGTTTTAGCAAATATTGCTACTTGACTTATGTATAAACAAGGTACAGTTAAGATTTCAAGTTTTACGAAACGCTTTCTACATGAAGTTTTTTTTACTAATTCTACAAATTGATCGAATGCAGCGCTTTTGAGCCCTGAGTACTTTCATCCTGTCAGTTGAGTTGCCCCAGTACATAATACCATAACGCAATATAGATGCTACGTGACCGTGATAAGCTGTTAATAAAGTTTTATCATTTGCGACTTTACGTAATTGGTATAGTGCATAAGCGAATTTGTGTACCCGCTTACAGAGGCCATCAATATGCTCCTTCCAATCAAGCTTCTGGTCAATGTTCACTCCTAGAAAAAGGGCAACCTTTACTTCTGTTACTTTTTCATTCTCATGGTAAATTTCCAGTTCAGAGTTTTCATTGTGTCTATTTCTGTAGTACATTATGTTCGTCTTATTTATATTAATTTGAAGATTATTATTTACTTTTTTAACTTGACGATGACTTGTAGACCCCCATTAATGAGGAATAATGAGGAGGGGATTATTTTGTTTTCTTTTTTCAGCATATTTCTTAACTCTCGTTTTTGTGCTCTGAGTACCCTTTTACCACCCTGTTGTGGTTTTAAGTGATATTTGCGTTGCTATGAGATGTTGTACAGGCGTTTTCACAGTCAGTCTAATACATCATTGCTAGTAAAGTTGTTTACAATATTTTGTGTAGGCACTGCTACTTATAATTTAAATTCACTGTTATGACCTTTTTTTTCTTTGTGATTTTCATTACATTAATTCTTACTTTCTTGAAGAGTTTAAAACCAACGGAAGACCAGCGCTGGTTGCTTCCACACAACCAGCATTATGCTGAGTTGGGGCTGTGTTGTGGCAGATTTTTATGTTTGTTTATTATGTTTTTACTCCTGTGTGTTCTTCTGTTAAATCTGTCACAATAAATGTTTTCTTTCTTTCTTTCTTTCTTTCTTTCTTTCTTTCTTTCTAAAAGTTTATTCAAATCAAAGGATCACTAATGGAATGGACAATAATGGACTATTATAACTCCAGCCTTTTCCTCTCTAGTTTATTTTTGCTATCAGTGAAAGATTACTATTTCTTTTAGTTACAGTGATAATATGTACCTACAGTTACTTGTAGGATAAGCTTTTTATCATGGTAATGGTAACTAATTGACTCCCAATACAACATACCTGAAACATGTTTTCGGTGCAGATCCTAAATAGTCATTGTCATAGTTTATTCCCGCATGGCACAAGTAATAAAGGAGAAAAAAAAAATTATGAATATTAAAATTTGTAATTATTTGTGTTAAGTCTGGTCGTTTCTATGTATAATAAGTATGTACATATTTACAAAAGAAAAAGTATACTTATATGTATTATATCCGTTATCTAGTACCCATGATACAAGCGTAAGCTTAGTATGGGGCTAGATGGCGCTGTGTGATATGTCCTGAAATATTTATTCATTATTTATGTGCGAATTGTAAAGTACACACTTACACATTATTTCAGATAATAATAAATTTGTAAATACATTGTCGATTCATCTTATAAACATTAAACATCGAGGGAAAGGAAGAAAGCAAACGTATCAAAGTCGTGTATTTTTAATCGGCCCAAATTCTTTCTTCGGGCAATGTACAGAGCTTTTAAAATGTTTTGTACGTTAAGGGTGACTTACACTTTATTTTTATCAACTAATTTTGCGAACTTACCTTATCTTTACTTTCCATTAATCTAGAAAGAAGTCATGTATCTAACACTCAATGATTTTATCTAGGTAAATGCGCCTTGCTATTATAACCAACGACAAAATGTACCTTATGTATTGCGAACGTCAATCCACATTTATTTGTTTCTTATGGGCGCTACCGTGGGTAGGTTAACACGTTAATTTGTGGGTAGGTATGCCACTTTGATATGAATTAAAATATAATATCGAAAATCATGATTGCTTTATTGATAACAAGAATCTATATTGCAAACACAATTAAAAATACTTTATGTACATAATTTGTTAAAACATACCCATTCAACTTGTGCTTATATTCAGGCTTTGTAGGAGATTTACTTACCTACTTACTACTTCAATTTCATCAAAAAATGGTTTTAGGTAACATCCAGTGTAATCATACCTTTATGTACGTTTAATTAAATCTTAAAAAGGATGTATATTTACAAAAGTTAGCGCTTTAAACACTCTTGAAACGTTGCCAAAGATTTTTGAAATGGCCAGAAAGCGGTCTTCGGCCTTCACAAAAATAGCATTTCGGATTTCTAAATACGCAGTTTTAATGTTGCTTTTAGTAATTAGCTTAGACAAAGATCTGGACACTAAGGTCGTTTGGCTTGCCAATTTACCTATCTGTACAAAAAACAGCTAGTTTCTTCTGTATTCTGGATTAAATTTGTTGACAGGAGAATTCAGAATTGGCACTAAAATAATCAGAAAACATTTTGGCACGCAGATAAAACATTTATATTAACGTTTCCTATTCGTATTCCATTAAATTCACGAAGTATGAAAAGCGTAGATTTATAAGGTGGAAGATTCAGATTCAGATGTCATTTATTCGCATGTTAAATGGGTACCTACAGTAGATCTTAATTAATATAAGTTTCACCATTACCTACAACCTTACATAAGGTACCTACGCAAATATAATATTTTTTTCTTAAATTCATATAGAAGGTACTTGATTAAAATACATTAAATATACTATTATTTCTTAAA
This sequence comes from Macaria liturata, assembly GCA_964023185.1. Lineage (NCBI taxonomy): Eukaryota > Metazoa > Arthropoda > Insecta > Lepidoptera > Geometridae > Macaria > Macaria liturata. The sequence goes on along the minus strand of OZ026807.1, from coordinate 3,078,758 downwards.
TTTTATTAAAGCACGATGTTTGATTCGTTGATTCAAAAGTCTCCGTTTTCCTGAATATATATTTTATTTAAACATCAAACAGCAGCACAGATAAACCACTATTTCCTGTGACGTTACTGGCCATTGAATTACCTACGAGTAAGTATTCAATACAATTATTCAATTCAATTATGTTTATTTGTAATAACTTAGCCTACTTACAGAAAACTATGCTTACCTAGGTATTATTCCAGAAGTTCACATATAAAGTTAACCGCATTCACACAACTTTAACTGTTTGGTCACGATACATAGGTTTACGGTAGTAACATCGATTACAATTTTCTGTAAGTAATTTAATTTTAATCACGAAATACAAAAGTTTGTTTTGAGGTTAGGTTGTAATGTAAACATTGGCTATGCGTGCATGCAAAAAGTCGCACCACCTTCCGAACTAATCCGAAGATTGTATCTCGGCCGACGGCGACCCTCTCGCACACACTCAGCGCGTTAAAAGATAGGACGACAAGGATAGTCAATTATAGTATATTTTGTGATCACATCGCACTAACATTGATTCATCTCATCGCTAAAATCTACATTCTATTTTACTATTGTCAATCAAACTTTGGACATAAATTATACATAACTTTACCTACTAATCAATTCTTATTTCATTATAATTTGCAAAACTAAATTTATTTAGTAAACATAACAATTACAAATCAAGCTTTTGAAAACAATATTTAAACACCCAATTACTTTACTAATTAGTTCATATTTCTTTATCACTTGCAATACTAAAATGTTAAAACACTAAGCAATATTTGAATCATCGCTCGTCGCAATAAATTCCTAGTTGTATGTACGTAATGATAAATAATGAAACTGTAGTTTATTACGCAAAAGGAGAATTCCGACATTTCTGACAACTATACATGTTATACAGGGGTATTTGTGAACAAGTATCAATTTTAAAAATTTTATTTATGAGATGTGAAGGCAATTCTGTTAATTTTTCAGGACATTCATAATTTTAACTAGTCATCAGAGGCCCTTAGGGTGGCTTGATGAACTCTCGACAACAGAGTTGACCACTCTCATTCGATAAGAAAAAGACTAGTCTATAGAGACAAAACTAATATTTTTAGGCCATATAATATTTTGCAAGTTATCAGTCTAATTAAAAGAAAAAGGGTCCGTCTTGAAAAGAACAAAAAAATAATTTGCGAAAGAAAATATACATACTGAAAGAAACTGAAATTATTTTTTATAGATTTAAAGCAAGCATGTCGTACGCAAAGAAAACTAGTTTGAAAATGTGAAGCAAGCACTATAAATCAGCATGCTTGTTCAATGTTCAATAAAATAAATAAATTGTTTTTCAAAAAAATCAAAAACTGACTTTTAGTCTTCTGTCAGTAAAAAGTGAATAAATAATTTATTGTCTTTTTCCACTTCAAAATTCCGAGTTGGGAATAAAGAATCTATAAAATTATTGGAACTTACAATCATTTAGGGAGTCCTATTGAAATCCGTAATATTTGTTGAATATGTTAGAACATATGAATATTACTTGTAGCCTTGAATAAAAGTAAAAACAATACAACAATGTGTATTAAAGTATTGCGCGAGCGCAACTAGTGGCAAGCTATGTGGGTAACGCGGAAGGAACGAACGTGCTCCACTTTTGTATGAAACTATCCAATACAAGGTAGAAGTAATAAAAAAGAAAGATTCTAAACATTACAAGAATGTCTCCTATTTGATTTGTCTTCGGTATTCGAAGGTAAGGTATAAGAAAATAAACGAGTTTTAATCTTACTCCTCCTCCTCGTCGTATTCCTCATTGCTGAGGGCCGTGACTCCCCCGCCGAATCTTATTGTTTATGTACCTACCAATGACTTGTATTTTCAAGTTATGTGTGGATTTGCACTTGCTTAACGGTAAAGGAAAACATCGTGAGGAAACCGACATGTTTGACATGTGTCTTCCGTGGAAGGTCCTGGGCGTCCACCACGATGTATCTGCCCATGAGAACTCCCTTATCGAATTAATTGTGCGGGGAGTCACGACCCTCAGCCATGAGGAAATACGACTAAAGAGACGAGATTTTTTAGTAAATAAATAGGCCAATCTCGTCAAATAAACAATTTAATAGCTACGAGTACAAATATAAACCAATGTTTTACCTACGTAAACTCTACAAAATCTTGGCAATGGTTCTTTATATTTTAATTTGGTTTTTTCCTCAATTTCGCGTATACAGATCGTAAGTTTTAAAATCGTTGTTTTCGTATCTGTTGATTGTAAACATGTTTTCCGGATTTGCTGAATCGGGGATGAAATACTGCGTAGTGTTATTTTGAAAAAATCTGATTTAAATATTTGGATTACTAGACGAGCTGTCTTTGATAGATTTTGATGAATAGACAATCTACGCATGACCTATACCTAAGTACATATTAGCTACTGTAGAGCAGTCTCATATGTCCTTTAAACAACTTTCTATTAACTTAAACTTTTATTGGAAAATTAGCGAAAAATATCACAATACGCAAAATATAAAATGCATAGTCTGCAAAATACGCAGGTTCGAATCCTGCCGGTCGTGATAATTTTCGCTCATTTTCCAATAAACATAGTGCGGGCTTAGCACTTGACAAAAATAACTCATAACTTTCTATTAACTGCAAGATACGTTTCTGTGGAATAAACCTATTTATTTATCAACATAAGTTCGCCGTCACTCCAAAATATGAGCTAACAATGTCTATATTTTCTTCTTACTGAGGGTTGCGGCTCCCCCGCAGAATTCACAATTCATTTGAGGAAAGAAGCTCTCTTTTTTTTTGTTGTAATTTCAACACTTATATACCATTATAAGGTCGCCCAATGTTTCTGGTTACCTTCTACCTTTTCATGTAAATTGTATACTTTGTTTTGGTGTACAATAAAGTATATTTGATTGATTGATACCAACTAAAGGAAATAAGCTCTCTTTCTTGTTTCTTGTATCGGAACCGAAGATTCCACTGCAGCCTCTATAACTTACTCTCTTTATCCATTGTCTCCAGGTACTCCAACCCGTCTGAACAGCGCTCCTCCGGAGGTGATAATGACGGAGCCTGATGCAAACACAGACCCTGACTCCGAAGACGAGGCTGCTGCCGAGAGGAAAGACTCCTTGGATGTTCAGGAAGAAGGTGAGATTGGTATAATACCTCATTTGTGTAGAACTATTGGTAATTAAAGCAAAACTTTTTACAGTCTGCCTTCGTACGGCAATAACAAATAATTGGTGACAATAATAGTCGTTTAATTATTTTTATTGCTACGTTTGTCTGAAATCGCTTTAACACAAATGCTATCGAATTTTTTGTATGCATCAGGATACGAATTTGTGTACTCAAATTGTAAAAGATTTTGTTTTGATAAGTTCTCTATAGTCCAGTATGTACTCGTATATAGAAAAAAATATATAAGTAGTTGATATCTAAAAACGTAATACACTAAAAACTAATTGATCTAAATTTTGCATTATGATTAGATTGAACGTTAAAATGTAAATTTGACAAAATAATATTGACGCTAATGTTATTCTCTAGATCGTTACACTTAGGACAAAATAACTGAAAATTTAAATAGAATCAATTAATCAACAACAAGTTACAATCGGACACGCTAAGAACAAACGCTTTGTACTAATATCAGAACTTTACAATATTGTACAAATCTAAAAATACATTAAGTATGTTTACTTATTTTATTTTTAAATACATCCCAAATAAATTATCACAAATTTTCTTTGTATACAGACGAAAAGTTCGAATGCTGAACTCGCCTTACACTCCGGATTTCCTGATATTTCTACAATATCCTGATATATCTACATAGCTACACACACGTACGTTTATATGTTATATGTTAGTCTGTTTGAACCCCTTGTGTGTGTCTTTAGGCTCTTATGTACCTGAGTACCTATTATTACTATGTGCCCATAGGCTCTTATGTAATGTATAACTACCTAATAAATGTGTAGATTTGTATACCTACCTATAGCTGAATTAGTACAAATACAAATAATTTATTGGACAAAAATACAAATGTAAAAACGTACCTAGTATTTTATGATAGGTTATGTAGGATATGCAAGTAGTCTTGATAATCTCTATAGTCAGTTGCTTTTGTAATTAACAATAAATTAACTACGATGCTAATTAAGATAGAATAGGTTTTCTAAACACATACTACTTAATTAAAAAAGAAATCAAAATTTAAAAATGCCACGTCTACTTTCAAAAGTTTAAACCAAATGTAATCCATTCAAGAATACCTAAATAAATGTAAATAGGTTTCTTCTAGGCAAGCGTGCTACATCGTAGAGAACAGTGGTGCTTAACATCAGGCGGGCTGTAGTCAAACGTAAGACTATTTCGTGATAAAAAAAAATGCTAATTTTAATTTGTACATCACACACTAACAAACAAAAGAAGTTCGTGAAATTTCATATTTCTGTAATTTGAGAGTACCTAATTATCACGAAATTTGTCGAAATATTTTTTCAAAACAGTGACTAATTAGAATTGCGAGTACCTATAATTAACTGCCTTACGAGAAATTCAGAAACATTAACACATCAGACAAACTGAAAAACTAAAACATGGCTCATATTTTTTTTTTTTTCCGTCTTTTTATCTTCTTTCAATTCCATGTCAATAGCGAAGAATCTTTACCGACGATTCGACCGACACTCAATAAATCTATTTCTTACAATTAAATAATGTATAATAAGTTTATCTGTAAGCCAGTAAAACTTTCCCAACAACAAAATTTAAAAGGAGCATCATCTTACAATTCCTTTTATATGTGGTAACTGTCCTTTAACGCTCTGCTGGATTATTACCACTGTTTAGCACGATTCAAGCCCCCGTATAAAACCTGCTATTTTAAACCTTATTTCTATTGCCATAAGTATCATAATAGCTCAGCAATCAAATTTATTGGATTAGCAAATGAATTATCTAGTGACTTCCAAAATGATTGCTAAGTCTAAGTGATATGTTTCGTCAATAAAACAGAGCTATTGCCGTATCTTACTAATTATCAAATTAATTAGGAATGTTTTAGGACATAAAGATGATTTGCAATGTTGCATTTATGCACTTGTATGGAGGTCAAAATTTAATAAGTACCTATATCAGGCAATATTATTGGAACTGCGTCTTTCGTTTTCCAGAATATCATAATATTTCCTAGAACAAAATCGATTCAAAAGTTACTAATTTAACACACCCAGAGAATGAAAGATATAGAAACAGTATGTACCTACTTAGTTATTTAGTTATGTACCTACCTAAGTATATTTTTTTCGTTTACATGTATGTGTTATTAACCTTCAGTCGTTATGTATAGATCGATTGATTGTGTCCTATAGTCTGAAATTTATTTATTTATTTATGGGATAAAAAGTGGGATAGTTGGAAGTGTACAGGGAAGATAAGCCACGGGTAAGCTAAGGTTGGATGAAAAACAAGTAGGTTATGAACATATTTTAAACTGTTATTTCTATTATCAGAGTCTTCTTATCGAATGAGAGTGGCCAACAGGTGTCGAGAGTTTATCAAGCCGCCAAGGTCTCTGACATGGCCTAACGCCTGCCGTACTAAACAAACAGCCGGTACCTACAATTAAACGTGTCATCCGACCCACGGAAGCGCCCAGACTGGATTATAGTTATCATAGTTATACATATATGTACCTCTAGACTCTAGAGCTTTCATAATATAAGCGGCGGGGTACCCGTTTTAGGTATACCCTACACTACATGTTTTTTTTCCATGGAAGGACCTGGGCGCCCACCACGATGTATTTGCCCAAGAGAACTCCTCTAACGAATTAATTCTGCGGGGGAGTCACGACCCTCAGTCATGAGGAAATACGACTCAAGAGAGACATGTTTTTTTTATTATAATACCGGCTATTTCCTCCGCAGGTGGTGGAGCTATGAGCGCGCTGGTGGCAGGCCTCCGTCGCGCCGGCTCCGCGCACTCGCTGTCGGCACCGCGCTCCAACTCGTCATCCAGGTCACTGCCGCCTTCACCTAGTCATACTCCCAGGTATGTTGTCATCATTATCATTACTATCATCAACCCCTAGACCTACTGCTGGGTTTAGGCCTGTGTCTTAATATACATGAGCTTTGATCTAGCGCAACCTTCATTTTAATTTGCTTATGAGGTAGCACACAATTAAAAAAAATAACTTTCGGCATCAGATTTGATTTTGGATATTAAATGGCTTTGTTATGGCTTTTCTGACTTTCTGACAGTGACACCTAAGTTTTTAATTACAAAACTAAGTGCACATATGTATAGTATACTATATCAAGGCTCGATACCCAGTAATTTCACCGGAAACATTTGCCCCAGCAATTTAGCCTTAACAATTTATAATGGAAGGAAAAGTACAAATCGCTTCCTACAGCCATGGCCCCGAGTTAGCGTGTATGGGAATACAGCCCTCTGACCTTGCGTTCAAACCTATGATTAGTTGTTGCAATAGAAACGTTATCTTTAAAGCGAGTGAAACCGGTTCTTATTGGGTGAGCAGTAGTAAGCACGATCCATCTTAGGCCATAGCTATTGCTTATCATCAGGCAAACTATGGTCAAGTGCAAACCTATTTTGGGGCTCTGCCTTCTAATCTAGAGGTGCAGTTTCGATTCCTGCATAACACAAGTGATTTTGAATTAAATAAATATGACTACTTGTGTTGAATCTGGTCGTTTCTATGTGTAATAAGTATGTATTTACGAAATAAATGTATACGTGTATTATATCCGTTATCTAGTACCCATCATACAAGCGTACGAGTAAGCTTAGTATGGGGCTAGATGGCGCTGTGTGATATGTCCTGAAATATGTATTTATTTATTTTAGTAAAAAAAATATGCCATGAGATAGTCAAGGAGGCACCGTAATACAGTTGAGGTTCCAAAGACTCGCACCAAGCGCTTTGCTTCGACTTTCATCGTGCGAACAGCCCAACTGTGGAACTCCTTGCCCGAATCTCTATTCCCCTTGAACTATAATTTGTCGGTCTTCAAGTCGAGAGTAAACCGGTTTCTTCTAGGCAAGCGCGCTACATCGTAGACTATAACGTTGCTTACCATTAGGCAAGTTGTAGTCAAGCGTAAGCCTATATCATGTAAAAAAAAAAAAAACTGCCGTTGTGGTAAAGTTGGTGGGGATAGCCCTTTAGCTACCATCTATGCCCAAGCAACAAGTATATTGGGCTATTTCCAGCGTCGGAACAATCACGATCAAGCTTTGCGTGCTAGGCTAGTGGTGTGTGGAATAGAGATGAAATGTTGAAGCATTACCCACATTCAAGAAGCATTTTCGACGCGACATTTGTTAGGAGTTACTATTCAATAGTATTAATTGTTTGTAGCGTCAAACCAAGTTAATAGTTTCTAGGTCGACTTTGTCGATTGATTGATGTATTACATTACATTGTGTTGTTTGATCGCATGACATGTGCGATTAAATTACCTAGGTATTACTTTTTATAAGGCTATAGAATACCATAGACGTAAAAACTCGGTAGTACACACATAACCAAGTAAAAAGGCTTTTAAGTCATATAGGCTTCAAGTAGTGTAATCTAGCTAGTATTTGTTGAAGTGGGGGATCTAACTAAGGCTATTTGTCTACATATAACACGTAAAAGACTTTGTATGCTATGGTTAATATAACTATGATTTTTTACATTTGAGCTCGCTGTAGTATATAAACGTCAGTCTTGCTGTAGTATATAAACGTCAGTCTTGGCTTCATCACGACCCAGTCTCTGAAACGCGTTTGCTATTTTGGCGCCTGGCTTCTTACAGGACAAGTATTACAGTATAGTTTCTCCTATCCTTCAACAGGCGTATCTCCCAGGGTCCTGTTTGTTCCTATTACATGCAAATGCCAACAATGAGCTAGCCGTAGTATATAAATATCAGCCTGTGCTCCATCCAGGAAGCAGTCCCTGGAGCGGTGCGGGAACCCGTTCAGCGGGTGCGCGGCGGCGTGGGGTGCGCGCGGCGGCGTGCCCGCCATGTTGGCGCCGGCGCTGCGGAGCGCTCTTCCGCCGGACGCGCTGCTGGCTGCGGCGAGGGACTCCGCGCCTGAGCTCGCTGCCAAGCTGTCGCCAGCTACTATACATGAGATGGTGAGTAGCACAAGTCACCAGCTAAGTCACCATCATCAATTTAAGGGCAAGGCCCTTGTCTGTGGAGCATGCGCCATCCTTTCCGATCTTCCTTGACCTTTCCTTGACCCGCCTTTGCGGGCGTCATGTCGTATAAGGAGAAGGTCATACATGGACCAAGTAAAAGAAAAGTCTTTTACTTGGTCCATGTATGACCTTCTCGGCCTTCCTCTTCCTCTTCGGGCTTCCAATTTTCCTTCATTAATGTTTTTCATAAATTCGTCATGTCGTATAAGATGGCCAACCATCTTCCCTCTTCTATTTTCAATGGTCGCCATTATAAGTCTCCATACTTGTATGGTGACTCTCTTTGTGGATTTCCGGCATGGAAAAAAGGCGTCTATGAATGAAGTAGATTCTATAACGGCTATTTTTATATAGTTTAATACATGATACCTCGCGTCACATTCATTACTGAGGATCGTAAATTTCATGTTCCATATTGAGTTATCATCTCGATGACTATCCTCTTCATCTGTTTCTATTAGAAACGACATGACCAAATTGACCAAGTTGTAAGTCTACACTGCTTGTACACCTGTCAATAATCATTCAGATGATCATCTATCTGTAATCTCTCTGTCTTCAATAAACTCTTATCGATGGCGCAAGATCGTGTGGGAGAAAATGATCCGTGGCGGGGGTCACGACCCTCAGCAATGAGGAAAACGACGCGAGGAGGAGGAGGATAATAAACTCTTAAAGTTTGGTAGAAGATTGCTTACCCCTAACTTTCACTTCTTTTCCAGCTTCAAGCAGTTCGCGAGGAGCTATCGGCAGAAGACGCCGGTGACGGTGGCGAGAGTCGCGCGTGTGCGCTGACAGCACTGATGCTTCACTGCTGTGCTGCAGCCCAGCTGGCGCAGCAGCGGGTAGACGCGCAGCCGCCGACCTGAGTTCAATATACTGTTGGTTCAAAGCATATCTGGTCTTTTTATTTGTTCCATTGGTATTCCAGTTCTTCTCTTTCTTTAAAATTATATACGATTTGATTTGATACAGTTTGGAATAAAAGTAACCTAAATCCAAAATCAACACCGTAAAATGCTTTAATCACTATGAAAATCATTTAGTATACATAATCTAATAGCAGAGCATCGATACGCACGATACGAGATAAACTGATTTATAGTTTTCACGATGCATTGTGGAAGAAACAATCGAAAACTTTGTCATTAGGTAACTTACACTGAAATTACAGTACATATTGTTAACGAAGCTTACCTAGTCTACTAGCCTTCAAAAATACGTAGCTTACCTTTTTGTATAACCTTTTCTTTTACATAGGTGGTGTCACTTTAAGGAGTCTTTATTTGTGTATTTTATGCATTAGTAAAGTCCTTAAAATAAATATAATATTCAGGCACATGCAAACAAGCAGACTTTAAAACTAATTTTCATATCCCATTTCTAAGAAACGAAAGTCCTACAGAGTATAAAGAGCACGTAAAGTGATCTTCAAAAGACCTTCACCGCAAAGGAAATCCTCATCACCGAATTACGCACAACAGATCATTAAAAACATGTGCTGTTGATACACATCCAGTGCCATTACACCCATATAGAATTTGTCTATAAACAAAGAAAACTTTCTGGCGCAGGATCTTAAACAGCAGTAACTATACCAAATCTTACAGAAATATCAACCCTAACTCTTCCCAGTTAAGATCTAAAGTAGCTCAGTCAATTTCAGATATCAAGAACAAATCAAGACACGACAAAACCAATCCTAAAGCCACTTATCCAAGGTTCAAAGTTCTTTGAGATGAAAGGTAATCAAGTCTCTTCCTCGTGTAAATCTGCGTCGAAATCCGTTCGCGAGGAAACTGGCTGGCGTCCAGGTTCTCCTGAAATAGCACAAAGGATCGACCTCAGCTTTCCCCGACTTCTGCGAAGTGTCAGCGGACTGGACACAGAATATACGGAAGGTGGTTGGAAAATTTGGTGCGTCATTGAACGCGTGGAAGTGCGTGATGTTTGATTGCGTGGAAACTGTTTTGTATCACTTTCCTTTTGTTTTGATATGTTAGTTTGTATACGTGATATATATATCCTATTTGGTGATTTGGAAAATTTGTAGGAACTGGGCAATTCAGGAAATGCAAGACGGGACTTACAAAATGAACTGTTTCAAAAAGTTCAGCTAAACTTTGAGAATTGTTGCGATCGAGTAAAAGTGGATCTAAGGCAACAATTCTTTCTCTTGTTTTTAATTGAAATGCCATTACATAATTTCTAGTAGCGTATTTAAATTTAAAGTATTGATATATCTATCAAATTATAAGCTGAAAAAACTTCTAAGCAATTTCCTACATTAAAAAAAAAAACATCTTCATCCATTTTTTTTTAAATTGCACAAGATTTTAACATTTCGACAAGCCATTAGCGATCTTCTTATATCCGTGGTGAAACATGTTTTTAAAACTCCAAATTTTTTTGTTTCCTCCACATGATTCACTTCATGACACAACCTTTCCAACATACAAGAAATATAGAGCAGCGAAGCTTTTGTCACTATCGAAAGTATCAGCTCTTAGAATCCGCTGCATAAGCCTCCTGGGGAGGAGGCTTATGCAGCGGATTCTAAGAACTGATGATGACAATTAAAGTATCTTAAGTATATTTTGAGAATTTTCGATGCTCGTAGAATATAACTTGTTTGTTTTGAAAGGTATCCAAAATTACTCTAGTCAAAGGTAGTATCTCGATTCAGTACTCATTTGTTTTATTTTTATTGTTACATGAAGTTTTTACCAACTTATTGATGTGTTGATTTTTATTTGTTATATTTCTTTCATTGTTGTTGAGATTCATGATATTTAGTAGAGATATTAATATAATGAGTCTAATGATAGTATTGAGTTTCTATTACTCAGTAAAAATCATACTTATTTATTTATTTATGCTATACACAATACAAAATCATATTTTAGAAACTTATTCTAAAAAAGATTGAATTGTGTGACCCTGTTGCTTGTTTGAAGTTTAGGGTTTTGCACGTTTCTTACAACATCTACTTAAACACTATTTTCCTTATACTAATTTAGTCACTTACTACATGGCTAAATACTTAATAGGTAAGCGTTAGTTGCTAGCCCGTAAATAAAGATAAAAATATTATTATCGAACGAAAATCATTTCCTTAAGACGAAAAACTCATATCAAACAGTTTTATAAACATGTACATCAATACATACCGCACGCACAATTAAAACCGACCAGAAAGTGGGTGAGCGAGAAATTTTCCGTAACGCGTCGATTCGACGTAATAACAGAGTTTCCCAATAAATTGTAGACGCTCCAAAAACTGGGTCAGTATAGAAGGAAGTCGACTCGGCCACACTCGAGGTCGAGTGGTAAAATTAGAATAAGTACTAGTATGATGATGATACAAAAATTTAGTTATTGATAAAATATATGACTAGTTAAGTTGACTTACTAGCCTGGTCTCGTTTACGGATCTTATAGTCTTAGGTATTCGCTAAAATCTCCTTGACCATCCCATATGATCAAAGCGGATTCTTTGTTTAAATATCAAAAGAAACATTCATAAAATGGGTAAAGTGACTAATTAGTAAATAACAATAATTAGTAAACATTAGTAAATTACCATAAAATTGATTAATCTTATTCTAACTACGCTCAAAATAAAGTTATTCCAGTGACTTAGCATTTAAATTAAATAATTAGGCTATACCAATATGATTCACAAATCCAGGTAGAGCTTTAAATTAAACCTAACCTGATTTACAAACGCATGTCGAAAATAAGAGTGGGCAGAGGTGGCACTGACCTATAAAATTGCACCAAATGTATTGCCTATATTTAACACACAAACATTGCGAATAGGTGAAACAAGAAAGAGTATTATCGTGATAGATAAATGGTAGAGAAATAGGTTAGATTATATATTAAACTGTAACACAGAATTTAGACTCCTTTTTGCTGTCATAATTTGTAAATTAAGTTTTTGTTATTGTAAGCATTTATTATTAGTTTAATTCATGTTTTTTTATGGTTCTAGTTATGTATTAAAGCTAAATAAATAGCATAATAAATAAAGTAAATTTTAAGGGGTTTCCAATGAGGATGGCATTTACATACATGGTTTTCAATACCCCGAAAAATAAACATTGATCTTATACATTGTATTACAGAAACTCCGTTTTAAGAAAGTCCTGGGTGTACCCAACACACTCACAAACATAAAAAAATTATAAGTTATTGCAAAAGATCTATTCTATCTTCGAGTCTTTATACTAGCTACGCATGACTGAATTTTACAACTGGCATCAAAACAAAACTGAAAGGAAAAACATGATTACGTCTGGCAGTTCCTTGTTTTGCTAAAATAAATAAATCTCTTGATGTAAATACTTTAATATTAATCGGGCACGGGAGTTCAGAATATAGTTTCTGGCAACGCTTCAAGGTTCTTTGTTGAAAATTTGCGTCTTTCTTTGGCGAAGAAATCAACAGTTACTTTGCGTAGCTACAGAGTTATTGCAAAAAGGTTTCAATAAAAGAGGTTGAATAATAAGTTAGGAAGGACAAATATGAACCTATTTAGGTATAAAAAAGCTTTGAGATCAAAGTGCCGTTTCTAATAAGTATCTAATACTTTTTTAATACTTAGCATTACTGACATCGAAGCGGTTAGAACAAATAAATGAAGTACCTGTACCAAAAATTAAATTCGTGAAATTTTGGTCTAAATTATACAAAATCAAAGCCAAAAGCACAAGAACTCTGGATAATTTTCTCGAAAAATAGCTTTGAAAAAAATCTTGACTAAGTTGGATTTAATGTTTCTCGTTCATAGCTTTTCCAATGTACATTTCTTTCTATATAAAAATGTGCAATAGTACACGCATGTTATTTATTTATTTATTTATTTACAGACACAAAAACAACTTACAAACTAAAACTTATAATAAAATACAAACTTAACCTTATATATGTTTTTTTTTTTAATTTACAAGTCTAACTATTGTGTACAACTTTCTTTACAATATAATGTTATACTCTTAAAGTTTGTAGAAAACGTCACTATTATAACCGGTAATATTACATTTATTAAGTAGATTTTTGAATTTAGTTAAGTTGTGATGAATATGGTATGTACATCCCTATTTACTATTCATGTATTTCTCTATACGTCAAATCATATACGATTGACGTACTACATGACACATGTGATGACGAAAGCACATAACAATCTGTTTGATCTGACAGGTGTGTCACATGTGTCTCTATGTAATAATTAATTTACTTTTGGCTGACTAGCTGAATCTCCGACAGCTTTATACAAAACTTATCTACTTGTATTATGTAATAGATACTTGTTTACATAATATGTTCATGAGATACACTCTGTCAAACTGAAAACACCTGGCAAGTTCATCCATCTTATATAGAGCTAGATAAAATTGAACCAAGAGTAATAATCGTGAAAAATTAATTAATTTTAACCTACAGAATAAATAACGTATTTTATGACATAAGCTAAGCCCTTAGAATAAGGCTTACATGAGTCCAATTTCAATGTGATCTTATCATAAAAAGTATATAAGTATTATATCCGTTATCTAGTTCCCACGACACAAGCGTTAGCTTAGTGTGGGGCTAGATAAGATAAGATAAAAGATAAAAATAATTTTATTTGAACTAAAAACATGTTGTCACTTTTACACCTAGAAAAATACTTTAGAAAAATATTAGATGGCACTGTGTGCAATGTCCCGGAATATTTATTTATTATTATTGTTATAAATCGACATTACAACAATTTTGAGTGAAATATGTTTTTGAAAATATATTTAAACATTCCATACCAACTAATATTTACATATATACCAAAAATGTATACAAAAATGACTTAAACGTACAGAAAAAACTCACAAATAACAGATATTTACAAAAAAACTCAGAAGAAAATAAATAATAAATGGAAATAGGTAATAAACAACAATAAATGATTAATGGATACAAAAATGTATCCAAAGTATTTTAAACTTTATAAAAATCTCTCAAGATCTTGTTCAAAGATAACAACCCGTAAAATATTGATCAACTAAGCCGCGTTACTAATTAATTAAGGATTAATAACACTTTCAGTCAAACTGCCTGTTTCTTTCTTGTCACGACAATCTGTCAAGCATGGCCGCTGGTGTAAACTCTAATCCATGGACAAGGTCGTCCATTGGCTTTGATATATATTTATTTCCTGTCAAATAGGTAGGTAGGTATTGTTTAAGCTGCATATCAAAGATATATTATATAATCATAGTCCTAATTATGAAGGTTACAAAGGTAAATCTTTGTAGGTTACAACAATTATAGTTTGACGCCCCGCGCAGAAGTCATCATTCGTTAGGGGAGGTTTCTTGGGCAGATACATCGTGGTGGGCGCCCAGGTCCTTCCACGTAAGACACATGTACTCGGATTTTGGGGTTCTCAAACATGTCGGTTTCATCACGATGTTTTCCTTCACCGTTAAGCTAGTGCAAATCCACTATAGTTTTATAATATAACAATTATAGTTTTTATACAAAAACGAAACTTTATAAAATTGATATTAATTAGTAAATTATTTAATTTATCTTTTTTTTCTGTATAATGTACTGCTTTTTGTCTTTATATGTGAGTGGCCAACTGCAGTGTCACGACAATCTGTGGAGCATGGCCGCTGTCTAATTGCCTCTAATCCATGGACAAGGCCGTTTATTGACACGAACTCTGAGATATGACAGATAAGTAGGTATTTATTGTTTTTTTTTTATCGTTATCTAGTACCCGCGACACAAGCGTTTGCTTAGTGTGGGGCTAGATGGCGCTGTGTGCAATGTCCCGGAATATTTATTTATTATTATTTATTATTATTTATTGTCAAATAGGCTGGTTACTATTGTAATGTATAATAAGATTTATAAGAAAAACAGTTTATCATACTAGTGCTATCTGAAATCATTTAATTCCCGATTTCATTCAAGTCGAACAAACGCTTGAGATATTCAAATTCAAAGTAAATAAATAGGTTTGTTATTGGCAAGCTTACTTGACCCTAGACCACAGCGCTGCTTACCATCAGGGAGTCTGTAGCCTAAAATAAGCTTATTCCGTGTTGAAAAATTTAGGAATAGAAATAGGTCTAATAATATCTAGGAATAGGGAAATAGGTCAGCAGTGAGCTATAACCGGCTGATGATGATGATAATGGATAAGACTAACAAAACACCATATGCGTACGAATCAACAAAGACATGTTTCACTGCAGTCAAGTTTGCGCATCTAATGCGTCCGCTTTTTATTATACAGGGTTTTCAGGAAAACACGTAAAAGTACCCAAATCATAAAAAGTTTATTTTTGAGGTGATCAGAATGAGTTTTTGAACTTTAAATATTCTGTTGTGTTCTGTAGAAAATAAGCATTTACTCTTGGTATTTATAATTTCTTTACTCTGGGATTAACTTACAACTTAACCACGAACCTAACCCAGTAAACTAATGGTTTTTTTTAACAAGGAATGGCTTTGCACTTGACTGTAATTCGCCCGATGGTAAGCAAACATTACGTTCTAGGATGTAGCGTGCTTACCTAGTAAAAACCGATTCAGTCTCGCTTTGAAGATCGCAAGGTTATATTTTGCGGGAAACAGGGAGTCAGGCAGGGAGTTCCACAATTTAGCAGTGCAATTTAGCAGTTTAGTGTTTATAAACACTTAAGTTATTTGGATAAATATACAGAAAAATATTAAATCACTTTAGCTGGTTCAGAACTCAGTTCTGGGGAGAATAGAAGTCAGTAAGAAGACAAAACGTTGGGCTTAACTCTTGCCATACCTCATTTTGTATAACCCTGTATAATTGCAACACTGATGATTCATTGTGAATTAGGCTGGAAAACCTTTCACATTGATCAGCGAATGTATACAATGCCTACTGTAGAAGGTAGCTACTGTTTGTAGTTTTAACCGACCTCTTAAATAAAGAGGTTGTTAATTTATACGTTTGTTTTGTTTTGAAACATACATATTACTCTGCCATTATACTTTTATAATAGGTCAATTTGGAAAATTTGTTCACTGTATAGGCCTACTACATGCATAAAATTATCCAGATATTACAAAGACTTCAAATTTCCAGTTCCCACCCAATCTAAAGTTTTTCCCTTTTTTGCAAAAAAAAACCGTGGTAAGGCGCTTTCTGATAATTGCTTGTACCACTACCAACCCTCAAATAGTCACATGACTAATCTGGCAACCTCTTTTAAGAGTCAGTTCCATTCAAAAACAAGCTTTAGCTCTAAAAATGACTGTCTGTGGTTCACCACACACACACAGATAGTCATTTTTATAGGCATCGATCAGACGATCTTACATAAAAAACTGAATCACCAAACGAAGCAACATCAAGCATGCTATTACCTATATAAATTATATTTATAAAATACTAGCGGCCCCGACAGACTTCGTCCTGTCAAAAAGATTTCTATATTGCTAGACAACAGTGAACTTTTTACAATAGCAATAAAACTCAAATTGACTCTACGTTAGAAAACGTTTGTATGGGAAAAAGAAAATGGCTGCTTTTAGGGATTTTCCGACAGTTACTCGATTTTTCTCGCCGTTAAAACCATCCTTGAACTTCAACAAACATTAAAAAAAAGAATTGGCTTAATCGGTCCAGGCGTTGTTGAGTTATGCGCTTACCAACACATTTTGCGATTCATTTTTATATAACAGAAGACAAGCAGTTCTAACAAAAGTTAGTTCGAGCACTCCCCCTCTAAGTCTCATAGTTTCCGAGATCCGTTGGGGTACTCCAGGGTTTTTTCCACTTTCAGCTGATTTTTCCCGAGGTCACTGAACCCCCGACTTTACAAAAATCTATAACACTTGGGGGGAAAATGACTCCTTCTGGGAGAACAATTCTGTCAGTCAGTCAATCAGTGGTAATTGAATTTTATATAATATAATACATATATACTATCTTATCCATCAAACAAAGAGCATCAGATAAAGGAGAACGCTCACAATACTACATGAAACGTGACAATGCAATGAACTGAAAACTGAATTGGGGATTGTTTGCAGTGACTTATTTGTGATGCGTGACGATGGGTGAACTCTCAAACTATAGGTACCTATGTATGTTCGAAGCATTTTACCTAAGTACGTTGTAATCACATTGTAAGGGTTCTTAGGCGGTCAGCGATGACTGTTTTTTATCAAACGACAAAACATGGATGAAATTCTGTATGGAAATAGATTAGGTAGACCTGCTGGATAATTTTACTAAGGCTTCTTTTAAAATCGGTCAAAAGCTGATTATTCTTTAAAAATGATGTACCTAGATTTGATTTGATTAAATTATATATGATATGGGAAATAAAATCCTCTTCTGAATGGGGAAAATAAAATGCTGAACAAGTCAATCACCCTTATTTGTTTGAAGCAAAGCTGATCCAAAAAACAGCTTTGAACTATCCTTCTTGTCATTTCTTTCAGGATTAACTGATATTTTTATCAATAAGAAATAATTGAATTGGTAGTTTCGCTTTTTGATCATAGACTGCAAATAGCACTGTACATAACGTCCTGAGTACATTATTTACTGCTACAAACATATAGAACTTATTTATGTATTTACCCACTTCCTGAAGACGTCAACTACGCAGCAGACAGAGCGAGACAGCCGTTTGTTATTGTTGCCCTCTCTTTCCCGCACCACGCTTCTTTGTTTTGGCAAAGATATAAAGGCAGGTCGCGAACGTTGCTCTCGAATTTTTGCACACCGTACCGACGGACCCAGGCGCATGGCGTTTCGGTCCGTGCAAAGCAAATAAATAAATAACAACAAATAAACACGTGCTTTTGTAGCTAATTTGACTCTTATTAGAGTAAAAAGCAACTACTAACCGTCTAAAATTTACTAGTGTCACACAAAAACAAACAAAGGAAAACGAAAGAAGATCGTGAAAGTGCAATTTTCGGAAGGATTTTCCGTGCTTTTTCTTGTGAAGTGACTGATATTTCTGAGTGTAACAATGAGGCCGCCAGCGGATTGCGACGGAGCGGAGCCCCGCCTGCCAGCGGAGGCCGAGGAGCGAGACCCTAGGGCTCCGGCCATGATGATCTGCGCCAGACTGGCTGGGAGAGCCATCATTAGGGTGGTGGGGCGTTGCGAAGACGCTCAGGAGAATAGTCAACTCGGTATGTACCATAGAGCAGTATATTTCAATTCAAATTACTCTATTGTACACAAATAACAAAAGAACACAAGAACAAGGAAATTTGGAACATAGTGTAACGAACCAAAAATGAGCATACCTCTCATTTTCTGCAATCGATTAAATAAAAATATATAAACATAACAAATATGGATATATCTCAAAAATACACATGTAAAAACTAAATACTAATCTATTTTCCCAATATTCGCATTCTACAAAGAAGGTTTTATGCAAAAATTCAACGAAGGAGTTTATGTTAAAATTAACAAAGAAGGTTTTATAC
This sequence comes from Macaria liturata, assembly GCA_964023185.1. Taxonomy (NCBI): domain Eukaryota; kingdom Metazoa; phylum Arthropoda; class Insecta; order Lepidoptera; family Geometridae; genus Macaria; species Macaria liturata. The sequence continues at coordinate 3,060,001 of OZ026807.1, read as the reverse complement.
CTACATTCGACGAGAGAGGTTTCATCTCAACATTGAAAGAAGGTTGAGGTCAATTGATGTACAAAAAAGGTAGAACTAATTGTTAAACATAAGTTTGGTATTAAATATATCGGCATTAATTATCTTCTATGTTAAAGAAGTCTTGTATGAGTATCATTAGAAGAATTATAGACAATTAGAACTGTTTTTCACATAATAAGATAATCTTTTGAACGGAAATAGCCGTATTTATCCATTTACTCGACGGTTGGTAATATGGAAGACAGTTGTAATCTTGGACGACGCATCGGTTTGAGTAGTAATTGTTAGTCAAAATTGATCTATTATGACATGAGATTTCGTAGGATATTTGTTTCAAGAGTCTTGTAAATAATATTCAGTAATATTAAGTTGGTTGTCAATATTAGATATTGGGTAATTACTTCGGTTACAAATGCATTGCATGATTAAGGACGGATTTGAACGGAAGCGCAATAATGAAGGTTTTTTTGTGTGCGCGAAGGCTTCGGGTTCCGAGAAATATGTTAGCGTGATGAAAGTCACGTAGGCCAAATTTCCAAGAATAGTCATTAAAAGTCGCATGATATTTAAAGGGTTGCCAGTTGTGGATAGAGGGTACGGTACATTACGAGTACTAACCGGGTTTGGTCGAATTACTTTGTACAAATTGGAAATGTTAGAACATAATTTTTATTAGTAAAACTATTCACAGGAATTTGTGTTATAGTTTATAGTAAGTTATTTATAAACAGAGGTTATTAAATCAAAAATGATATCACATAGTTTGTATGTTTACATTAAAGTAATTACATAATAATATTTTAAATCCAATTACACATAAAGTTATTGAAGTATTTGTTTTGAATTAATTTATAATAATAAAAAAAAGAGATTGTTAAAATAAATATCAAAAGGCTAAAAAACCATTAGGATTTTATAATAGGAGTTCATAATAAATTATTGTATTAGTTACTTATTTGGAAATCAATGATGATTTATTTAGGTAGATGTACCGAATTTTGGGGAATAGTCACATGGGACCACACCGGAGAGGATTAGGGGAAACGGGATAGGAAGCGAAAGAAAGAGATAGCGAAGCCTTTGTTATACTTTGGCATAAAAGGGGGAAGGGGCGCGAGTTCGCCCTCTTTCATCGCTGGGTCGCCGAGGAGGACAGAAGTGTCCAATCCCTGAGTAAGCAAAATCTCATCTTTCATCCATAACATTTGAGCTACCTTTCCTTGATTAACTTTGGAGTGTTCCTTTGACCTTTAAGCTACAAATTTAGTTTTGAAAGTATGCCAATTTAAGTGCATATACCTGGTATCTTGACGGACTTTTGGCTTGGGTGTTCCGAAGGAAGCTGATCCAATCAGTGTTACGATGTGGTCGCCAGAGTTAATTGTCAGTCAAGGTATAAGTTTTCCATTTAACGTTCGGATTTGGGAAGATTGAAGCATATCCTGCTCCTGTCAGGCTCACCAAGTAGTCGCCCAAAGTCGAAGGTAATGGAAAATAGGGTATTTATTTTAAAATTATTAAATTTAAATATTGGTAGCTTTTCCTTTCCTGATAAAATCATTAAGTCACAAATTTAGTTTTGAAAGTATGCCAATTTAAGTGCATATACCTGGTATCTTGACGGACTTTTGGCTTGGGTGTTCCGAAGGAAGCTGATCCAATCAGTGTTACGATGTGGTCGCCAGAGTTAATTGTCAGTCATGGTATAAATATCACATTTGACGTTCGGATTTGGGAAGATTGAAGCATATCCTGCTCCTGTCAGGCTCACCAAGTAGTCGTCCAAAGTCGAAGGCAATGTGATATAAGGTTTAATAATAGATCCAAATTACCCAGTGAACGCGTTAATTTACCCGTAAAGTTTAAATCTGGGATCCCGCTTGAGCTAGTAATTGCATGTTGTAATTAGTATTTGAGTGACTAATTACTGCTTTGCTAAAGTAGATTAGATACCTTTAAACTCTCGTGGTTTAAAGCCCTTGATTGTTATTATACCCGGCATTATTCTGGCTGTCCGCTGGATAAATGTTGTATGTCTACCTTCATTTCCTCCCGATTCGGCCGCGACTACCTTTGGCCATGGGTTAGTAGAAACCCTCTCTAATCTGAGTCTGGATTAGGGGAATCTGGGAAAATCATTCCGCATCCTAAATTCCTCCCCCCTAGTTCCACTGGTCGTCCTAGGTTATTCGGCGGCTAGTATCCTGATATATTATTTTGAGTAGGCAGGGATAGGGATAGGAGAAGCTAGGGTTCATTCTGATAAGTAGGTTTTAGTTGAGGGATTAGCGTAGGGAGAAACAGGTAAGTAAGAAGTAAGGAATAATTTAGAGAAGAGATTTGCATTAGATTAGGATGATAGGTTATAGGGAGGTAGATAATTATTTGAAATTTGGTATAAGACGAAAGTTTGTGTATGATTTACGAAGTAGGACGGGGACGTAAAATAGCGCGGAGCTATTAGCGGAATTAATAAAACCAACTGCGTTTAAATTATAGGGCGTAATTTAAGGGTGAACCGAATAATTAAGTTTTGGAAGAAAGTTTGTAATATCAAATAAAACGTAGAAGTTGCGGTAGTTAGGGAACATTCATCTAAAATTGGAAATTATGATTATGAACGGTTACAAGTTCACATTAAATAAATACACGCTATAATGAATACAAGTCGGATAATTAATTGAAATAAACAGCGGGAGCTGCTATCTGGAACATGTGTTATTTAAACGAAGTTCTTTTATTGCCTATTGAAAACATCATAGCAAATTATCAATTAAAATCTAACCAAAGCTACGCATGCTTAAATGACAGTAATAAAGTTGAGAGACTATTTATTGAATGAATATCAATTCTAGAAATATAAACTATGACTCTTTTAAATACAAAAGTAAGTTATTCTATTTCGCAAGATAGCGCCTGATGGAAATGTTGGAGCGATTTAAATTAAAGTAAACTAAGCTACACTTGCTTAAAGGCAGAAGTTGTGTTGGGAGTATATTTATTGACAAAATAATAAATTTAAAAATATGATAAAATTACTACAGTTGTATATGGTTTATAAATATCATTTTGAAAACAATTACCTTTACAAAATAAATAGGGAATATAACCTAATTGTTTATTTATGAGAATATTACCTTACTTCGTGATATAACACTGAAGACCTTTATAGTATAGTTCCTATTTTTGGCTGATTAGATTAATAACTAATTATTTACAGATAAGTTATCTAATCTCGGTCACTTTGTTATACGGTAGAATTCAGAAGTGTTTTCTAGGGTTTCGTACGTTGGCAAAATTATCACCAACCAGGAACCCAGCTGTTGGAAAGTGAATAATAGAGATGACGTAACATTATTGTTGTTTTTCTACTACTTATGAGTAACTACACACTCAGCCAAGATCAGGAATTATTACCTAGAATGTCTAAATGTATTTAACTTTTCTTCGTCATAACCTTGTTAGGATTAATCTGACCTTTATATTTACGATAGTTTTCTTTGAAGTGTAGACTCCATTTAGGTTATGGTTCCTTTCTGTTCATCTTTAAAGAATTAGGGTTGCTACGTATGACCTAGGCGTTCTAACTAACTAGACGATCACATTTCGTAGGGAATCATGTCAAAAGTTCGAGCGAGGTTTTGTTAGGTAGGTCATAATCAAACAAATGAATAAAAATAAAAGTAAATACATTCAGCTAGAAAAAGATTGAGTTATCATTGATAGGAAAGGCCGCTTTTGTCAGGGGTTTAGATCTCGTGGAAATTATATGTTTACCATGGGAAAATGCGTTGGAATGGAGCATTTTCTGTGCTTTTCAGTTAAATTCTTGACTGATTGGTACGCAAAAGCGAGCCTAAATAATAAACATTTATAAAGATAGCAATTAACATTATTAATCTATGAACGAATGAAGGAAATCTCTATATAGTTTTGTTTGACCTCCTTGATAGACAGAGTTTCGTAAGAGAGTTTAAATAATGAGCCTAAATAATAAACATTTATAAAGATAGCAATTAACATTATTAATCTATGAACGGATGAAGTAAATCTCTATATAGTTTTGTTGACCTCATTGATAAACAGGGTTTAGTGAGAGAGATTATAATTAAACATCTATCAGTATGATTCTATGTTTGTACTAACGTGATTTATTATATAAGAGTTCTAAACACTAGATTGTTAGAAATAGGAATTGAGCAATGGGTTTGAGGTAATGAAAGAGTACACGGTAAAACATTAGTATAATATCAATTGGGAAGAAGTAAGTTGTAAGATTAATTAACAAGAAGACGACAAAATTAGGTCAGCTGTACTAAAGACATCACATATACTTATCTAATAGGGTTCGTTAAAGTAGATACAATGATCAGACGTATATCAGCGGTATGTTAGTTATTAATTAGTCATAATTACAATTTATAGTTATAAGTTAGATATAGTTTCAAAAAAAAAATAGAGATATATAGAGAGATAGGTAGTGGGATGTTACATTGGGTGGCCGTGACAGGATTTAAAATTTAATTGATTTTAGGATTGTAATTTTAAGTTATAAGTATCTACAAATAGGAATATATTTGACATGATTTTGGCCATCATAAATAGTCAGACCTAGCGGTCTGGCTACATTTGTTGCTGTTTGAAATGGAGGGATAACAGAGAGGGACACGTTTAGAATAAGATATTATATTAGGCTAGTTTAAAACTAAAACGTCTGGGGGCGAGTCGTTAGTTTTCATAGGCTGGTACTTTCTGCTATTGAAGAGTTGGTTTTTCCTGAAAGATAAAAATAGTAATGTTAGATATTTGTACAAACTATTGTTGTAAATATAGCCATAATAAATAGAATAAATTAGCACATACGTTGAAGTCTTTTGTAGAAAGTTGTAGGTTGTATATAAATATGTATGTGAATATATATATATATAAAAAAAAAAAATGTTTCTGAATTTAGTATAATTTAGTAAAAATATTTAAGAATTATTAATATAGAGTAGGATTTAGTCATACTTATAGTCTTTTATATATAAACATTATTTAAATAAATTTAGAAGCAAGTATAGACTCATATATCACAAAAATTGATAATCCACTACCATATAAATATGTAAGTATGAATATTAAAATTTGGATAAATTTTACCTTTGAATAAACAAGTAACAAATACAAATGGGCTGGGGTCTCCAATTTTCATCAATTCTAAATGTCAGCTTGTGGAATAATTCAGCATCTGAAAAATAAAGTTCATTAAAACATTAATATTTGATGGTATGAAATTAAATAAAATTGGGCACATATGTAATATCTGGTTAAGAAAGGTTGTCTAAGTTAATCATTATAATATGTATCTAAGCTTTTTGTTTTCTTAAATATAATTGTTTCCTTTTTATAATAATTTTAGTTTTATTTTAATATTTTATTCTTTATGTAGTAATCTATTTCTATAAAGTAAAGTATAGATCAAACATAATAGACTTGAGTAGTTGTTACCTTATTATAAATTCATGTTTAAGATGCTTAGGTGAAAGAAGGAAAAATATAGGGTTTTATCTTTGAACATTGAATTGGTTAAATTAGATTGACATTAAGGGCCACCGTTCACATATTTGAAAACAAATAGTTGGTGTTAATATAGAATTACTTTAGATAGTTTTTGAGCTTGTAACAGTCTAAATGGCGGCCTTATTGCTTAAAGTAAGTTCTGTCAGAATGTAGTTAAGTAGAGAAATTATTCAAAGAAGAATCTGGTTTTATATTTAGAGTTTTGTGGCAATTTGAACGAACAAACAAGTAAACACACAAACAAATAGTTGAGAATAGCATTAGCGGGTTTTCAGAATGAGCATTTTTGTGGGACGGATGTCGCGTTGAATTGTAGGACTCGGCTGTTTTGTATAGAAAAAGATATAACAAAACCATGTTAGAGGAACTTAGGGCGGTTTTGGGGTTCGTTATGACTTTATTAAAATTATCATATAGTGTACAGAATTAAAAAAAAAAAAAATCAAATTAATTTAGTTGGCATTAATTACTTACTTGTGTTGATGGTATTCAAATTAAGGGGTGGGTGTTTGGGATCATCCATTGTGCATTAGTGTTTATTCCTGAAAAAAAAGAAAAGGAGAAGGTTTAGTTATTATTTTAGTAGGTTGTAGTAATGTAATTTGATGATTATTTTATTATATTCTGGGTAGAGTTTGAATTAGTGGTATATTATAGAACAATAATTATTGGAACAAGATAGGGCAGTCTATATGGGCGTTTTCTGAGAGTTTCCATACCAATTATCAATTTCTTCATAGAATAAATGTCAAAATTATACAAATTAAGCTATTAAGAGGAGAATTAGGGTGTAACTAAAATTAATAGTAAAATATTTTAGGAATATCAGGTAAAAGGGTTAATTATACAACTAGCAAAGGCACAATTTTCATAGTCAAAACCAATATCAAAGTTCTTACAATGAAAGATCAGATAAGATGTTAAAATTAAAGAAAGGTGTCTAGCTCTATTGTTCATTTATGAATAATTACAAAATAGGTAGTGTGATAGTACTTATTTATTTGGGAATATCTTTTGTAACACATTGTACAATAGGCATGAATTAGGTTATTCAGGGACATGAAATTTAAGTTAGACTGGCTACCTTTTGACTGATTTTTATGTCTTTATCTAAGTAAGGGCGTTAATGTTATGTGTCTAAGCATGAAAAAAAAATATAATATTGTTATATCAAGTCGTGCAAGGTCTGGTAATTATCAACACATAAAAAGGATTATAGGGACAATATTGTTAGGAATTTCATTGGGTTTGTTGACATGATTAGAAGTGGGAAGTTTTGTGCAAGACCATAGGGTCACTTTCTTTTTCAAGTGTATTATAAAATGGATAGTTTATTGGGTTGGTTTCATGTATTAATGTTGAGATTGGATGGGGTTATATTGTTGACATAGTGAGCAATAGATAGGTAATAGAAAATGATCTGACACTTATTATCACTGAACATAGTTGGTTGGGAATTGTATGCTTACCTTTTGAAACCATGGGAGTAGTTTGCTGTAGAATTGTGACGACAAATTTTGTAGGTAAAGTTTATCTACTTTTTGCATTGTTTTGGGGTTTGAAATGGTAGTTGGGCGCAGGTGGCACTAGGTAGTTTTTGTTTGTACACGAAAAGCGTTAGATTATCTATAATTACACTGTATTGTGCTGGAATATACAGAATTAGAGATTTTTTTTTCATCACAAACATTGCCGGTCGTTCACATAAAATTTGAGAGCAGGCGGAAGTGGCGACATCTTGTGAACTCATCGTTCAACTGGTTGAGTTTAGTGATGGGAACGTTATCTAATTAATCGAAAAAAATGGGGCTAGGTGTTTGAATGGATTCGATTATTTTGCAAGAAACAATATATTGTGTATGTTTGAATATTGTATTTTCACGCTTTATAAAAAAAAAATATAACAAAATGTCTTAGATAATATTATAATTTACAATTGATATTTGAGTAGAATTGGATAATTTAGGAATTTCTAATAGCTAGTACTTGGAAGTTAGGGAAAACAAAACATGTCTATAAGATTTATTGCGTTGAGATTTTTGTGCGTAGTTAATTAATTGCATTACAATCACATTTTTATTGTATTTACAAGAAGAAGAATAATTATTCAAATGTTAAATTATGTTTTCTTTTTTTTTGAGATTGATATTTTTGTTAATATTTATATATTTTATTATTCAGAAAAAAGAAAAAAAAACTAATTCTACATTAAAATAGTGAATAAACATTTACTACAAAGAGACAGTACATCTTTGTAAATTAAAGGATGAAATATAGAATATTAGTTTTGTGTTTTCATTCGATTAAGTTCAAATTGTTGTTTGTTCAATTTTACCACAACACTAAATAATGTTTGACGGGACATGTTGGATATTGAACGTGACGTCGCGAGCTCTGATTGGACGATTGGTCGTTTCATTTCATAGGCGTTTCGTTTTACGCGACTGATAGGAAAATTTAGTTATGAGCAAAATATAATAATTTTATTGTGTTGTATGAGGGAAATGTTTGATAAGTTTTATTATTATAAAAAGTCATTAGGAAACTTATTTATTTGATAGTCAAGTCAAAAAAAATTCTATTGTTATTATAGTATAGTTAACCAACAGTTGGAACCCGCGAAAATTTGAATTAGATTAGTGAACATTTTAGGTGAAAATAAGAGATAAAACCGGTTACAGATAGAAAACATAGGAAATAAAAGAGGGAGAACTTAGTATATAATAATATATATAATATATTATATAATTTATAATGAATTAGTTCTAGAAAAGATCTTCGAATAGAGATTCCATTTCCGGAGACGTATAATCGGTCTGTAAAAGAAAGGCGATGGTGTAGTCAATTATTAACTGTGTGAGTGCTATTATATATTTTATGTAGCCAGGGACAGGAGAGACTTACCAGAGTAGGCGGGGGTAGATCGGAGATAGTGGGTACAAATGGATGAGCCTGTAATCGAAAGTACACATTATGTATGGGGCTTGAATAATGAGAAAATGGTAGAATGGAGACATAATAATAATACTTAGATGAGTAAATACGTACTGATAAAATTGGGTCATAAGCGCGTCGGGTATCGATAGAAAGAGGGAATGGTGGCAAGGGGGGATCCGCTGAGTTTGTAGGAATCTGGAAAGGGAGAAAAGTAGTAGGTTAAAGTAGAGTCGTTTTCTAAAAGGAGTACATATTTTGCGTCTATACATATACATAAATAGATAAAGGTTTATTACCGTTTCAGTTGTTCGGTGAGTTATAACTATCGTCGAAGGCGGGTATAGTTGCTGTAGGGCCACCAGTGAATGAATGTTCGCTCTGGCGGCTTCTCTTTCTGCTGGGGGCAAGGAAGACAAGCCAGGCAGGCAGACGATCATCCATTCACTGGCTGGAGCGGACGGAATCGGGGAGCTTAGTGGGATAGGATTCTGGAAGGAATTAAAGGGAACAAGATATAAGTTCAGAAGTACTTGAGAGAACAAAAAAGAATTCATATAAAAAAAAAAAAGGAACTTACCGTATTAGGGTGTGTTGTATCTTGGATTATACGGATGTGTTCTTTGTATTTTCGTCTTAATTGCGATATAGAAATTGATGTGGGAGAAGTTAAATTATATTTTGTTAATAAATTGTTCATAGATTGTTTGCGTAAGTCTTGATTATTGAAATTAGTATCGGAAGGATCGAAAAGAATGGGAAATTGGGCGGTTAAATTAGCTAAAATGGGGTCCATTGTGTTTGATTATTTCTTTAAATGAATTGAATATATTTAATTTATGTGGGCGTGCGCGGAAAACGAGAGAAGAAATAATTTTATAGGCACAGATAACATAATTGTGGGTTTTGCGCGGGAAAATCACTAGAGAGTTTGCATGAAACGCAAACCTTTTTGGGAACGTAAAATAGGTTATTTGAAAACGAAGGAGGTTTCATTGTGCATAAATTGTTAGATAGTTATTACAATAAGCATATGTAGTTATACGCGAAATTAAATTTAGTATGCTTAAAATTAAAAATAGAAAGAGTTAATATTGGTCTTCAACAAACATAGGTTGATATGTTGATTTGTATAGTAGATTAACGGTAGTACGGAGAGAATTAGCGTTCTAATAACATCACGCGTTGGTTAAATCGTTATTAGATTACAATTAAAAATCTTATTGAATGAGTTAAATAATGAGTTATAATAGTAAAAACGGTTGTTAGTTGTCATCGGTAGGGATAAGTGATTATTAACTTAAAGTAATTATAAAATGCGGAAATATTAGATATAGCTAGGTATTAGAAATGAAATGAAAGAAAAATGATAAATGAAGTGGCAGATTAGAGGTTTTATAATATTCAACAAATTAGATTCACCTGAGTTGGGTTTTAAAAGTTTTGGTTATGGTTTGGTTTGAGTAAATTTATTTATGCATTCGTAGGTATCATTTTGTGAGTAATACGAAGTTTATTCAGTAAGAGCAATATTTTTATATGAAGATTAGGAATTGATTAAGCTGCATTAAATTGTGATATTACAAGTTTAATAAATTGTAATCTATCCGAAATCTTTGGGGTTTTTCTTTCCAGTATCACTTGTCAGTATTGGATAGATAGCTAATTTTTGTTAGTACTGCACATACTAAAACTTTATAGGAAGAGATTTAATTTGAAGAATTAGAAGCAGGAAAAAAATGCTACCAAAGAGGTTTTACTTTACGTAGGTAAACTTTTTCGGTTATGTTAGGTTAATCAAGAGGTTGCACATATAATCTTATTAAACCTTTTTGATTAGAACGTTTTGGCTTTACGCGCGGTTTAGGTTTACGGAAATAAATATTGTGTAGTCTTATCCTCGAATGGAAATGATAATAATAATATTAATAATAATAAAAGATTTATAAAAAAAATGAGAAGTATTATATTCATGAGGGAAAATAAAAATAATATTAAATTTATTATACGGTAACCATAGGATAGACACCAAAATAGTACAAATAGTAATGATGACAAATAAAAGGATAATAATATAACAGTTATTCATTGAAGTTTAACGAATTAAAATAAGGGGATTGGTTGGTGGTTGTAACTCAATTTTTCAGTCATACGGGCTAGCAAATAGTAAGTATAGTTATTCACAATTAGTCTGCAGCTCTTCCGTTATATTGTTTTGGAGTAAGTAAAGCGGAGTAATCTTATGAGGGAATGGGTTAGAATTAGTAATAAATAAAATCAAGTTTAATAAGGACTTTGATGTAATTTAAACAAAGATGCTTATTTAGTTGAAACAGTTGCAGAAGAATATAGGTTGGTTAGGAAAGTTATTAACAATAATTAGGTATGTTGCAATAGAAAAAAAAAAACTGTATTCTAGACATAAAAGTGAGTTACTAATAATAAATATTAATAATAAATAATAATAAATAATAATAAAAAATAATAATAAATAATAATAAATAATAATAAATAATAATAAATAATAAATAATAATAATAAATAATAATAAATAATAATAAATAATAAAAAAATAATAATAAATAATAAAAAATAATAAATAATAATAATAAATAATAATAATAATAAATAATAATAATAATAAAAATAGATTTATATTAAAAAAAAAAAAAAAAAAAAAAAAAAAAAAACTTATAGATGTACTTAATATAGCCATGGTTTAGGGTAAGATAAATTTTGGTAGAAATTAGCGTTCGTGGTTTTCTGATAAATTTGATTATCAGTTCAAATTTATTTGTTGCGTTTTTCGGTGACGAGGTTTGGGTTTGAATTCATATATGGTCATGTGTTACGGATCCCAGGGGGCGCTGAAATAGACATTCGTAGGTTAATAAAACAGTTTCAAATAGATATGGTTCATAAAAAAAAAAAAAAAAAACAGTGATGTTTTGTATTTAGAATAATTTCATGTACCTTTGTGTTTTAAGAATAGAATAGAATAGATAATAAATAAATATTAAATAAATCATTTATTGACACAAACAACATTTTAAAATATACAATAGTAGCCTATAATATAATATTAGAAAATATGTGTAAAGTACATTTTTATTTGAGCAATGAATAGATCCGAATCCAGAATAGAATAGAATAGAATTCCTTTATTGTCTATAATGTCATAATAAATCACAGTTAAACATCACCAAGTAATACTTAATTTCAAAACAGACTCGTCTTTATTTTACTTCTAGGTAGAATCAATTTTACATTTTTTAAATATACTATTTGTGCTATATTATTAAATATATATATTAGAGAAGAAGATTTATTGATAGTAATTATCAAGATTAAAACTACAATGTGTTTGAGTTTGTTACAATTGCATAAAGTTAGCCACAGAGTGCGGAACGAGAATTTTAAATTTAAAATTTACCGCGCCATCGCGCTTCACAGATAATATTACATAATTAAGATTGCCATACACATGGTAAAAATTAAAACTAGAATTGGTAGCTTATTCACATTATTTCAGCATTAGGACATATTATTGTAGCGGCTGTAAATGGGCCTTGTTTATATTTGAAGTTTATATAAAGCAACTATTGTCTAAAATTAATAAAATGATGATTGCACACTATTGCGGCTGTAGAAGGACCTTGTCGATTAATGAACCCATTTTATTTATAATGAACTTTGAGAATACCTACGCTAAATGTTTGATGTATAAGTACGCAAATAGTTAAGAGTTTATAGATACTTGCCTATTGAGAAAAGGGAGATGAGAAAGAGATTGTTAGTTAAATTTCATCAGGGGTTTAGAAATGAAAAGAATTTCATTTATTGATCAACTGTATTACATAATACGTGTTAGTTTATTTTATCAGGAGCTGAGACAGAACAAAGAAGAGGATTTTTATTAGCCTTGATTTTATCAGGCGCCGCAATAGTGAAAATAAAAGTAAGATAAATCTTTTTGGTAAAGGTAAAGCAAGGTAAATAGTAGCTTGGTTTTGTCAAAATTTAAACGTAATTTTGAACCAAATCTTCTAGTTCGGAAATTGATGGTTCTCGGGTTTGTCAAAGCGTGGAATGAATGACCACGAAAGTAGGTTCTGAATGATGTATCAGTGTGAGTGCAGTGGCGTTTTGACAAAACCAGAATTTCTGATTTCTGAATAGGTCAATTCATTTCCAAAATTGAACTCGTACACTTACAATGGTCTACAAAAAAGGAGAGTGAAGTTAGGTTAGTGTTTTACAGTAGGTTTACTACTTTTTTTTGTAGACTTAACTACACATGAAGCTACCATAATATGCTAGAATAGGCATCATCGAACACTACACATAACTCCTTGTGATTAATTGGGATATGCTTACGATTTGTACTGTAAGAGGCCTGTTTATTTCTGGCAATCTATTGTTTTGAACCAGAGACACTTAACTAAAGTATTTGAGGGTGGTTCGGTCGATCCCAGGTCAAGCGGATAAATCAGGTTTGAGTTGATGGATCGTCAGAACTATACTGACTAGCGGTTGGTGAATTCACAACTCATTCCTTTGGGTACTTTGGTTATTTCGAGGGGAAAGGACAATTTTGCGTCAATGATTCTCAGGCTATTCTATAGATACGAAACGGGAGCTTATTTTTATTTATTCATTAGGTTTAAATAACACACCACACACTTAGGGCCACACTACATTCTGTAAAGTTTAGATTTGGAAATGAAAAGATTAACGAAGTTTAAATTGGTTCTTTTAAAATTTGAGACGATTCCAAGTGAGGTAATGATATTGTTTTATAGAAGGTAATGGTAATGTTTTTCAAAGGTAACCAGTAAACAGGTAAAACTTATAATAAAATATATTTTATTAAACAAGAAAAGAGTCTTTTATTTCGTCTGTCAACTATTTAGGTTTAGCCGCTATTAAATCCTCTTTTCGGGGGCGAGTGTAACGAACCAAAAATGAGCATACCTCTCATTTTCTGCAATCGATTAAATAAAAATATATAAACATAACAAATATGGATATATCTCAAAAATACACATGTAAAAACTAAATACTAATCTATTTTCCCAATATTCGCATTCTACAAAGAAGGTTTTATGCAAAAATTCAACGAAGGAGTTTATGTTAAAATTAACAAAGAAGGTTTTATACCTACATTCGACGAGAGAGGTTTCATCTCAACATTGAAAGAAGGTTGAGGTCAATTGATGTACAAAAAAGGTAGAACTAATTGTTAAACATAAGTTTGGTATTAAATATATCGGCATTAATTATCTTCTATGTTAAAGAAGTCTTGTATGAGTATCATTAGAAGAATTATAGACAATTAGAACTGTTTTTCACATAATAAGATAATCTTTTGAACGGAAATAGCCGTATTTATCCATTTACTCGACGGTTGGTAATATGGAAGACAGTTGTAATCTTGGACGACGCATCGGTTTGAGTAGTAATTGTTAGTCAAAATTGATCTATTATGACATGAGATTTCGTAGGATATTTGTTTCAAGAGTCTTGTAAATAATATTCAGTAATATTAAGTTGGTTGTCAATATTAGATATTGGGTAATTACTTCGGTTACAAATGCATTGCATGATTAAGGACGGATTTGAACGGAAGCGCAATAATGAAGGTTTTTTTGTGTGCGCGAAGGCTTCGGGTTCCGAGAAATATGTTAGCGTGATGAAAGTCACGTAGGCCAAATTTCCAAGAATAGTCATTAAAAGTCGCATGATATTTAAAGGGTTGCCAGTTGTGGATAGAGGGTACGGTACATTACGAGTACTAACCGGGTTTGGTCGAATTACTTTGTACAAATTGGAAATGTTAGAACATAATTTTTATTAGTAAAACTATTCACAGGAATTTGTGTTATAGTTTATAGTAAGTTATTTATAAACAGAGGTTATTAAATCAAAAATGATATCACATAGTTTGTATGTTTACATTAAAGTAATTACATAATAATATTTTAAATCCAATTACACATAAAGTTATTGAAGTATTTGTTTTGAATTAATTTATAATAATAAAAAAAAGAGATTGTTAAAATAAATATCAAAAGGCTAAAAAACCATTAGGATTTTATAATAGGAGTTCATAATAAATTATTGTATTAGTTACTTATTTGGAAATCAATGATGATTTATTTAGGTAGATGTACCGAATTTTGGGGAATAGTCACATGGGACCACACCGGAGAGGATTAGGGGAAACGGGATAGGAAGCGAAAGAAAGAGATAGCGAAGCCTTTGTTATACTTTGGCATAAAAGGGGGAAGGGGCGCGAGTTCGCCCTCTTTCATCGCTGGGTCGCCGAGGAGGACAGAAGTGTCCAATCCCTGAGTAAGCAAAATCTCATCTTTCATCCATAACATTTGAGCTACCTTTCCTTGATTAACTTTGGAGTGTTCCTTTGACCTTTAAGCTACAAATTTAGTTTTGAAAGTATGCCAATTTAAGTGCATATACCTGGTATCTTGACGGACTTTTGGCTTGGGTGTTCCGAAGGAAGCTGATCCAATCAGTGTTACGATGTGGTCGCCAGAGTTAATTGTCAGTCAAGGTATAAGTTTTCCATTTAACGTTCGGATTTGGGAAGATTGAAGCATATCCTGCTCCTGTCAGGCTCACCAAGTAGTCGCCCAAAGTCGAAGGTAATGGAAAATAGGGTATTTATTTTAAAATTATTAAATTTAAATATTGGTAGCTTTTCCTTTCCTGATAAAATCATTAAGTCACAAATTTAGTTTTGAAAGTATGCCAATTTAAGTGCATATACCTGGTATCTTGACGGACTTTTGGCTTGGGTGTTCCGAAGGAAGCTGATCCAATCAGTGTTACGATGTGGTCGCCAGAGTTAATTGTCAGTCATGGTATAAATATCACATTTGACGTTCGGATTTGGGAAGATTGAAGCATATCCTGCTCCTGTCAGGCTCACCAAGTAGTCGTCCAAAGTCGAAGGCAATGTGATATAAGGTTTAATAATAGATCCAAATTACCCAGTGAACGCGTTAATTTACCCGTAAAGTTTAAATCTGGGATCCCGCTTGAGCTAGTAATTGCATGTTGTAATTAGTATTTGAGTGACTAATTACTGCTTTGCTAAAGTAGATTAGATACCTTTAAACTCTCGTGGTTTAAAGCCCTTGATTGTTATTATACCCGGCATTATTCTGGCTGTCCGCTGGATAAATGTTGTATGTCTACCTTCATTTCCTCCCGATTCGGCCGCGACTACCTTTGGCCATGGGTTAGTAGAAACCCTCTCTAATCTGAGTCTGGATTAGGGGAATCTGGGAAAATCATTCCGCATCCTAAATTCCTCCCCCCTAGTTCCACTGGTCGTCCTAGGTTATTCGGCGGCTAGTATCCTGATATATTATTTTGAGTAGGCAGGGATAGGGATAGGAGAAGCTAGGGTTCATTCTGATAAGTAGGTTTTAGTTGAGGGATTAGCGTAGGGAGAAACAGGTAAGTAAGAAGTAAGGAATAATTTAGAGAAGAGATTTGCATTAGATTAGGATGATAGGTTATAGGGAGGTAGATAATTATTTGAAATTTGGTATAAGACGAAAGTTTGTGTATGATTTACGAAGTAGGACGGGGACGTAAAATAGCGCGGAGCTATTAGCGGAATTAATAAAACCAACTGCGTTTAAATTATAGGGCGTAATTTAAGGGTGAACCGAATAATTAAGTTTTGGAAGAAAGTTTGTAATATCAAATAAAACGTAGAAGTTGCGGTAGTTAGGGAACATTCATCTAAAATTGGAAATTATGATTATGAACGGTTACAAGTTCACATTAAATAAATACACGCTATAATGAATACAAGTCGGATAATTAATTGAAATAAACAGCGGGAGCTGCTATCTGGAACATGTGTTATTTAAACGAAGTTCTTTTATTGCCTATTGAAAACATCATAGCAAATTATCAATTAAAATCTAACCAAAGCTACGCATGCTTAAATGACAGTAATAAAGTTGAGAGACTATTTATTGAATGAATATCAATTCTAGAAATATAAACTATGACTCTTTTAAATACAAAAGTAAGTTATTCTATTTCGCAAGATAGCGCCTGATGGAAATGTTGGAGCGATTTAAATTAAAGTAAACTAAGCTACACTTGCTTAAAGGCAGAAGTTGTGTTGGGAGTATATTTATTGACAAAATAATAAATTTAAAAATATGATAAAATTACTACAGTTGTATATGGTTTATAAATATCATTTTGAAAACAATTACCTTTACAAAATAAATAGGGAATATAACCTAATTGTTTATTTATGAGAATATTACCTTACTTCGTGATATAACACTGAAGACCTTTATAGTATAGTTCCTATTTTTGGCTGATTAGATTAATAACTAATTATTTACAGATAAGTTATCTAATCTCGGTCACTTTGTTATACGGTAGAATTCAGAAGTGTTTTCTAGGGTTTCGTACGTTGGCAAAATTATCACCAACCAGGAACCCAGCTGTTGGAAAGTGAATAATAGAGATGACGTAACATTATTGTTGTTTTTCTACTACTTATGAGTAACTACACACTCAGCCAAGATCAGGAATTATTACCTAGAATGTCTAAATGTATTTAACTTTTCTTCGTCATAACCTTGTTAGGATTAATCTGACCTTTATATTTACGATAGTTTTCTTTGAAGTGTAGACTCCATTTAGGTTATGGTTCCTTTCTGTTCATCTTTAAAGAATTAGGGTTGCTACGTATGACCTAGGCGTTCTAACTAACTAGACGATCACATTTCGTAGGGAATCATGTCAAAAGTTCGAGCGAGGTTTTGTTAGGTAGGTCATAATCAAACAAATGAATAAAAATAAAAGTAAATACATTCAGCTAGAAAAAGATTGAGTTATCATTGATAGGAAAGGCCGCTTTTGTCAGGGGTTTAGATCTCGTGGAAATTATATGTTTACCATGGGAAAATGCGTTGGAATGGAGCATTTTCTGTGCTTTTCAGTTAAATTCTTGACTGATTGGTACGCAAAAGCGAGCCTAAATAATAAACATTTATAAAGATAGCAATTAACATTATTAATCTATGAACGAATGAAGGAAATCTCTATATAGTTTTGTTTGACCTCCTTGATAGACAGAGTTTCGTAAGAGAGTTTAAATAATGAGCCTAAATAATAAACATTTATAAAGATAGCAATTAACATTATTAATCTATGAACGGATGAAGTAAATCTCTATATAGTTTTGTTGACCTCATTGATAAACAGGGTTTAGTGAGAGAGATTATAATTAAACATCTATCAGTATGATTCTATGTTTGTACTAACGTGATTTATTATATAAGAGTTCTAAACACTAGATTGTTAGAAATAGGAATTGAGCAATGGGTTTGAGGTAATGAAAGAGTACACGGTAAAACATTAGTATAATATCAATTGGGAAGAAGTAAGTTGTAAGATTAATTAACAAGAAGACGACAAAATTAGGTCAGCTGTACTAAAGACATCACATATACTTATCTAATAGGGTTCGTTAAAGTAGATACAATGATCAGACGTATATCAGCGGTATGTTAGTTATTAATTAGTCATAATTACAATTTATAGTTATAAGTTAGATATAGTTTCAAAAAAAAAATAGAGATATATAGAGAGATAGGTAGTGGGATGTTACAATAGGATTGGATTTTTATATTTATTTATTTTAAACGACTTACTTCATAACTGCTTTGATAATAACTTTATTGATTTTGTTTCCCATTGTAACGTAATACTCTGGATATAATTGTTGTTGGACATACGGCATGACCTACTCACAAAATGTTCGATATATCTTTAATTACATTTTCAATTATTATGCTTCAAGGATCTCTAATAAAGTTTAAAGAGTTCAAAGTTTTAATAACTTTAGACCTATGAGAACCGGAACCTAAAATGAAATTTATATCGAATTTTCGTGCCCACGGAAGCGTTCAAAAATCAATGACACTTAGCAGCAACAATAAAAACAGTAAATATTAAAGTTTATTCACTTTTAATTGTAACAAAACAATAAAAATCTCTGAAGTAAAACGAATTAGCGCAACAGCCTTGCTATTGTTAGCCAAACGTTTTGCGAATTACAATTAGGAAATAATATTTACAAAGGCTAAGATCGACTCACAGATATAACCTTTTATAGGTAGGTATACGTATTATTTTAGAACATGCGGAATATTTTGAAGTTCCTTTAATTAATATGAATAATGAAAAACGTAATGACTGGCTGAAAATTTAATTATTTCTGTGACGGCTGGTTTCATAGTTTTAAATATATTAAATTATTATCTATATAGTACTCTGAAGATACTATTCTATATCCAGTCGAAATTCTGCATCTTTGTTCTGATCTGGATACATAATAAACTTTCAAGAAGTACTGACTTAAAAAATATTATTGAGGACAGAAACTATCATCATCATCAGCCTGTTATCGCTCACTGCTGAGCATAGGCCTCTTTTCTTGTAGGCCACTCTTCCCGGTCCTGCGCAGATACACACAGAAACTATAACCTATGCTTATATTGCGAAATACGAAAACAGGAAAAAATATGACAAGTAAAAACTTTTCATCAATGTTGCTGGGTTTTGAAAAACAAAACTAGAAACAGAAAATCTGTGACTTCATCTAAAAAGGGATAGAGCGATGCTTTCTATCTCTTCAAAAATAAAAAATAAATTGAGTGATGCATATCATCAATCACAACATAACAGTTTTTTTGTTACTAAAATAAATTAAGGCATTTATTTCCCAACTTAAATAACATTCAGGTGTAATTGTTTCTAGATTAGTAAAGAATTAAGTATTATAAAATAAAATTTCACCTCTTCATATTATTTTTTTTAGTTAGAAATAGATCCATAATTTCACTTTTCCAAACACGATAGCGCGTTTGTTTTGTTCTCGATATCTTATCAGATTCTGTAATTGCGTTGTGGGTGATTAATAAAGTCTAGTATTCGTAGAAAGTAGGTCTGCTTATCAACATGTCTGTTTTATCCATATTATTTGGTGCGTTAGGATTGTTCTAATAACATATATTTCAGGAAAACTATAAAGCTGTTGCCAATATTTGATAAAACCTATCAAAATTTGATGAAGTAAGTCATGAGGATGGTATAAAATGAAGGTCCAGCGATGTTATTCTTATGACGAAAAGTAATTAAGTATTTGAAAAAACTAACCATAGAAAAAAACGAGGGAAAATTTATTGTCACTTTTTAGTGACAATAATACTAGATACAATGTAGATACAATACAAGTATAAAATGGGAAAACTCAGAATACCAAATAAACACTAAGTTGAAATAAACGAGTTTCCAAAATAAGAAAGATAGAGAAGAAGGAAATAGTAAAATATTTGATAGAGAGTGTGTGAAAAAATTGGTAGTATAACTACCAATTTTTTCACACACTCTCACACATATAATTGTACCTCAGTTTATTTCATAATTGAATACAATTTAATAAATTAATAAGACGGTTTTAATATTACCTACTGATATTTTAATAAACATTTAAAAAGTCGTAAATCTCATACATTTGTAGTACTTAAACAAAAATGAGACATTTATCTAAAACGCAAAATAGAAATTAATAAACGTAACAAGGCCATGAACTATTTGGTTGACCGTGACCAATACATAATAATAATTAACAATTCATTAATTCAACAACTGGTCAATATTTTTATGTAACACCCAAAATTAATAAATTTATTCTATTATAATTATAGAGTTCTTTAATACATATCTTGACGTAATTGTTAGATAACATTTTAATAAAATAGGCTGGTTTCGTTTGACATAACCTCATGACATAAACTTATTTTGCTCTTTGTTCACGCGGCAACAGAGCAACGGATTATCATATTTTTTTGCCAACAGACAACTTTTATCCCGATATTATGCGGGAAAAGAATCAAAGGTCAAAAAATTAAAGAAACCGATTCAAATCAAACATCATTTGTCATCCAACCCACAGAAGGACCAAGAAATATTACAACAGCCACCCTCGATTAAATGACAGTAATTTCCTATAAATAGAATACTTATGTACTTAAATAATAAATAGTACGACATAATAATACATACACCTAATCTAGGAATAACGATTAAAATAATTCGTAATAAGTACAAAGTACTTATTGTGTCACTTTTTGTAATAAAAAAAGTAAATTAGTAAAACCTACTTGGTACTCACCTATTTGTATTTCTCGAAAAAGGCCGGCCATTTCTTTTAAAACTTTTTTGTACAGTTGCCAACACTTTTTACATACAAACTCTTTGCTTTTTACCGTCCGAAAGTGTTCATTAGGTACTCTACTCTGGTAGTTTGTTACGCAAATTGTCAGACCTCATTAGGCTCGTTTCCACTAAAATGCTCTTAAAAGTACTTCGTAAGATTATGTCACCAATTTCCATTGTCGTTACTTACTTTTTTAACTACTGTAGACCAACCGTAGAGTTGTTAAGAGTTTTAGCTTTGATACCTAGTTTTTGTTTGTGAACATAATTAATTAGTGTCGGTATGAATCTAAAACCAAATGGTTATGAATTTATAAATAAATCAATCTATGACAAAGTATCTATCAACCTATAAATACTAAATAGATATTTTCGCTGTATGTAACTAATTTCGTAAATTACATAATTTGAATTAATTTAATTATGTAATTAATGAAATTTACTAAATTTATGAACTTATAAATTTTCTAGAGCCCTTTAAAAACCACGTGACCGGAAAAAACTCTTCCGTGAATAAATCTGTCTCATTTATAAGTTATTACGAGGTTAATATAAAATTATAAACTGCTCATAACTGTCATAACTGCCGGGTTGGTGACATCTTGAATGACTAATGCAATGTAAACTGCCCGAGCGCTTAGCACGGTTACACTAGCAATATTGCAGCAGATTCACAGTTCGTCAGAGTATCACAGTACGTTTAGTTGTTGTTTAATGGACTAAGAGAATAAGTTGAACTCTAGCTTGATTGTAAGCTTCATGTAATAAATATCACCTTGAATTAACTGTTGCAAAAACAGGGCTGCACTGCAATATCTTATCATGATGAGATTAAATGTTTGATAAATTTCGAAGTTAGGTACTTACATTCATCAGAAATAATACTCTTCTTACCGAGACTGTAATTCTGTATTTTTTGTCGGGAGTGAGTCAGCACACAGTATCTAAAAATGATAATCTACCACAAAATACACGAAACGAGTATTTCCATGTTATTCTTCTATTTTTCGCGTTGTTTCGTGTCTCAGTAAATGTTTTCTATTCTTATCCTTTATTCTTAAATACAGAATACAGAACTATTACAAGACAGTAAAGTACTCTTTGGTGCTTTCTCTACCTAACAACAGTAATCTCTACTAACAACAGTCACAACATAAGACTGTTATACTACCTATTCTAATCCACATGGTTCTGATTAGATCACAGATGATTTAGTGAATCACCCACCACCATACCACATTGCCGTTGCAACCGTGTCTGATTATATACCTCTTCATATTATGAATCATCCTAAGAATCACCGTGGCAACCGTGCTAAGCCTATGTCGCAACTTTAACTAGGTAGCAAGGAGGTTAACTTGAATGAGTTACATTCTACTTTCGCAAACGAAGATATCGTGTAAAAAATTGTGAAACAAGCGAGGCCAGGCGGCCTCTGTTGCAGATTACATTTTATGTCTTTAATTAATATTAGTTACTGTTTTAGATTACTATTGTTAGTACATGACGGAAATTTTGCAAGTGCTGATGCGTGTCTAAATTACTTTATTAGGTAACACATTTTACTGTAGAATATAACTTATATTAATTGGTGTAGAACCAAACACTAATAATACAATTTTTGACCTATACCTATTATATGCACGGTTATTGGAAACATTGGCACGACTTTTTAATGGCTGAGTCAAGTACCTACAATATAAAGAATTTTTTAATCAGTAAAATATAATCTATTAATGAATACATAATCAAGTTAATTAACAATTCATCTGCGTATTTAAATTAACTACAAAGCAGAAAAAACATGTTGTGCCTAAATCATAGCTTCTGCTATTGTTTTTATAGTGCGTAGGTACCTATAGATAAATACTTTTAGAGCTATAATATATTCTATATCAGTACAAAGTACATGTATAAAACACCATTAAAGTACCATAGTCGTACCACGCCACTATATAAAAAATTGCGCATCAGTTTACGCGAACAAAAATACGGCTTTACGGTCAGTTGATTTGATATAAGTACAATTGAGATGTGAAGAGTCTGCGCAAAATGATTCTACTTATGTACAGATGAAATCGTAACGAAAATCTGATTAGAACCTCTTTTTATCGTATGAGATTAAAAGAGGATGCATGCAACTGCAGTAGGTATTTCTATATGTTCAGTGCTTAGGGCCTTTAGAGAGGGATGATAATCCTTGGGCCTTTGAGATTGTAAACGATTGCTGATCTAAGAAAAAACAGCTAGGACCTACAATTTAATCATTATCGTGTCATCCGACCCATGGAAGCGCCCAAATGAAGTTGGAGAACTGGCTGCATTGACATTTAAATTGACATTGGTAATCGCATGCGAATACCTCCGCTAGCTGAGTAATTTTAAAGAAAATTATTATCTGATGTGGCAAAAATATTGCCATTAATTTTGCGTATATTTTGCGAAGACTCCACAAATATTTATCTCAGGAAGTTGAACTCGGCAGCTGGTTTGAAGACTATTTATAACTTGTGGCTATTTTGGACAAACTCTTGCGCAGTACCGCAGTAATGTATCAACATTAATATGTTTATTAATATGTGTAAGTTGTTCTTTTACACGTGCTGGTTTTATACAATGAATCTATTAAAACTTCCTTGAATAACTATACCTAATACTTAAATCGTTTAATTTTGATATTTCGAGACTTGATAGAAATTCGAAAGCTTTCGACGACATTTACAAGCATGTTTTTCAGCTATAATTACTTGACTGAAATAAAACGTTTTTCAATATCTGACTCAGTATTATATTGTATGATGAAAAAACTAAACTTATCGAAGGTTGCATGTAAGAGACACTGCTTTCAAAACACCATCATTGAAGCTAGGAATTACGAAATAATCGTTTTAGCTCTGGATATTCATTTTATAACTCATTTATTCTTCCGATTACTATATGTTGCAAACCTCTTTTTTACAATCTCATTAGTAGTTATCTATATTGCGCCTTCATAATCCACTATGTGCTCCCGGAAGGCATCAAAACGACGTATGTGCTAACACGCGGAAGAACGCACTAAGTATCTATATGTAAGTAGGCACTTCTATTCCGCGATACAATTATGCCAATACAAAAAGAATAGTCGTTACGCATGTCTTAGAATGTTAGACGTTTTGTAGCACATTTCTGTCTGTCTGTTCTAGCTGATTGAAGTCGTAGATAGATCTAATATTTTTTTTTCTTATTTTTTGTAGAGATATACGCTTATTCTGTGTTATCATCATCTACAGCTTCTCTTTTCCTACTGATATTGTTTTAGTGCCTTTAGTTCCTCCTTATTTAGTCTAGTTATTTTAATAAAAATTAACCCAAAAATGGGAAGACATAGGTAGGTACAAGTGATTTCTTTATTCTTTTTTTACACCTAAAACAATTATTGAGTGTGTAAAATAGATTGAGAAATAAAAGTATACATAGAAAAAGTACCACATTACAAGTGGCGCCGCCAAGGTTT
This sequence comes from Macaria liturata, assembly GCA_964023185.1. NCBI lineage: Eukaryota > Metazoa > Arthropoda > Insecta > Lepidoptera > Geometridae > Macaria > Macaria liturata. Next base: position 3,035,703 of record OZ026807.1, on the reverse strand, counting down.
TTATATCTCTTAGCCGGGTAAAGAATATTTTTTTCTGTGCTGCTATTGATGATAATAGCTCCCCAGTTGCTGTTCTATACATAATAAGTATGAAAAACCTAACCATATTTACGTCTGGTTACTTTATATGGGAGCTCTATACAATAGTTATTAGTTACAGTAAGTAGGTACCTACGCAACACATCACGTTGACCTCAACGAACCGATTTTATTCCATAAAAGTAAAGCCGACAGGTCGCTGCACGCTAGTACACTTCCTGGTGAAACAAGGTCCTGATTGAGAATGATTCATATAGTGGTTTAAAGATCAAACTGAGATTAAGAATAACATGTTTTATTTACACCTACAAGACAAAGTACCTCTATGGTTTTAAACGCTTTAGTAAAAAATCAACAAGGTTAATCCTAACAGACATCAATTTAACATGAACTGTCAAAGTCAAAGTATCAAATTACAAGTTGTGTTTACAAAAGTGCAAGTTTGCTAAACACTAGAAAAATTGTAGAAAAATTTAATAAAACTCCAGAAATAAAACAATACTTACGTTATTTATAACATAAACGCACTATTAATAGCTGAGTTACAGTTCCAATCAAATAATTATATCGAGAAATAATTTAATCACGCAAAATCGGAGGCGTAGTTCCGTTTTATGAAAGTAGTCCTCTTTCACCGTGTTTAAAAATAACTATTGGCTAGTAAAAGCTAAACGTTGCGCAGTTGGTAACTAGACGTTATATTCAGTGCGTAAATTTGTGAAATAATCATGGCTTCAGCTGTTACAAAAGTGATTTTGAGATGTGAAGAGGCCCAAGAAACTCAGGCTTTAGGTATGATTCATAGCTTTTCCCGGAAGAATGTTGTGTTGAATGTCACTTGTTTTAGTCTTTAAGATGATGCAATAATCGAGTAATAGGTTTAGAAAGGTTTCCGCTCTGTTAACCTTCCTTTGTGAACTGCAATGTGTCCTAAAATTATGAAGCCTGTAATATGCAATGTAAAATGCATTTAGATAAAAATAATGTGCTGTATTAGACATCAAGTCTTAATTTGGTTATTATTTTGCCTATCATTTTGATCATGAGTACATTTTAAGACAAACCACCGGACACTGCAAGTATTAAATTGTATGCTATAGTTACATTTACATTTGATTATCCGCTCAAAAGACAACATATACTTAAATAGGACAATTTTTTGTATAGCTATTATGTATATTTTATCTAAAATATACTATAATATACTTAATAGCTAATATAAAAATATTTTGGTAATTTCAAATGGTATTTTATTGCATACAATTTATTAAAACCATTATAGTGAATGTGCTGTAATATTTACCTTATCACAAATTATGGTTATTTCTTAACCAATCACACCCCTATTGTCACATAGTTACTGATTAGGACAACTTCTATAAAGAAAGCTGGTGTTAACAGTTACCTTTCCTTCATTCCAGACCTCTCAGAATGCCAGTTGATGCAGGTCCCCGATGCAGTGTACCACCTGATGAGGCACACAGAGCTGAAGACCTGCGACCTCAGTGGCAATGTCATCACCAAGATACCTCCCAAGTTTGCTGTCAAGTTTAGTTTAATTACAGGTGAGGAAGCTAAAAATATATTAAATATACTGAAACAGTGTTTGTGTAAGTACTGTGTTTATAATAGACACAATTTTTTTTTTCTAAAAAATATTTTGTTTCCTCTTAGTGCTTGAGCTTTTATTCACTTCACTGTCAAACAGATGGAATAAAAATGGGAAGTCTAGTGTAAAATATTGGGTTTGCAATCTTGGAAACATGGATTCGAAAAACAAAACTTGTATACCTACCTACCATAAGTTCTTCATTACTTAATATAAAAAAATACAACTTCATGTATTGCTTACAAAATATTTTCATTTTCAGTGAAACCCTTTAAAAAAATCTATCTATCTATCTTCATATTCTACTATAACAAATATTATGCTGCTTACAAGAAACAATCCAAAAGCAACACATTCTCAAACAGAGTCCTCTCTCATTTCCAGATTTGAACCTAGCCAACAACCAGATGGCCAAGCTGCCGGATGAGCTGTGCACTCTGGCCTGCCTGGAGAGACTGGACATCTCTCACAACACCTTTGTGGCGCTCCCGCACATCACCTTCCAGTGCCCCAGCCTGCATACTGTGCATGCTCACCATAATCAGATCATTGGTGAGTAGTTTTTTTGTAACTTTCTTAACCATGATAAGTGACATCAACAGCAGAAATGGTGGGACTTTGTAGCGCAAAACCATTTTTTTCCATGGAGGAAATGCATTTACGCAACCCACTCTCGACTCCACTACCTACTACTAAAACCTGCCACGACGTCCCTTCATCTTGGATAGGGCTGGTTTCACTGGCAAGCGAGCAATAATGGGAGTCCAATCTAGTTTGATGCCCAGGGTTCACCTACTATTGTATAGTCCTAAACCCAATTTCATAGTACAATTTTAAATGTTCATCCTCTGCATCTTTTTAAAATGGCCAAATAAACGTTTATTATTATTACTAACTGATCTCTTTTTCTTAATTTACAGAAGTGGACGTAGAAAGTTTGTCCCGGTCCCGAGCCCTAGAGTACGTGGACCTCTCAGACAACCCCCTCCCGCCGCGCACGCACGACGCACTCAAACAGATGTCGCGACCGAGCGTGGTGGTGTCGGAGAGACAGAAGGAGGACTGGGAGGAGGATCTCTTTTGAAGTGCTGCTGATATTGTAGGTTGGCTCCGGATGGCCTTGTGATACCAGAGAGAAGTGAATGGGAGAGGTATTAAAAGAGGGTTGTGAGTAAAAAAGTAACTGTATACTGTTAAACTTTTTAATTTATATATATTTCAGGACATATCACACAGAGCCATCTAGCCCCATACTAAGCTTACGCTTGTATCATGGGTACTAGATAACAGATATAATACATATGTATATACTTTTCTTTCGTTAATACATATTGAGAAGTAGTTAATCAATGAAGAAATTTAATAAATATTTTATTTGGTGTTATCAAATAAAAACCAAATATTGCTTGACAGTAGTTTATACATAATAAAATGAGATCTGTCGATTGGGACCTACCGCTTCTTAGTTTGCTAACGGTGTTTTAACTTGTCTTTTTGGCTATTTGATTGGTCAAATTTAAAATGTGATTAATCTGCCACTGAAATAGCACAATGATTTAATTATTCTAAATCATTAACTGACCCATTATAAATCACAAATTAAAAATACCTCTCTGTAAACTTGGTGTCACGGCAGCCTAATACTAGGTTCCTAGGGTGAGGTGCAATATTGCTAGCCTAAACATGCTGTGATCAATCTCTAAAGAGATTACTATATCCACGATAATTATTATTAATTGTGAATGTGATTTTTTGTGACTGAAAGCCCCCGTTTTGTAGATGTACTATTTTAGACTAAATATTTGTTTTTTGTGAATTAAAAAAATAGCATTTTGTAAAAATGAGTCGGCATTTTTAAAACAGGGCTGATCAGTTTTGTGTATAATACGTATTCTCATCTTTTGTGATGCTCAAAAGAAAACTTTAATACTAATAATTAGGTTTTAATAAAATATGAACTAACTCTCTAGTTTAACAATTGACTTTTGTAAATTTTAAATGTAATATAAGACTTTTGGATGATATTATATGCTGTTTTAAATTACTAGGACACGGAAATACTTATCAATAAAATGTAGGAAGAAAAATTAAATGTTAATATTTTTATTGGAACTCCAAAATCATTAAAATTTAAGAGAATGTCAATTTGAAACTGTGTTTTAGTAATTTAAATCGCATTTTTACTATAAGTGATGTGTTTTGTTGTATTGAAAACTAGTCCATTACAATAATATTATTGAGGTTTCTTGTATTCCCAATGGAATTGAGATTTTTAATTTAGTGCTTAGTGCAAGACCTAGATTTTACTGTTTTATGAAGGAGTGAATAATCAAGAAGTTTTTAAGATACTTTATATCTGTTATTTGACTAAAGGAAAGGTGCTAATCAGAACATAATATAAGTAAGCAGTTTTTTTTACACTTACACTAAAGATAGTAAAATGGAGCTATTAGATAGAGGAAAAATTGTGAAAAATATTGATTACTTTAGATTTCCCATGAGTTCAAACCAAGTAATTACTAAGACTAATTTTATTGCGTATCCAAGGGATCGATAATTTAATAAATTTATTAAAGGACGATTTAGGTTTGGTTTGTCAAAAAATCTAAGCCCCATTTACATAATGTAACAAAATAAAGTCAATGAACCCAGTATTTTTGAACTTAATGAAGATTTGTGTAAACAAGATGATTGCACTTTTTATAACTATTCTTATGGCTTTTGCAAAGATTATATTATAATACGTAGATGTATTTTATTTTATAAATTGGCTAATGATAATGCTTGATTTATTAAAGTAAACATGTACTTAAAACATTTTGTAAAATCTATTGAAATCTGATGTATTATAAAAACAATTGAGTACAGATTGTATTAAAATAAAATAAACTATGTAAAAAAAATACATATTGTTTAAAATGTAAATAAGATTTTGTATTTTTTTACTCCCCATGTAATTGGCAAAAATGATTAAGAAATATATTTCTAAACAATGTCCTTGTATTAATTGATAACCTGTAATAGTCCCTAATAATGCTACTTTGTTCTGAATTTGGAGTATTGTTATATTACATAGGTAGTTAAATTGAATAAAATTGAAAAGATAGGTGAAAAAATATTGTTAAACTCATTTACATTATTTGGTGATAGCTATACTTACTACGAGTTACTTAATATAGAAAGCAGTTCGCATATCATATGGTGCACCCTCTTTACATTACTATCGAAGATACCTTTTTAATTTTGACTGACTTACGATGTCACTCACATTTGAAACATTTCGCTTTTATGAATTATTTACCAAATTCTTTCTTGCAATATTTTAGAATTACTAATAATGGCGGGACACGGACTTGAGGATGATCCAAGTTTAAAAGGATTAAGCCGATATTTTAATAACAAAACAGTCAGAGGTAGAGCTAACGTAAGTTTTTTATTGATGTCCATTTTTAACGTTATTCTGCTGAACCCCATCCTTTATTGTATGTATTATATTATATGTCAGTATCTAAATATTTATGAGTTTCCGTTAGAATGATAATAATTAAATCTGTAGGTACTGCAAGTTTTGTAGGTATCTTATGAATTATTCTTTACAGGTAGCCAAAGTTACACTTGGTGCGTTTGCAGCGTTTCTCTTATATCGAAAATTCATCAAGAAATAGTTGCAGTTGTACAAAAATAAAACGAGAAGCTGTGTTGTAGAATTTGCAAAGCCTAGAGGCTAAACGAATATCTTCACCAAAGCCAAGATAAAAAACATCAGCTCAGCTGATTGACAGTGACAATTACAGTTTTGACATTTATTATCACTGATCGCACCCGATCGCTGCACTTGCGCGTTATTACATAAGGCTAAAATTAATAAAATTCAGGTAATTTTACTTCTAATACTTCATAATTACTGCGTATTTAAGTGCTCGCTTGTATATAGATAGTTCCGCCATATATAAGTTCTGTGTAAAGTATTGTTTTTCAAAGTTGACTGTGTTTTTTGTAGAATGGCTGGTGGTGATGCTGTCGATGAATCCCAGCTGAAGGGACTTTCCAAATACTTCAACAGCCAAACCAACAGGGGCAGAGCTAACGTAAGTAATCGATTAAATCCAGTAATCATCCCTGGGAAGTAATCTCGCCACTACTTTGAAAGACATGTTAAGGTTATGTGCTTGGACTATTCCACTGCGTTGGTCTTGTACTATTAAATTGTCTGTTACTTGTACTAGATTTATGAGTACAGCAGAAAGATATTAAAGTATTCACCAGGCTGATAGAACTATCAACAACTTTCCTACCATAACGATATATTCATATTAGTACTCTAATTCTCATTTACTTATGGGTTCTATGTCATATTATGCTGGCTAGGAACTTACCCTGACTTCAAGGTGTGTTTGTATACCTCTTAAAGATAAAAGCTTTATTAACCTTATGGCATCGCACCATATAGGGCAAGTCAGATTACAATTTTCCTTAAGTATAGTTCTTAATGTGTAACTTACCTTTCGGTGGCCGACATGTCTATTTCTTGCACTACTATTGTTTTATTGTGTCAAGACAACTACTGGTCTACTCAACTAAGTTTTTTTATGTTACAAGATGTTTATATTTTGTGATTTTATTATGATGTATATCATCATCTATCTATAACTATAATTTTCCTGTTGCAGGTTGCCAAGGCCACATATGCAGTGATGGGTGGTTTCATCTTATACTTCTCCCTCAAGCCTAAAGCAAAGAAGTAATTCTGTGATCCATATGTTTTAGCTTCATGGTAAACTTTTAAGAGCAATGTTTTAAGTTATTTAGTGCATAATAAATCATGTGAACACCTTCTTTGTGTCTTTTAATTATTATATATTATCTAGTTATATTATAGTAGATTATGCATTAAGGGGATAAAGCAGTGTATTATGTCTTGGGCGATATTTTGAACCCCAAGGACGAGGGATCCTAGGGTTAACTCACGAGCGAAGCGAGCGATTTTTTTGTAGTGGCAAATTCTTCTTCATTCAGGTTTCTATGAAAAGTTTTCATTCTAATTTTGAATAAATTCTTCTTGGTGTAGGGCTCTATGAAAAGTTTATATTCTAATTTTGACGCTTGGTCATGGATTGCAAGGAGCTCATAATATAATTCAATGTTGATTGCATTCCAAATTCAAATGTCATTATTCCCTAGGGGATTATGAAATGCATTCCAAATTCAAATGTCATTATTCCCTAGGGGATTATGAAATGCATTCCAAATTCAAATGTCATTATTCCCTAGGGGATTAACAAATTCAGTACATTTATAATGACCCGGCTAGACCATAGGACACAAATGACTTGCTTTAAGTTGAGTTTGCATGACACATAATATGCCATTGACGAGCAGGTGTTATATAAAGTTATTCATTATGCCATGTCAGAAGCCCCAAGCATAATTTGTAAACAGAAACCAGAGTTGGATACAATGTTTCTATATGTGATTTTCATGCAAATTATTTTGATAGATTTAAACTTTTGTTACCTCTGTAAACAAGAACAGCTTTACTTGTACGTTGTAGGTACCAAATTACAGTAAAATAATTATTTGATTAACCACAGAAGCTTATACAAGTTAGGTATCATGATTAGAATAGATAACTACCATGTTATGTACCTTTAGGTATTGTAGTGGTTAATATATAGCCATATCAGAGGCCTTCAGGGCAGTCTGAAAACTCGACACCAGAGTTGGCCACTCTCATTCGCTAAGAAGAATATATGTAGGTACTTGACTATATTTTCTCCTATCCTAATAACACATACATAAGTAAAGGAAATAAAAGAACAAAAGTGGAATAAATACATTTATTGATACTTAATACTTATAATATGCATTTACAAAATAAATAATGCATTAAACAGATCACAATATACAAGCTTCGGAACGTTTCAGATCTTTGTAGTAAAACATTGTCTCTTATAAACTCTTTGGTGATGAAAATAAGTTCATATATCCAATCCACACATTATATTTCAATTTTTTTTACTTGAACACTAGCACAATACAAAGTTATGGCCAAAGAATAAAAAAATTTTAGCTGTTGTCTTCCTACATTTTCCAATACATTTGGTGGGAATGCACAGAGATGACAGCTGTTGATATATTGTATGGACAGATAATAGAAGAATAACAATATAAGCATACTTTGCAGGATAGTCACATAAGCATAGACTTGGAAGAACCTGCCGTGTTTTTGTATAAATAATATTTTTACTCCAAGCAATCTAAAGCATTGTTATTTCCTACTAGCGCCGCTTTGCTGTGATAGTTGTGTTAGTCTGGGATGAAAAGAAGTATATTTGTTCATTTAGGACCTATCTTCATATCAAATTTCATCTAAACCTGCCCAGCATGAGTGATGGATATACACAAACACAGACTGTGATTGTATATTGAATATAAGGCTATATTCATGAGCTAAAATGGTAAGAAACAAAATCTGTGCAATTTTAAAACAGCTAACTACCAGTTTGACCTTGGACAACGGCAAAGATTTTTATGGATTTCTCATGTGTAGGTACCTAAGTACTTATGTCCAAAACATGTAATACATATGAGTACATAATATGTTTATACAAAGTTATTTGTAAAGAGTATAAGTAAAATAAGGCGATAAGATGTCATGTTATAATGTAAATAAAACTGAATTTTCATATAAATGGTTTTTCTGGTTTTATGTAGATTTCAGTATACTGGAGAAAGGTGGCACCTAATGGTGTATTCAGGCAGCCTCTTATGTGAGCCAGTATCATTTCAGTACAGGCATGCTCCACTTTCAAACATATTATTATAGCTCGTGTGTCGCTATAAGTGACCAGCCCCCTTAGACAAGAGGCGTATTTTAGTGAGCGTACTGACGCTCGCTTATGGAATAGAAATACCAATGTATGGGAGTGACGTAGCATGTCAATCGTCGCGATGTCAATCACAGACATTGCTCTTTCTATTCTTTAAGTGAGCGATAGTACGCTCACTAAAATACGCCTCTTGTCTAAGGGGGCTGGTTGACAAATGCCTGACTGTCCACAGTAAAAAAAAAACAATAGAAAAACAAATTGACCTTCGCCTTAACATCATACTACTCACAAATACCTCTGCATAGAACAAAATTTAGAAATATAATTAATTCGTGCACACTAACTAATGGTAGAAAAACATGTATTCTAATTAATATAGTGAAGCTCTAGCACCAAAATGGCATATGTCTAGTAATACTAGCGAAGCGACTTACTATATCAACGTGTCTTTTACGAATCAGTTAAAATTTACTATGACTTAATAAAATTTTAACCTCCGACACAAAAAGGAAGGTGTTATAAGTATCGGTATATCAGTGCTATCATACTTAAACTTGGTCAGATTTTGTTTTTTTTTTATTATCTGAAAGCTGAACTCATTAAAAGTCCCCTTTTCACATAATAAGCTTAAGAATCTTATTATTTCAGTTAAACAAAATGGCGGGAAGTCATAATAAAAATTAACTGAAACCTAAAAACACGTTTTAAATCAAACACCTGCCTTACCGAGAACTTCAATGAGTATCACTAACACCGCATAAAAAACCCCCCCTTACAATATTTTCGGTCAAACATTTAACACCGTTTCTCGGTAAGACTATATGAGTACCTATAACAACCATCCCAATAATACATTAAACTGTGTCCAACAATAGAAGAGGCGAGACAAATCAATTTAATTTGTTAACTTCTTTAAATGTTGTCGAGTTTGTCACACGCCATGACTCTTCTAATATTGAACAGAATACATTAAAAACTTTCTCATAACTCTCACAAAGACTTAACTTTAATCAACTGCATATTGACTAGCCTTATCAACTTGTTCTTTGTTAATGTCTTCCCAAACACTTAATACGCTATAATTTAGTTGACAGAGTTAGTTATCTTTTTCAGATTCATTTTCTTGCAAGTAAATGGGTATGATATTGACGACGTATCTGCCCAAGAGAACTCCCCCAACGAATTAATTTTTCGGGAGAGTCACGACCCCCAGTCATGAGGAAATACGACTCAAAGGGAGAAATGGGTACAAGATTTCGTGGATTCCGTTCAGTATCGATTATTTTAAATCACTTGATTGTTGTTTTTTGTTAGGGAAAATCTTAATGCTTTTATTAATCATCCTTTTAGCTAAGTTGTTGGCTTTGACTCATATCCAATCCGAAGTGACGGATTTCATAAATATCATTTAAGGACATTTACTGGAATAAGCCAACATTTAATATCACTCCAAATTAATTGAGAATTTTCTGCTTGAGTCAATAGCTAAGCTATAGCCATATATTCACTCCACATCGTCACATACAAATTATTTTCCTAATATCCGTATAACAACTGTTCCAAATCTTTATGAGCCCTTCGATTATTATTAGCTGTTCAGTTCTAAAAATCACATTAAATTTAATTATTTCAGTATCCTCTATACAAGTTTACTAGATTTTTATGGTAATTTCAAACAGTCTATGAACAAAATTTGTTTCTTTTAGCTTAAGTTAACATAAATTTTATATCATTCAATTAATTTATGCAATTAAATATAACTTAACAGCGACTTTACACCAAATCTATATATTTTAATTTTTAGTAAACATAAGCAAGAAATAATAATAATAATAATATCCAAGTTATTTTTATACTCTTACTCTTTGTAATATTTTATATCATTTTAAGTATTGTATTGTAAAAGGCCTCTCAGTGTTGGCTACGGCCCCGCTGATGCCTTAAAAATACCAGCTGTAAGACCCGTGATTCTGTAAAGATAGATAGATAGATAGATTGATACTTTATTGGACACAAAAAACATAACACAAAACGGAAAAAAAATAATTAAAACTAATGCCACAAATGGCGGCCTTATCGCTAAAAGCGATCTCTTCCAGGCAACCGTAGGATGGAGAGGAAAATATATAAAAAAAAAAGACTAGACGGGGTGTACAATAACGAGCACATGAAATTAAAAAATTGTAAAGATGAATCATTATACGAAAGATGAATTAAGGGTCATAATATCCAAGGGTTCATAAAGTTTTAATCATCACATTTATACATACATCATTCCAAATTCATTTCCTCAATATAATGGCAGTAGATTCCAATCGTTGTTCATTTTATACTAACGATAATTCATTAATTGTAATAAAAAAATATTGTTCAAGATTTTTAGTTCAGTTAGAATAAAAATATGAATGCATGATATAAATTATAGTCTGCGGAATATTTAAGTAATAGGTATGTCTGGTTGATCAAGCTTAAAATTTGTAATTAGAAGATAAACCACAATTAAGTTAATGGGTTTAGAGCGGAAATCTCAAATATTTTATGTTATATAATAACTTTTGATCCAGAAATAATTAATCTATATGGAATGTCATATAATAGGTTAGTATGCCTTAATTTTTCCAATTTAATATCAATCAAGAATATCCTTATTTTTCGAGTTAAAGTATACTTATTCGAGATCCGTTACAAGAATAATTTAGATTTGCTTCTTTTAATTAAGCTATGTCTATGAAATATCATTTAATAGTAGTGAATTGAGCTGTCAAAAGTGAATTCATGAACTGATATTACGTGATTCATAACATAATGGTTTATGTTGTTACATTATTTAATTTATTAACCGACTTCCAAAAAAAGAGGTAATCAAGTCGTCTGAAAGTTTTTTTTTTAGTCTGTAAGTTCGTGACCTGATTTACAACTATAAAGTGATGGTGTATAATGCGCGTGTGGCTCAGTCGTGGAAGTGTCTGCTTAACATTCTAACGCACCCTGATTCGAGTCCGGCCCAGTACCAATAACTTGTTTTTCAAGTTATTTGTGGGTTTGCACTCGCTTAGCCGTGAAGGAAAATATAAGAAAACCAATATGTTTAAGGATCCCACAATCTAAGAACATGTCTTTCCTGGAAGAATCTTGGTACCTACCACAATGTACTGTGGGGGGATCACGACCCTCAGTAATGCGAAATACGACTTGGCAGAGAGAGAAAGACAGATGTAGTGAGTGAGTAGAAAGTGAAGGGAATTAGTGATTTACTATAATGTAGATGCGTCTGAGTAAATTAACAGACAACATGTCTTTGTTAAGTTTCTTTATATATTATTATTTGTACAAATAACTAAGTTTTACAACGGTTTAGCTGCATTTGTTATCACTACATTTGTTTGCTGATTCATAATTTCTATTTGGTGACCGAAAAATATCGAGAGCCTCGAACGTCAAGTAAAACCTGTGGTCTTCTGTTGGGTTTTGAAATTCACAACTTCGATGTATGTAATTGCAGGCTAAATAGGCAAATGCAATATTTCCTGAAATCCCATGAACCATGTGACTTGTTTGTCTTATAAAAAATGGATCACTTAGTGACTCACTAGTTCACTTGGTTAACTTAGCGGTTCACTGGGTTAACTCAGTGTTTCACTCAATGATTCATAGCCAAGTAGGAGCCCTGGTGAGTGAGTAGAGTGCGGAGGGTTGCGCGGGCGCAGGTTCCGCCTCCGAGTCCGATTCCTCTGAGGAGACACGCTCCGCAGCGCTGAGGGCGACGCGCGCGTACTCGTCCGTGTCTATGCTCTTGCAGAAGTGGATCGCATATCTGTGGAGGGAAACACATAGTAAATATCGAGCCAAATCTAAATACATAAAACTCAAAAGGTGACTGACTAACAGTGATCTATCAACGCACAGCCCAAACCACTGGACGGATCAGGCTGAAATTTGGTATGCAGGTAGATGTTGTGACGTAGGCATCCGCTGAGAAAGGATTTTGGAAATGCCACTTTTGAAGGGGTGAAATAGGGGATGCAAATTTTATTTGAATCTGCGAACAATTACTAGTAGTAAATATATTAGCTGCTATACAGTTGAAAACCATATGCCTAAATAAAACTTGTTTAAGTATCCACGGCTAAAAATTACCTATATTGTAGTTAAATTTTCAGTACCTCCATACCAAAAATCATGATGAGAAAAAGAACGCCGCAAAGGAATGGTGGCTCCACTATTCCTTTGCGGAATTAGCAGGGTTTCGTTTTCACCCCAACATACGCACTATTAAGATTTATCTACATACCAAAATTCATTTTAAAACGGCTAGGGCCTATCTCTTCAAGAGAAGGTTGCGAAGAGATCAAACTACGAACAAACAACGAATTAAACTTTTATTGGAAAATGAGCGAAAATAATCACGACCGGCAGGATTCGAACCTGCGTATTTCCGATCACCGTCCGGAACGCCTTAACCAACTAGGCTACGGTCTACTAACTGCCAGGCGCGACAATCTACACTCATTTCCATACACTTCAGACTGATCGGCTGATGGCGCCACTTGTGCTGTCAGAATATGTCTAACAAGCACTCATATCGATGTACTATGGACACCTGATATGACGAGAAATGGGCCTTTCGCGTTTTAATTATGAGTTAATTTATTAAGTGCTAAACCTGCACTATGGTTGATTAACAATGTTGATTAACAATGACAACGAATGTTTAGTCGCTTGGCTATCATCGATAGTTTTGAACATCATTGAGTTAGTTACATTTTTTTTACATGAGATAGGCTCACGCTTGACTACAACTTGCCTGATGTTAAGCAACGTTATAATCTGCGATCTAGCGCGCTTGCCCAGAATAAACCGGTTCACTCTCGACTTGAAGACATACCTGAGTTTCTCCCTGAGCACTGTCTTGCAGGAGTAGCGCGGCATCTTCAGCAGGAAGAAGCAGGTGTAGCTCTCCGGGAGAAACTGGTCCGGGGGCTGGTACTTGTCCAGCACCTGGGGATATGTACTTATTACAATCTTGCAAACTCTTTGCGAATTTCCACAACTCGTAGAACATAAGTTCTTGCTTTTGAAGCACTAAAGTCGCCCTTAAAAGGCGTTAGTCACCAGTCACCTTGCCGAGGGTTCGTTCGATCGAAAGGGCTGGCGTTCACAAATTCCTTGTGTATTCAAGCTATGAATGGATTTGCACTCGTTTAGAGGTCAAAGAAAAGATCGCAAGGAATCCAAAATCATTGAAGACTAAAATATTCGAAAGCACGTTTTGTCAGACCTAGGCGCCCACCAAGATGTAGGAGAAAGTCTTTTTAATCTCTGTATCTTCCTTTCAAAAACAATCATTTATGATCATGACATGTGCGAAAAATTATGTTGTGATTATGGATATGATTTCAAAATAGAAACAGTCATAATACAGATCAACGAACAAAATTCTCCATATATGTACCACCTACCGGACTTTCCACCTAATTCTAACTAGGCGTTGAGTCATATTTTAAGCCATGTCGGAGGCCCTTGATAAACTCTCGACACCATAGTTGGCCACTCTCATTCGATCAGAAGAAGTCGTGCAAGGACATCCCGCTTGGGGCGTTTTGTGGTTTACAGCTCACCTGCAGCACAAAGTCCCTCTGGCGCGGGTCCTGCGGCGCGCGCGGCAGGCGCGTGCGGCCCCACACGAAGCGCAGGAACAGCGCGCGCTCGCCGCCCGACAGCTCCTCCATCACCTCCCAGAACCACTGCACCAGCGGCGCTGTGGCCTCCACGCCTGTAAAACAATTATAAAATGCCTGTGTATCTAGCGTAAGGGCCCGTTCACACATGGCAGTCCGTTTTACTGGTACTTTTTTAACGGATACGTCATGAATTTGTGCTCTGTTCACACATAGGCACCGTATAACGTACAACGGATCCGTCATTACTGGATGCGATGCTCACACATAGGTACCGTATAACGTACACCCCGCACACACCGCCCGCCTCGCACACAGTATCTATCCGTTAAAATTCTACGTATCCGTATATTTTTACTGCTCTGTCGTCTAGTATTCGATGACGTCATTTTTTAACGGAACGAGATTTTTTACTGTATACAGAATACTGTGCCATGTGTGAAGTCGCTCATACAACTACATACGCCTACGACGAAAAAAAAAGTACACGATGAAACGGAACAGTAAAACAGAGACATGTGTGAACCGGCCGTAAGTGTAAGTTATGACATACTGTACGTTTTGGTGGAAACTGTGAGAATAGTATGTATCTGAATTTAAAACAAATAAAACATTTAATTGCGATCTGTTGTCAATGTAGCCAGTTGTGTTTACTATGACCATTCGTTTGGAGAATAGACCAATTCTTGTATTCCAAGTGGCTTCTGATTTGTGTTAACAGTCGTTGACTCGAACTACGCTACAAATACAGAGAGCAAGGCCTACCTTTTAACGTGTCATGTAACTGAGAAGTATTTGCTAAATTAGTCACAATTTTGTATCAGAAGCTTTCCTTCAAACCATATTTCAAGGTGTACAACAAGGCACATTTCTTTCCCCTCCATTTATCCTCATATACATTAATGACCTTGAAGTAACTATTACAACTATACCTTTGTACGTAGCAGCAGCACGTAGTGCGTGCACAGGTATGTCGGGTGAGCCACACACCAGCGTCTCTAGCTCCGCCGCAGAGAACAGCGCGAGGAGCGGCGCCGGCACCACGCGGGAGATGCCGTCTTTTACTGCGCGGACTTGCTCGTCGAACTCGTGCAGTCTGAGGAAGGATGATACAGTTTTTTAGCTAGGTAACGGTGGAATGTAGTACCAATTGTTTTCAATCTGCCCTTTTAATTATTAAGGGAGCAGTTGTACTATAAAAAAAACGCTGTTAGCGATAAGGCCACCAGTTGTGGCTCTATTTTTGAAATCTTTTGTGTTTCTGTTTGTTTTTTTTATGTGTATGTTACAATAAAGAGTTTTATCTATCTACCTATCCAAAGAATAGTCGAGACTTGCAACTTCAAATGTCATCGTTGTATCACATATATACCATTATAAAGGCGATAGTTTATTTGTTGTTCGTTTGTTTCACTTTCTAACCGCAACGGAGCGACTGATAATAAGCGTGATTTTTGTTATGGTTGGAATCTCGAGGGTAACATAGGCTATTTTTTCATACCAAAACAATGTGAGACCACACACCCCTACAAGAGCCAGTTAAATTCGTTCATAGTAAAACTTTACTGTTACACAAATGACAAATGTTCTTTTTTTTTGTGATAGATTTTATACAATTGGTAATTTTGAATTATATAACGAAACTGAATGGTAACATGAATATACATAAACTAAAATGAAACTAGGTTCCACCCATCATGACGAAATTTACATGCATATATACTAAGTCTACTAAGTACGAGTATACCACCGAACATGAGTGAAGTTGACAATAATTAAGCTAAGAAGTGGCATTGACTGATTATTAGGATTCTGTATTATTGAATATTCGTATTTAAATTTCTACATTGACTGGCAGTAAGCACAGTTTCGTAATGGGCCGTTTGATGACGGTGTCTTTGCATTTCAAAGAAACAACTCTAATTAGTCCGTCATCACCGGGATATACTTCTACTATTCTGGCCAGCGGCCATTTGCCAGGAGGCAAGTTGTCCTCTTTTAGTAACACTAAATCACCAATTTTTATATGATTGTCTTTTTTTCTTCACCCACTTAGGCCGTTGTTGAAGTCTGCCCAAATACTCAACCACCCATCGTTTCCAAAAATGTTGGAATAATCTTTGAGTAAGCTGCCAACGATTGAGTCTGTGAATATTGGAATTCAGATACGAGGGTTCTGGAATAACAACCGGCGGTTCCCCTATCAGAAAGTGGCCTGGAGTTAAAGGCATCAGGTCATTTACATCATGACTGGCGGCTGAAATTGGGCGTGAATTTAGGCAGGCTTCAACTTGACATGTCACTGTTGACATCTCTTCATAGGTAAGCGTAGAATTCCCTAAGATTCGTCGTAGATGATGCTTGATGGAACGGACGCCGGCCTCCCAAAGTCCACCGAAGTGGGGCGCTCCCGCCGGAATATGATGCCACGTCGTTCCGTCTTTTTCAAGTGAAGCTCGTAGCGGCCCTTGGAGTTCTTCCAATTGCGATCTGTGCATTTTGTTTAACCGCTTGTTGCCAGCCGTGAAATTTGTAGCGTTGTCACTCCATATGTCGCTGCAGTGACCCCTTCTCGCAGTGAAACGTTTAAAGGCGGCAACAAAGCTCTCGCTGTCTAAGCTGCTAACTATCTCAATATGTATAGCTTTCGTAGCCATACAAAGGAATATGGCTAGGTATCCCTTGTATGTCTTGCACCCACGGCCTTTTGACATTCTCAGGTCGATCGGCCCAGCAAAGTCTACCCCAGAGTGTAGGAACGGTCGGGTGGGTGTAATTCGTTGAGGTGGAAGATCTCCCATCAGTTGTGTCTGGGTTGACGCCTTGTACCGTGCGCAAGTCACGCATTTATGAACTTCTTGGTTGATCATTCCCTTACCGCCCAATATCCAATATTTCTGTCGTATGACGTTCAACATTAGGCTCGGTCCTCCATGGAGGGTTTTCATATGTGCATGTGCAATTATTAATTTTGACAGTGCATGGCTATGTGGTAGAATTATCTGATGCTTAGCATCCTCTGGTATGTTAGCGTGTCTTAACCGGCCTCCGACCCTTAGAACTTCCATTTCATCCAGAAATGGGTTAAGAGATCGCAGTTTGCTCCTCTTCTTAAGGGGTTGTTTTGCCCTTAAACAGTCTAGGTCTTCCGCGAATTCTTCCCTTTGGCAGAGAAGAATACATACTGTCAGTGCCTCGGATATTTCTGAAGAGGTAAGGTACACGGGACATTGCTTCTTGCCAAATCGTTTGCACCATGCAACAACCCTTAGCAGTTTGGTTAAGGTAGAGAATCTCTCCAACAACGTGTCTTCGTTCTTGACTTCTATTGTCTGGGTGAAGTGGGCATCTCTTTCTTCCTGTTTGAGATCCTCATGTGAGGTGTCTGTGGGTAAGTTGTGTTTGTATTGTCCATCTGTTAGCCACGACGGGCCATTCCACCAAAGTTTCTCATCTGGTAGCTTCGCGCCTGACACGCCTCTTGATGCGAGATCGCTGGGATTTTCTTTCGAAGCCACATGACTCCAGTGTCGAACAGGTAAGGTAGTTAGTATCTCGGAAGTGCGGTTTGCAACAAATGTCTTCCATTTGCTTGGGTGGCATTGCAGCCATGCTAATACAACCTGGGAGTCGGTGTATGCGTAAATATTTTCTTTAAGCACTTTCAGGTATTCAGCCACTTCTATCAGCAGTTTAGCTAGCAAAACCGCACCGCATAGCTCCAGTCGGGGTATGGAAATCGTTTTGACTGGTGCAACCTTTGTTTTAGCTGAGATGAGCTGCACGTGGATCTCCCCATAGACATCTGTTACTCGTGAGTATACAACTGCTGCATAAGCCATAGTGCTGGCGTCCGAGAAACCATGCAGTTCAAGTGTTGTGTTCTTTTTATTTGTGTGTAACCATCTTTTCAATTTGATTTCAGATAGGAGAGGCAGCTCGGACCGGTATTGCAGCCAATCGTTCTTCAATTTCTCAGATATTTCTTGGTCCCAGGATACTCCTGAAAGCCACAATTTTTGTAAGAACACCTTGCCAATGATGATGGTAGGTGCCAGCCATCCCATAGGATCGAAAAGTTTGGATACTTCGCTTGCTATAGTCCGCTTTGTCACAACTGTGGTTTCGCTAAGTTGTATGCAGTATTGAAACTCGTCTTTCATGTTGTTCCAGGCTATGCCGAGTGTTTTTGTCGTCGTGTCCAAATTTAAATCCTTGTAGGTGTTGTCTGTTCCGTGTATTAACTTCAAGAGATCGGCGTCGTTGCTATTCCATTTTTGAAGCTCGAATCCTCCAGATTTTAGAAGCGCAGTCATTTCAGTGTAGATCAAGACTCCTTCTTCATAACTGTCAGCCCCGGTTAGCAAATCATCCATGTAAAAATCTGTCAAAGCAATCTGTGCTGCTACTGGATGCTCTGTCATCTCATCGTTGGCTAACTGTTGTAAGACCTTGGTAGCCAGGTAAGGTGCACAGGCTGTACCAAAGGTCACTCGATTCATTTGGAAGTCCCGCAGTTCTTCGTTTTGGTTTTCACGCCAAAGTACTCGTTGAAAGTCTGTTTGCATAACAATGATTTGCCGATACATCTTTATGATATCAGCCACTAGCGCCACTTCGTGTAATCGCCACCTCAATATTATGTGTCTCAAATCTTGTTGCAGTCGTGGTCCGATCCTAAGGTCATCGTTAAGAGATACCTGATTTTTGTATTTACAGCTCGCGTCAAATACCACTCTGACCTTGGTTGTGGATTTATCCGTTCGTACAACAGCGTGGTGTGGTAAGTACACGGCAGTTGGGTTCAATCTTTCCCCTTGGTCTTTTATTTCTCGCATGTGCTGTAAGTCGAGGTATTCTTTCATCACTTGCATGTATTCATTCTTCAACCACGCATCTTGGTTCAAACGTTTTTCCATTTGCAACCATCTTGCTTTTGCAACTTCTCTTGAGTGGCCGTACTGACAAGGTGGATTCTCCTGTTTAAATGGCAAAGCCACTGCATATCTTCCATCTTCTTGTCTTTTGTGTGTGTCATCGAAATGTTTCTCACAAAGCTCTTCTTCTTCTGTTATGTGTCTTTTAGCTGCACCCTCTTCTATCTCCCAGAATTTTTGAAGTTCGTCTTCAATGAAACTGTGCATGCTAAAAGTGATTGTGTAGCCGTTCAACGCCCAAGTGTTGTTTGTCTTGCCTAATACGATCCACCCGAGGTGAGTGTTGAGTGCTATAGGAGATCCTCGGGGGCCCTTCTTCAATCCATCAATAATGATTTCATCGAAGACTTCTGCGCCTAACAGTACATCGATCTTAGCAGGTTTGTTGAACTCTGGATCGGCAAATTCTAGGTGGCGCAGATGAGGCCAGTCTTTGTTGTACACTTCTTCGGTTGGTAGTTTCTTCGTAAGTGACTTGAGTACGCAAGCGGCAACAGGAAAGTCGACACTTGAGTCACTTTTTGATTGTATCTTGAATACTACTGCATGTTTGGAGCGCAGGCGTTGTCCATTCTCGTCCAGTCGGTTTATTAAGCAATTGACCGGTATCTTCTTTAACCCAAGGAGCTGAGTAGCGGACTCCGTAATAAATGAACCTTGGGAACCGATGTCTATCAATGCTCTCAGTATAAAAGCAGCGCCATGTGAAAATATCTTCAGTAAGGCTGTGGCCAGCAGCACCCTTTTAGGAAGATCTATGTCCGCGAAATGGCTAACTACGTGATGATCGACTGGTGTTTTGGCTACTTGTGTATCGTCTCGGAGTTGACTAGGAGTTTCAGCTCGCTCTGAAACTCTCTCGATGTCTCGGTTTTCGGGGTGAATTAGTGAGTGATGCCTTTTTCCACATCGTTTGCAAGATGTTTTATGCTTGCAGTTATACACCGTGTGATTTGGTGTTAAACAGTTGAAGCACAAGGCGTTCTTTTCAAGGAACTTCTTTCTATGTATAACTGGAATATTTATGAATTCCTTGCAGTGATATATCAGGTGACCTCCTTTGCAAAAACTACAATATGCGTTGCCTGTGTTTGTTTGGTAAAAAGCGACCTGTCTGACAACATTTCTCGACCTCTGGCCTGTCTTGGTTGATTCTAGCACCTCCAGCATACGAAAACGGGATTCAAGAAAAACACACAGCTGTTTATATGTTGGCAACTCACTGCTATCATCACTGAGCCCGATATGTTGCTCCCATAAGCGCACCGTCTCTTGGTCCAGTTTCATAACCGTGATATAAACCAGCATAGGATCCCAGGCATATGCCGCAATCCCTAGATTTTTCAAGCCGTTCAGGCATTCATTGGTAGTGTCTAAAATGCATTTAATTGCCTGAGAGGACTCGCCTGTAATGGTTTTTTGGCTCAACAACTTCTTAAAAAAGGCGTTTACTATGAATCGCTTATTGCTGTATCTCTTTCTTAATGTGGTCCACGCTTCTTCATAGTTTGCATCTGTTATTGCTATGTGTCTGAGAAGCGCTTCCGCTTCTCCACTCAATGTTGACTTCAAATAATGCAATTTTTGTACATTGGATAATGACTTATTGGTGTGTATGAGTGACGTAAAGAGATCATTGAACGAGATCCATTCTTCATATTTTCCGGAAAAAGTGGGTATATTTATACGTGGCAACTTAATATCTGTTTGAGAGTGAGCTACAATTGCTTGCCCTGACGTGGATGCCACAGGTAACATCGTTTCTGGGGCAAACTGTTCTAAGAGGTTTAACATTTCACATTTGCCTAGAGTGTATGCTTCTTCGCAGCTTTCATAGTAGTCTCCACTCATATAACTTGGTAGCTTTATAAGATTCATATGGTTTTTCAGAAAGTTGTCCCACAATCCTTCCAATAATTTCAACTTTACTTCGATATATGTTTTATTTAATCGAGCTTTCGGCGTCTTTTTAAAGTTTGTTAGCGCCGCTTTAACTTGTCGAAGTAACTCTTCTTGTTCCTCCATAATTAAAGCGCAACTTTAAGTATTTGAACACTTCACCAAAGTTTGTAATGATCTATTTCGAATATTCTAAGTCCATGATAAATAGTTTAAATTATTTTATGTCTTTTACACAATATTTATTGTAAGTCTTTTTTACACAAATTTACACCAAGTCTTTTAAACACAATTTATTTCAAAGTCTTTTAGAAACAATTTTTACCAAAGTCTTTTACACTATTTAAATCAGTCTTTTAGAAACAATTTTTTACCAAAGTCTTTTACAATTTACACTGCACTTTAATCTTTCTTAGTCTATTACTCACGGTTACCAAAGTCCATGTCACTGTAATCCAAATGTCACTGTCACTTTTATCACTGTCACTCACTGTCCTCGTTGGGACTCACACGCGCACACTTTTGTAACTCGGAACACTCGCGAACGCGTTACTTTGCGGAAATCCGGCTCGAAGGACCAATGAAGAACGCGGCGTTTGGTCCTGACGAGCGAAACTAAAACCCGAAATGAAACAAATACTTCCGAAACCGTAATGTTTATATTTCGTACCAACCGTTAAACTCAAATAAAACTAACAAGCCAGCGAAAACTCTTAGATGGTCAAAAAATCTTTATACCGCGATGCAGAAAAGCGCCGGTTGCGTTAGAGCGCCATCTAGTAGCTTCCGTTGGAACTATTTTATTACGTAAGTTGCGTAAGCGCACCGAACAGTCAGGAAATAATCAAGCAGACGTGCGCCGAAAAAAATAACCATTATAGTAAGTATGCGAATGATAACTATTTTTTTTTTATATACTTACAAAACATTTCAATTTTTATTAAGTTTACTATTGTAAACAATACATGTACATGTATCTACTTCTGACTTGTAACTATGGAGTTATGAATATAGTATGGGGCTAGATGGCGCTGTGTGATATGTCCTGAAATATTTATTTATTATTTATTTAAATAATTTGTATTTGTATTTGTACATACCTATAATGCAGCGCCAGTTGCACATACTCGTCCTTGTTGTCGGGCGTGACGCGCTTGTGTCGCGTGGAGAGGGGCACCTCGTGCCCGGCCGCGGAGGGGATCGAGAAAGGCAGCTCGAGGTTTTGTAGCTCCTGTGAACACGACAACATTACTACTGCAACCACAAGGTTTAGTTAAAAAAAACACTACTCACATATGGAATACGGATGGAGAATTTCAATTAGTAAAGTATATTTAATGTTTTTGAAAAATTATTTTCTAAACTGGATAAAACAGTCCATGACACAACATTATGTTTTTCGGAACGTTTTCAATAAATTTGTCTTTGCTGACGATTATGAGAAGTAACTCAGTTGGTGCCATAGAAGTGTGTACAGTAATACTGATGTCTTTGATTCCAAGGAGAAGCCATTCCATTACAATAAATCCTAAGAAAATTTCACCAACCTGACAAAACCTAGGTGCCCGTAAGGAAACCCACAAAAATATAATATTGTCAAGACTTGCTTCATTTCCACTAACGTACCTTGTTATGATGCGTCATATCACGTATACACAGCAGCGCGGGTAGGAAGTCTTTATCTACTTCAGCCAAGTCTTGCGGCCGGAGTACTTGTCCAGCTAACTGACGCCATACACCCTCTGCTAGCGATAGGGAGAGGGGCGAACCTGTTCTGATGGCTATGCCCATTAGGACACCTGAAAGACAAATAGTTAAATCATATAAAAGCTTTACCATAACTTACTGGATTGTTTTCTTGTTTAGTTGAATTAAGAGACATATTGTGTTATGTTTCTTGTTCAACTTGTTTGTTTCAATGCAAGAAACTCATAGGTGGACTCGTTGAACAAGTCATCGGGTGACTCACCAGCTAAAACATAAGGTGACTCAAAATCACTGTTAAAATACTTTGACTCATGGAGTGAGTCATAAAATGATTTCCAATATAAAAACACAGTGACCTAAGATTAAAACAATTAAGATGCAGTGACGTAGAGTTAAGAAGGAACGCATCTCTTAAAGTCACCGCGACCGTTGGCCGTGGCCATGAGGAGGGGAAGGGACCCCTTCTGTAGTTCCTCACACATCTCTTATTGAACTTGCTTTCGTTTCGATTTGACAGACTCAAATGTTGGTTGACTTACAGGATAACTCGTTGGGTGAGTCATTGGTTGACTCATAGGAAACTCATAGGGTGACTCGTTGAAAAACTAATGAGTCTCATAGAAGGACACGTAGCATGCCATGTATCATTGAAGGACTCGTAATATGGGTGAGTCATTGAATGATTCCTCATTACAAACAGAACACTCACCTAGGAATCTGAAGCAGTTCAGATGCAGTGGCGTGGCAGCAGTAGGATTAAGAAGGAACGCGTCTCTTGAAGCCCCCGCGTCACCACGACCGTTGGGCGTCGCCATCAGTAAAGGAAGTGACCCGTTCTGTAGTTCCTCACACATCTCCGCGATACTCTCACTGTAACCGCCGCCGCAGTCGTCTACACTCTCGCCTGGGAATATAAGAAATATCATCACTTTAACTGTAACTCGAATATTACAACCTTACAAAGTTAAATACTTATCAAAAGTTATGTGTTATTAAAGTTACATTTACAAATACTTGAATAGTTGATCAGTGTATTGTTTTTTTTTTGCATTCGTTTGCTAAATAATGCAAAACCGAATTTAATCGGAGATAATATAGGTACGACATTCGTGGTTCTTTCATATAATATAGTACTTATATCTCAGGGCATTTTCTCTGCAGGAAACATCACTTATTGTAGGTTAAAATATTAATTTGTTCTTACCAACAAACTTAACCTTCCAAACACGATGTGGTAAAGCCAAAGCATCTTGAGTCAGCACTGGTAACCTAGCAACCATTTGTCCGAACACAGATCTCATCCCAGCGGGGCCTGCGAGACCGGAGCCACCCTTCCTTGCTCTTCTAGCACCAACCCTTGACAACTCCACGACCGGGCCGTGCTGTCTCTCGCGCACCATTGTCGACATTATTGCCTGGGGAATAAGGGTCGATATTGAATGTAAACAGATGGGTAGATATACTCTTTAGTCGTCGAAAAATAAATTATTGTTTTGGAGAACGGGGTTCAAATCGAAATATCAAATGTGAATCGGGATACAGAGTAAAATATTTAGTTTGTTTTATGATGCTTTTATTTTATTTGTAAGTTTACAAATTTACAAGTACAAATAAAACAATAATGCAATATTGGCAAAGTTACGAACTATAGGATTAAAATAAATTAATAATTAATTCAGTTAAAAAGTTGTACTATAGTAAGTACATCAACATACCTACTATGTAACTAATAAAGCCAAATATAATTATATGAATTATAAAAAGTAGTGAAAATCATGCCCTTCTTTTCCCATTAATGGAGGACCTATATTGTGCGACAAGGATGGAATGATAAATTAATCTGTTCTTTATAAAAATCACGTTTAATGATCAGAGTTCTCTTTTACTTAACAAACGTATAAATTAGTACAATGTTCAGCTCACTAGATGGCGCTGTATCAGCTTAAAACACGCTAACTCTACGCATGGCTCTATAAGTATATCTCCATACGTATCATTTTAATAGTGTTAAAGTATATACATCAATATCCATACAACTATTAATTTTTGAATCGCTTTTGAAGACTAATAACTTCATTGCGTAACAAGTAAGTTATATGATGCATGCATATGTGACCGTGCCACGTCGGTACGTATTGTAATTAGTAGGTACTTACATTATAAATAGTGCAATCCTATAATATAATTAGTATCACTATGTACTGATTTCATTCAATTTAAATCATTTTTGTATTAATTTTAGTTAATAAAATTAATACCAAATCAATGTTTTGTAATTGATTTGACTGTGTGTAGACTAATAGCATTGCATTCATCTAAAATATAAGCCATTTTAGAGACCCAAATTATTACGCACTGAAGTTGTAACACTTCACGAGCGTTGTAAAAACAGTGGATAAAAAGTAGCCTTTGTCAGGACCAACTTAGATCACTTTCACTTTATTAACCGACTTCCAAAAAAAGGAGGTTATCAAGTCTTCTGAAAGTTTTTTTTGTGGATATGTTACGCAATTACTCCGTTATTTATGAATCGATTTTAAAAATTATTTTTTTATTCGACGGGGATATTTTTCGAAATGGTCCCATATTTTTTTTTTCATTCGGTTTAGTACTTTCTGAGAAAAAACCAATAAACCAACAAATTGATAAAGTATACGCAAACCAATTTTACCCATGTTTCCAAAACTACTAGTCGGATTTTGATACAGTTTTCTGTGATGTGTTGAGGTTTAATGGGTGCATCTTTTCACCTATGTATTACGATGACTACTCACCAGGGGGCGCTGCTGTATGCAATATATCTTCTGAATTATTAGCCCGATTTTGATGCGGTTATCTCTGATAGGCTTAGATTTGTTTAGCAAATTAATTTATAAATATTGGCCTTTCTCAACTTGAAAATTCAATGGCAATGCGTTAAGTTTGCATGTTTAAAGCAGGTACAACGCCATCTAGATTCTCTATATCGTACTAATTTTACAGAATTATAATTTTGTAGTTAATACTATCGACCCGGCCCCGCATCGCACGGTCATAGCAGGACATATTTTATATAAATATCACCCCTAAAACACAATTAGTTAAGAAGACACATCCAAACTCAACGCGTTGTTTTAAAGATTCAAGATGTAAGGGGAAAGACAGCGGGAGTCGACTTTGTTTTTAATGTGGTGATAGTGAAGTTACAAGTCTTTATGCATCTCAAATTGAAATGTAGCTAGTTGCTGGCCGCTTGGTTGCTTAGTACAGATATAAAACTAATGCATACTCGAGTCTCGAATTGCCTTCGCGTTACTATGAAAATTATTGTATGAATTATAGTCGTAATTGTTTCGTTTCAGGCGAACAAAACAAAAATGGCAGTTTAATTTATTTATTACGCTCTGCTGAAGTTCTTAACACATCAGGAGCGTTTCAAAAACAGATCGTATTGTTTCCATGAGTAAAGTAAATATTAGAAATCAATACTATCAATGAAATCCTTATGAAGATTATACTTTTAGAGCAATGCGTTAGTTTGCGTGTTTTAAGCTGATACAGCGCCATCTAGTTAACTTGGTTCAATAAACGTTATTTTCACAAAGAGCAGCAAAAATGATTCCTTCCTTTTCGCACAATATAGGACCTCCATTAGTGGGAAAAGGGTGGCATGATTTTCGTCAGTCTTTATGATAATACATGAATATAATCGAGATTATAGTTACATAATAAACACTTATAGCATACACTTTTTGGCGCAATTAATTAGATTATAATGTTTTCGCTTTTTTTTTAAGTTTAGGTATGACAATTTAATTTAGGTTTTTTTTTGTTTTGATTGGTTTTGTTTATAATTTATTAAAATTAAGAAAAGAAGAGTGAATAAAGAGTAATAAAACGTAAAAAGTGGAAGCAATTTCGACGCGACCTTTGTTAGGAGTTATATTACTATAGTCAATCTTCTAAATATATAAAACTCAAAGGTGACTGACTGACTGACAGACTGACTGACTGACTGATATAGTGATATATCAACGCACAGCCCAAACCACTGGACGGATAGGGCTGAAATTTGGAATGAAGGTAGATGTTATGACGTAGGCATCCGCTAAGAAAGGATTTTTGGAAATGCCACTTTCAAAGGTGTGAAATTGGGGATGCAAGTTTTACTTCATAATGCGAGCGAAGCCACGAGCACCCACTAGTTATTTATAGATACTGCACCTTTCTAAAAGCAGCTTCCTTGACGCTGTAGAACAGTAACGTTCTCAGCTGGTCCAGAGGTCCGTCTAAGATTAGCAGGGGCAGGTTCGGACACACCAGCTCCGAGAACTGGTGGAGTAGCACCTGGAAATACGAATTAGATATATTTTTAAGTGAATTTGAAGGATAGAAATAGAGATAAGTTGGGGCCAAAATGTAGATTCGATAGATAGAAAACACTTTATTATAAATACCAAAAACAGGAAAAAACACAATAACACATAAAATCTTAAAATTAATGTCCTAATTGGCGACCTAATCGCTCAAAGCTATCTCTTACAGGTATCCAAGGTAAGTAAGAGAAGAGAGAGGGATGTAAGGTACTTAATAGGATTAAAGAGTTCTGTACAGCAGAGTGACAGTACCCGCCTTTATGTTTTTTTTCTTCTTGTATAAAAAGTTTTTTAAAATTAAGAGACAAAGATAGTATTTAGCATCGCCTTCAAATGGTACTACCTGTACTACCTGTTTGGCTGATTTACTATAAAGATAAAAAAGTGCACCTTGCCTGAGTGTTTATGTATGTCTTATTTTAGGATATACAGTTAGAGCTTTGGCTCTTCATGAGACCTAGAGTAAATAGGTTTCTTCTAGGCAAGCGTGCTACATCTTAGACTATAGTGGTGCCTAACATCAGGCAGGCTATAGTCAAATGTAAGCCTATTTCGTGTTAAATAAAAAAAACCTTAAAAACTTTTTGACAGCGCAAGCTTATCAGCCCCCTTAGACTTAGTGAGCGTAATGACGCTCGCTTATGGAATAGAAATACCAATGTATGGGAGTGACGTAGCATGTCAATCGTCGCGATGTCAATGCCATACATTGCTCTTTCTATTCTATAAGTGTGCGACAGTACGCTCACTAAAATACGCCTCTTGTCTAAGGGGGCTGATAATCTCGTCTTAACATAATATTTTACATAAAACTGTTTGTGTAGAATTATATTCACCAGTCGGTTGCTTGCAGGCGTGTCCCGCAGCAGGTGGCACTCGAGGGGGGGCGCGGGCGGAGCGCGCGGGGCGCGGGCCGCCTCCACGCACAGCGCCACCGTGTGAGCGCTGCCGCAAGCTACCTTGGTCACGCGCTTGCCCTGGGAAATAGAAAATAAACTGCCTCACAATACTATCTAACAGCTATCACAAGCTAGGAATCCAAAGGAGGCAATTCTACTTGCGAACTGTGCAGGTTAAGACGTACGAGTCATCTAAATCAGCTTTCTACATATATGCATATCCGAAGACTCACGCAAAACTGCACTGAAAGTATGTATATTTAAAGTCATTAATAGTCTCGGCGGTTTTACCACCAGCGTAATCGCGTTTTCTAAATTGTCTTTCATCGCTGTCTCCTCACGTCTCACTATTGCTCCGTCAAAAACTACTTGAAATCTCTTTCGTTAATCTGTGTTTATCCATCGTTATCACTAACACGTATTAGTCGCCGTCTTGCTTGCACACAGTAACGACTGTAAAAGCAAAACTTTTACACGTACGTTACACGTAAACAACAGAGACATGATCTCAACAAACGATCATCAAATATTGCGTGCGTTTTGCGACTTTGCCTTGGACAGTTTTAGACTATGTTTGTCTTAGTCAAACCTACTAAAGCTTGAACAAATCCCTGTGGCAAATTAACCCCAAAATAAGCCAAGGCAAGGCTCATGACATATTGCCCTACTTTTGAATAAGGCTAAAAATAAGCACTGTATGTATGTACCTGTAAAGCCATCAACAGTCTCGGTCGTTGCGCGGCGAGCGTGGTCCCGTCTCCTAACTGCCCTTCGTCGTTGTCTCCCCACGTGTACACCTCACCGGAGTCCGTGCACGCGACGCAGTGGAGACTGCCTGGAAACATGGAGATATGATATGTTAAGAATACCTGTGAGTTAAAGGAAAGTGTGACTACATATTTTGTTTTTCCAATGTTTGGAAACAATGACCTGTAACAAAAGTGTTATCAATAAAGAACTGGTCCAAATCCATATATATAAAAAAGTACTTACTAAAAAGAAAAAAAAAAATAGTTTCGTTCAATCGAAGAAGAAGAATAAAGAATTGTATTGTATCGAGTTAAAGTAAGTTTGTATGAACGTGGCTAACTCTAGTGTCAGAGTTTCAAATGGGTAACTAAATAAGTAAGAAAAAAGTTGGATATAGACTTAGATTCCAGAGAGTGTTTAAATTGTTGATAAGTATCCCACAATTCGTCACGTACCTACTAATTCAAACAGATTTGTTAAAACGTATGAAATCGCAACGTTATAGCGGTACAAGAGGGATTCTAAAGACGTCAGTTTGGAAATGTCAATGGCAGATGCACAAAATAAGTTACAGGTGGGTAATCCTATCCGTTACCTTTACCTGTGTACAGTAGTATACAGCAGTTACCTGTAGCTATGGACACGATCACCTTGCCCTGCATGCCGGTCACACGCATGGGACGCCGCACGTGCTCGTAGCTGCCGTGACCCAGTCTGTGGTAGTTACCTTTACTTGTGTACAGTAGTATACAGCAGTTACCTGTAGCGATGGACACGATCACCTTGCCCTGCATGCCGGTCACACGCATGGGACGCCACACGTGCTCGTAGCTGCCGTGACCCAGTCTGTGGTAGTTACCTTTACTTGTGTACAGTAGTATACAGCAGTTACCTGTAGCGATGGACACGATCACCTTGCCCTGCATGCCGGTCACACGCATGGGACGCCGCACGTGCTCGTAGCTGCCGTGACCCAGTCTGTGGTAGTTACCTTTACTTGTGTACAGTAGTATACAGCAGTTACCTGTAGCGATGGACACGATCACCTTGCCCTGCATGCCGGTCACACGCATGGGACGCCGCACGTGCTCGTAGCTGCCGTGACCCAGTCTATGGTAGTCGCCTTTGCCCCTGGAAAATACACAAGGAAATTAAATGATGGAAGAAAGGTTAGCTCATATCCCTTGTAGCTAAAATCACGATGCAGTTGATCATGACCAGTTGGGGCGTTAAAAAGATCAAAATGGCCAAAAAGTCAACTAAAGTAACAGCTGACAATAACCTAGAAAATCTAATAGATGACTACTAGATTTTTAATCTACACGTTCGAAACTCTATGTACGTGATGGTCAGACCAAAGTCGCGCTTCCGTCGAGCCTAAAGAGTACAGTATATGTATATATATATATTCAACATTTTGCAATTGATATATATATAGGTATATATATATATATATATATATATATATATATATATATATAATTGCAAAATGTTGCGCATTCAAATACGATTCAAGAAGGCGGCCTACGACCTACAATAATGAGAAATAGTAAGCAAGGAGGAGGTTAGTTTCTCCGATGAAGTACTTACAATGACGGATATATTGTGTACTATCCAAGGAGGTGGTCACAACTCTCATGAATGAAAAATACGAAGCAAGAAAGAGGTTAGTTTTTTTCGTGGGACTTATTTAATGAAATACGACACAC
Source organism: Macaria liturata (assembly GCA_964023185.1). NCBI lineage: Eukaryota > Metazoa > Arthropoda > Insecta > Lepidoptera > Geometridae > Macaria > Macaria liturata. The sequence continues at coordinate 3,005,291 of OZ026807.1, read as the reverse complement.
GTACCAAGTATAAACACTACCGCACTGGCACAACGCCACAGAAAACTGCGAGCCGCATTCTACTTTGACAACACGCAGTCCTTTCAGGCAGTCGATCTTCATCGGTAACTTGCAGCCTTCGGAACCGCCTCGGCCTAGAAACAATAAATATACCTATACGGTTAAAAACACTGTGTAAGAAGAAGATAAAACAGATTTTCACTTTGTAACGTACGTCATGTTTGGAAAACTGGGCACCGTTTGCTGTCGATGACATATCATTACGTATAGTCACACCACATTCCCAGTTCGCCAGTAAACATATACCTACTCTCTGATCAGTGGTCACAAACTTAGTTCATCATGGTCACATACATAGTTTCCCATGGTCAATGGTCGCAGTATACGCATACCCAGTTTTTTTAATATGGGTAAACTGTGACACCCGTGACGGGGTTATTATGTAATACATTGTTCTGTATTTGCATATCTTTGCTGAAAACCAATCACATACCCAGTTTCCCGTAGTCTCCGTCGCCCCACGACCACACGTTGTCGTCGTCTGTGACGCACAATGTCTGCGCGTCGCCGGAGCCGCACGCCACGTCAATCACTCTGTACATTGCTAGCGCTTCCACCTGGAAAATAACACGTGCGTTATTTTAAATATTACAGTTTAATTAATTAAAACTGAAGAACATTCATAAAGGATTAATAATTTACCAGATTTTATGAAAATTGTTTCTGCTTGGATTGTCATGCGTTCAAAAATTACATTTGTTTTGATATCAAAAACAAAATTCTTTCGAATATCTATTATTACAAATATTGAATTACGTCTCTTTTTAATATCAAAAACAAAAAGAAAACGTTCTAATTTTAAAAAATTGATCAATTTTCAAACTGAATAGGCATCATTAATGTGAAAAAAAAAACCTTAGTTATCTTTTTAACCGACTTCAAAACAGGAGGTTATCAAGTCTTCTATACGGTTTTTTCTGAAGTCCTCACCCATTTAGGCACCAGTTGATCCTCCGAGTCTCCGTGTCCGAGGCGGCCGTACCTGCCCTTGCCCCACGTGTATATCCGCCCGCGCGCGGTCAGGCACGCAGAGTGCGCGCCTCCGCACGCTATCGATACCACTTCGAGGCCGGACAAGGCAGTTATCAGTTTCGGGCGGTCGTAGCTCCTGAAAAACAAAATATTTGAGTGGAATATACATAATAGTAGCAACTTTTTAAGAGGCGGTCGGAAATTAGGTGGGATTATGAAACTGCTTGGGTTCAGTAAAACAGGCATGTAAAATAGAAAAATTAATTTGCTGTGTTTAATTTCTCACTAGCGCTAATCTATCGTTAAAAGAATGCATGTATGTACAATTTAGCTATCTTCGAGACCTTCTTGTGTGAAAACTATAAAAAAAACACAAATACCATCTGATATCAATCATAGCCAAAATACTTTATTTTCTATTTTATTTTAGCAGGGTGTGTACATTGGTTTATAAAAAAAAAATACAAGTGCTCGTATCTAATTGTAGATAATTATATGCACTTACACTCTATTCCCATGTCCCAGTTTCCCGTCCTCTCCCTCCCCCCAGCTGTACACGTCGCCATCTGACGACAGCGCGAGGCAGTGCTTGCCGCCCGAGTTGCACGCCACCTGGCGACACATAAGCAAAACTTTGAGAAGTTAGTTCTGAGAGAATCGACTAGATGGCGCTGAAACTAATTCAAATTGTGTGAAAGGGAATTTATGAACTATAATTTTTCTTGCATTTGATTTTTCTGTATTAGTAATTTTAAAGGCAAAATATAGACTGCTATAGTGATATTTATAAAAATTGGTTTGAACTATGAGCACAACGATTTTAAAAAGACGACAAACCTCTTCCTTAAATTATCACGTGTTTAATTGTAAGTCCCGCCAATTGCTGTGCTGTGACAAACATCGCATGGTAACGGCAGTCAGAAGACCACTTGGTGATTTAAAAGCTATTGAAACTAGAGTTCACCACTCTCATACGATGAGAATAAGACATGATTACCTTAGTAATAAAGATGTGTTGTATGGAAGCGAGTAGAGTGGGTTGCGACACTGAGTCTATGCCTCCAATACCGAGGCGGCCGCCTGCTCCGTAACCTAGAAGAAAATCATAGATATGATTCTTTTTGATAAATTTGGGATCTGTTTTTCTTGCATTTCAATTTATTTATTTATGTTTACACTTAAAAAATACAAATAAATAAAATTTAAAGAGCTAACAATTTTAAATAAGATCAAACACAATTACGTAATCCAAAACTTTTCATCAAAATTACCATTTATTTATTTTTATTTGCGGGGGAGTCACGACCCTCAACAATGAGGCATACGACAAGAAGAGTAGAGTACAGTAACTTACCAGTAGCATACACCTTTCCATCGGGTGTGACTGCGAACAGTGTCTGCTCGCCGCCCACTAACTGCACCGGGTTTAGAGCGGCAAGGGCGAGACATGGGGTTGGGGCTCGCACCTGGGGAATTACATAATTTACTCGTATTTTTTTTTTACTTGGGATTACGTAGGTTTACGTTTAACTGATGTTAAGCATTGCTGCAGCCTAGGGTGTAACACGCTTACCTAGAATTAACTCTAGATTTGAAGATCCCTGGATTGTAGTTCGCAGGAACACAGCTTCTGGTAAAGTGTTCCAAAGCTTTGCCGTCCGTACAATAAACGTTCACCATAATACGGTGTCTAATATTGTAAACATTTGATTACAGAATTACCAGTAAATTAAAAGTTTTTGGACGGAACAGTGTATTGAATTTTCTAAAGTCATAGAACAAAAACTATTAGTATGTTTTTTTTGCGTAGTTTACTTGCTACTTTTACTACTTTATGAAACTAGCTGCAATGCAACCATAGACTTGCTATTGCTTCAAACTTGATTGTTATGATTAGAAAGATTGCCCAAACCTTGGCCCCTTCAACGCCGCCTAGTTGTCCGCGGTGGTTGTGTCCCCACCCGTAGACAACGCAGCCACGAGACCCGCCGCCCCACCAACCACTCCAGTCCTCTGGCCGCCTGGTACACAAAAATATAAACAGTAAAAAAACTTATAAAAACAATTCATAACTATATTTACTAGGTCGCACTTAAGGCGAAACGAAATTTTTATTCAGAATAAACTTTTAAATGAATAAAAATTTCAAAGATCTATTATATCTCAGTTGCAAATTTCATACAAATTTGTTCATCAATTTGAACATAAAGAAGAAACAAACAATCAAACAGACTTTTGCTTTTATAAAATTAGTCCAATATTAGTTGCCACTACAAGTTCACACAAGTGATAAGTAACGTCCTAAACTTTATCAATACCATAGAGAAGACACCGTCGTCATTATATGCCCAACCAATTTTATTACGCCAAAATACAAAGGGTATAGACAACACAACTAATTAACTTACTTGTTAACCCAATGCAGCAACTGTTCATCGTGTTGCTTGGTGAACTTCGTATTGTCTTCCCAAGGATACTGGTTATCACTGGACGTCTGTTCATCTGCATTGTACACTCCCAGATCTGACAGTCTCTTTCTAACTTCAGTGAGGAAGGGCATGGGTAGAGGGAGACGGTGGATGAGTGCGTCGGCGGCGCGCATGCAGAGACAATAGCGCTTGAACCACGCCCAGCGAGCGGCGTCCGGGCCCGTGCACAGGCGGTTGTCGAGACGCAGGTTGCAGGCTAGCCAGGCTAGCTCCTGGAAGCAAAAAAAATCAGTTTTCAAACATCTTTATTTCACTATAAAATATTTACAATTGGGTAACTATGCTAGTGTACATCTAAGAAATCATAACAGAGCACGTAAGAAAATATTGAAATTATCAGTATAGCCGGTTTCGTGTTCAGTTCAATGAGAAATGTTTTCTGTGTCTCAAAATACAGAAACCATTGTAGGCTCAGGATCTTTGTTCAAAAATCATGATATATGCGATGCAAAGAATGTGACTGTCCTGCTCTGGCGCATCGCATACAATATCAGTGGCCATACTATGTTTGTAGAAGCCGTGATATAGCTTATAACACCACATGATCTGTCCTGGTCTATCACGTACCTTCAAGTAATGCGTGTGACCGAGATGCGTGCCGGTCCTCAGCGCCGGCTCCTCGTGTTCGTACTGTGTCTGCAGCAGGCGTGGCAGTGCTTGCAGCGCGGGAGGCACGCCTCGCTCGCCGCTGCCCACGACGCCGCGCAGACGACGCACGCACCACACGCGGCCGCGCCATGCTGGGGAAATGTTACATAGAGACATTTACAAATTGCAGTCCAATCAATAAAGTCAAACGCCCTAATCAAAATATAATCAAATAATAATAATTTTATAAAGGTTTTGTTTGAGTCAATTGATTAGTTAGATTTGGGATAACAACATAGGCTAGTTTTATTTTGGATTGACGCAGGGTAATAGTATTATTATAAAAAATAGTTTGTTAATTAGTTGGTGTGTGTTCCTTCTTCACGACGTAGCAGACCGATAATTGAATGTAATGGTTGATTGGTTTGTTTGTTTCTTTGCTTGCTTGGTTGTTTTTCTTTCACGCCAAAACAGAAAACTAATCATTGTGATTTTTAAACTTTTTTTAAGCGGCATATGGATATGCAGCCACACATTATAGTAAGCTATATAAGAACGAAGTCCAAAAACAAGTACTTACATAGTGTAGGCATCTGAGCACATATGGCCAGCGCTTGGGCCAAGCGTGGCGCTAGTTGGTGATCATTCGATATAGATGTCAGTAGAGGTCCGTCTAACAGTCGCCACGCTAGTTCCACTGACGGACACGAGAGGACGTAGCGGTCGGAGCCGCTATCCTGGAAACAAAAGAATGCATTAAAATTTGGATAATCCACAAACAAAGCGAGTGTGGCTCGGCGGTTTAAGCGACTGCTTCGTCCTGTCGCACCCCGGTTCGAATCTAACACCAATGAACGGTTTTTCAAGTTCTGTGAGGATTTTCACTCGCTTAGCAGTGAAGGAAGACATCGTGAGGAAAACGACATGTTTGAGGACCACAACATCTGGAAACTTGTGGCTTCCGTGGGCTCCTCCCACCACGACGTATCGATGTATATGTATATGAACTTCCTTAGCGAATTAATTCTGCACGGGGAGTCACGCCCCTCAGGCACGAGGACATAAAATTGAAAGAGAGAGAAAAAAAGTGATTTCATAGTTATACTCACCATAAAAGACTGAGAAGGCAGTATGGGGTGAACAGTGAATCTCCATCCCCAACCGTTGACAGAGCCGTCGCTTGTGAAGCGCCAGCGGAGTTCGTCACCTGCAAATATGGGTTACTGCTTTGAAAACTCTGACACCAGAATTGACCACTCTCATAAGAAGTTACTGGTAAATTATAAACCTTTTAAGGTTGATTTTAGAGCGAAAAAAATTGAATAACTCTTGTTCTACGATTTTCGGAAACCTGTCCCGTATCATCATATAATATTATTAGGGGGGCATTCCAAAGCACCGATGATCAATTAATTTCTCGTGAATAAGTTGATTTTCATAACAGTGTTGGTTAATTTACCAACAGCAAGAATGATTTGTCAGATTTTAGGAACCATTAACAATGACTTGACAGTTGTAATGTGCCATTAGCAATGACTTGACAGTTGTAATGTGCCATTAACAATGACCTGTTAAGTTTAACTTACCATTAACAATGATATCCTGCGACCAATCAGCGGGCTCGCGTCCAGAGCGCGTTGCCAACACCCTCCCCGTAGCATCAGATATAGTGAGAGGGTCGTTGCGTCGTTCAGTCGAGCAGCCAGGCTCGAATGACACTCGTAAAGATGATGCACCAGGGATCTTTACCACGCCTGGAAATGACAAAGTAGGAATTATAATCACTGCAACTGATATGTGTATTTATAACGGCTGGAGTAACGTATGAATACGATTGATGCAAGTCAGTTTTAACGACCATAACTACATTAGCAGTTACTTTTCGTCTAGTCTCAAAGATTAGCTGCATCCAGCAGTTTCAATCATGTTGTTCAAAGCACAACATGCTACAAATCTGTATCACGCAGTCACCATAACAAAGGGACTCAACCAGCTCTTTACTAGTCATCGCCGCTAGACGATAGTTATGCTTGGTGTTCGCGTCACATCTACATCGCACAACTATCATTCGGTAGCCGGTATCGCGATTGCTTCAGTGTACATAGTAGGAAAGTGGAGTTTATGATAAACATCCCACTTGCTATGGCTTTAGGAAGTTTAAAGATACGGTCATTTACAATTGCATTGTGGTAGAGGCTCAAAATATTTATAGTGATATATAATAGACAAACAACTCTTCATTTACAATAATAAAACATAAAAACAAAGGAAGAAAAACTAAACATACTACTTCTAACTACAACATAAAAAGGGGCACTTAGAAAGCCTAAAGATAATCTAAGTGCTCCAGCTCACTACCAGAGGGCAGCGTGCCCAGCATACTGGCCGCATTACCACGCATTACCATTATCAGCATTTCTAATAGACTGACATGTTAATGAATTAAATATATGACTTGTAATAATGGTATTATTAATAAATTTATTGTATTGTAGAAACTCATTACTGTACCTGACATGTCAGTATCGTCCAGGTAGGGGTGCGGGCTGTCCACCGCCTGCGCCTGCGGCGGCGCGCGCCCCCCGCCCGCCGCCGCCTCCTCCAGCTCGCACACGCACACCTCCACCACCATGTCGGCCACGCACGACTTGCTGGCGCACAGAGCTGACACAGAAGGAATAAGAATTGAACGAGAAAAGAAGACACATGGAATGCAACACAATACACAATGACAAATAAAGAAAACTAAGGCAAACAGCGTTCTCTTCACTGCTGCATTCCATGCGATAAAAAATGCATTTGCTGATAAGTTGCTAATAAAAAACCTACCAGCGCCGATTTTCAGCATAAGCCTCTCTGAAACGACGTCACTTAGACAATTTATCGAATAAGTAACTTTAGATGTCCGTGAATCTCGAAAACCCTTTGAACAGAAATTAGTTTTAGGTGTACTAAAGCTACCCACTCCTGAAAGTACGTTTATTACCAGTTTAGTGTATACGTTTTGTTACCAGTAATTTTGTATAGCCAAAAGCCAATACCACATTTGATCGTACATCCCGTTCGTTAATATCTATCTTTTCACAAAGAAAACTATACACACCCATAAGTACTTGTGTGATGATCTTGACAACGTTCGAACTTCATTCGAACCAGGGTGCGTCTGGATGACAAGCAGACACTGGAACCGCTAAGCCACACTCGCTGGTAAGTCATCTAGTTCAATCAAAGTATGTTTAGTACAAGTATAAATAAAGTACACACCCATAAGTACTTGTGTGATGATCTTGACCGCGTTGTTTGAGTCCGGTATGCGGCCCGCTGCGGCTAGCTTCAGCAGGTCGACTAGAGCTCGCGCGTCCGATTCACCGAGCTGCGAGGTGAAGTCATCCAACTCCATCTGTGGGACAAACATTATTGTCAATATTTTTTATACTGGACTGTAATGCAAAATAAACAAAGGGTGAAAGAAGAGGAAGCCAAAAAATCATACTAATGTCCAACAATAATAAGTAACTTTCTAACTTCCTGTATAAAAATAATTCAACGATACTCGCTTCAAAAATATACCATAACATTATATTTAACGAGTGATTGCTTAGTATGTGTGAAATGACCAGTTTCTTCATACGTGTACCAATTTTTTATCTCTCCTAATTCGAAATCAACGAGATTACATGGGAGTTACTCCGCTTCGCATTTAATATTTAGCAAGATTCGACATTTACCTTAGGTGCGTCCGCTTGTTGTACAGTCATAGTAGCGGCCGCGACAGATACTGCGCTAGAAGACATTACGGCAGAGTGACGAGACGATATAGAACCACTCAGGGGACTGCTGGCACCGCTCTGTAAAGAAAAAGCATCAGCAACACAAAACATATAAAACAGATTTATATGCATGAGTGACAAGGCTTGTGGAACACGACTCGTGCGTACGCAGGGATTCCATTAGCAAACTTCTAGCTCATAGAGATGCAACTAAGATACATTATACTAATCATCTGATCATTGAAATTCCTCATAAATCAATAATCAGCATCATTATTTTATTATTTATTAATTTATCACCATCAATAATCTTTCATCATCTTCACAATCATCAGTTAATCATCAACATAATTATTACCATCAATCATCATTATGTTTCATCGTAAATTTCACCATCATTCACCAATCACCAACATAATTTAGACATTTTGTTGGGGGAGGCAATTTCACCGGTAACGGCAATCTATCCGCAGGCGCCTCCCCGCCGCCGGTGCGAGCATCGGCCTCGTCCTCAGTGTCCACGGGTACAGGAGTCACCGCGATGTAGACCATCCACTAGCAACACTGTTTGCTTAGAGGGATGGATCTAGCTGACTGCCATCATCATTACGACTCATCATAGCTTTTACTATTATTTTCAAACATCATCATCATTATTTTTCTTATCAATTTTATGTAACATGTACACAAATAATGTTTCTACTAGGAAGGACTAGGTAGGTACCAAGATACAGGCTAACGCCTAGTTTGGTATCTAGAGCCGCAACTTCAAATATGTAATTTTTTCTACATCAATAAATAATTTTGAATTTTTTGAATATTTATCACCATCAATCATCACTAGCATCCACCAATCACCATCTACCAATCAGCCCCACCCTCATCACTATCATCCACCAATAAGCCCCCCTCTCACCGGTAGAGTATGTCTATCCGCAGGCGCCTCCCCGCCGCCGGTGCGTGCATCGTCCTCATCCTCAGTGTCGACGGGTACAGGAGTTACCGCGATGCCGGAGCACGCCTCGTGAGCGCGCAGGGCTTCCACTAGCAGACTGCGGGCCTGGGACGGAACAAAGCGAAGTTTTAGCAACTTTATTGAACTTTATTCTTTCTTCAATCATTTTGCCCGCATTTGCGGGCATTAGGCAATTGTATTTGGAATACTTGTTTTGTATTGTTTTATTTTCGTAATAATAACTTTTAAAATCATCAATCTTTAAATTTGGAACAACAGACTTTTGTTTGATTACAAAACTTTCGAATTTCCAATTCTTTTGTTGGAGTGTGTGATTTTCATATTTCAAACGCAGGTGTTCTTTACATCGAACAATTTTCGAATTTCGAACACTAGTATTCTTTAGATTTATGGGTGATTTTCAAATTTAGAACCACAGGCTTCGTTTGTTTTTTTGGATGACTTTAAAGTTCCGAAGTCTTCATTTGTTTGACTTTATATCCTTTAAATTATATAGTATTTACCTGTGTGATGTGCAGCGCGAGCAGTATGAGTGAGAGCGCGTGCTGCGCGGCGGCCGGCGGCTCCAGGGCCAGGGCGGCCGCCGCCAGCGACGGACGCGGCCCTGCCGGCTCCTCTACTGACGACTCCTCGGAATATAGCCCTGGAAATTGTACAGATAGATAGGTATTTAATGCGTATGCTCAATTATGAAGAAGTGAAACGATAGTGATTTTACGTCTTTTCATCTCACGGGGCTGAATGAGAAATCACAGCAACAACACTCGTCGACTCATTCTACAAAAGTTGGACCTTTGGATTTTGTCCCTTTCACACCAGGTAAGTTATTCACAGAAGAAACTCAAAAGTACAGTAAGTTTTGCAACGAAGTGATTTAAAAAATAAAACATACCGAGACTTTGAGCTCCAAGCGGATCTTTCAGCACCGGGAAAGGCAATGGAGCCAGGTGTGGTTCCGCAGGACTTGGGGCTGTCGGGGCTCGTATCGCCCACGCAGCTGAGTGGGAGGAGCCGGCGGCAGCGCGGTGGACACCTTCCACACCAGCGACCAGGGCAGGGCGGCGGTTCACGCAGGTGGTGCCGTTGCCTTGCTGGCCGTGGTCGTTATCACCCCATGCCCACACCTAAGAAAAGAAATAGCATAAATGAGTAAGATAACAAAATTCTTAAGTTTAAGCATGAGCTTTAAAATGACTTCAATAAAGAAGTTTCGATGGATTGGTATATTGCGTCCCAGAGCGGTGTTTTTGCCTCCATAGTCAAGTTATTATCGAATTGACTTATTTTTTCAGATTTCTTGATTTGCTGATCTGACAGACACAATAATCTGAAAAGGCATATTTCAATAAAAGTACACAAAAGTCAACAAACCTGTAGACCACCAAGATAGTGTAGAGCGGCGACGGAAAAAAGTCCATTTGAGATTTCTGGTGACGAAAAATGTCTTGGAAGAATCTAAAACTTTAAAGTCGTCCAAAGCACTTGAATAAGTATGCTTAGTTAAGTTTAACAAACCTGCAGGTCACTAGTGACAGCCAGGCAGTGCAGAGCCCCCACAGCCACGTGTATGACTCTCCTCCCGCGCAGCGCCTCCACGAGGGTGGGGCGCCGCACGTGCGCGTCGCAGCCGTGCCCGAGACGGAAGTAGTCACCCTTGCCCCATGTCCACACCTGCAAAGGGAAAATATTCATTATTTACACTAAAGATAAAATAATTTTATTTGTAATCTTATCTTTTTTTTAAAGTGGGATACGTTTACGTTTGACTACAGCCTGCCTGATGTTAATCTTGATCTTATCTTTATCTTTTTAACCGACTTCCAAAAAAGGAGGTTATCAAGTCTTCTGAAAGTTATTTACACCGCTTTAATAAGTTGAAGTAAATAAGCCACGCCCTGCACTAGGTCAAGCCTGTGTCGCAGGACACGGATGCTTGAGTAACTCTTGCTATAAACAAATGTTATGAAAAAAAAAACATTTTCTAATACCAAGCTGATTTTAATAACTTTTGTTGCAAATTATTGGCGCTAGCTTTAGCTAAGCTAAATATAATATAGCAGCCCATCATATCATCACTCAAGATATACAAAAAACTGGTTTGTAATATTTTCACAATATCATCATATTTTTAATAAATATATTTTTTATAATAACTTATTATAAAACCGAAATATTATATTATTGACCTAGTGACAATGAGCGGCCATCTCGCAAACGTTCTTGTATTTTTATTAAGATCTGAAAATCAGTCATTTAAACCAGTCGCACTCACCATACTATAAATTACAAAGTGTAATAGTGTAAGTAAACTTACTTCCCCATCCCTCGTGAGTGCTAGACTGAACTGCGCGCCACACTCCACCTGTATGACTCCCAGCGTGTTGAGTCGCTCGATGTTCATAGGCACAGCGCAACCGTCTGAACCGCCGCGACCTGGATGAAAAGATACTGTGGTTAAATTTATTCAATTCTCTCAATAACCCGATCGCGTAAGGTGATAAGGCCGCCCAAGGTACATTAAATTAGTTTTAGTTTCCTTAAATTTTTAGTTTGGTGAGCATTAAAGGTATATCTATCTATCTATCTATGTATAACCAGTTTTGTGCGAAAAGGATGGAATGATTTTCGCCGCAATTTATTCGTTTAATGAACCGAGTAAAATCAGGTGTCGAGAGTTTAACAAGCCGCCCTAAGGGCCTCTCACATGGGTTAACAACTGCCGTGATAGACAAACAACCTGAATCTACAATTTAAAGCGTCACCCGACCCATGGAAGCACCCAAAATGGAATGTCACTTTTTGGTCACTCATCCAAGGACTGCCCGCAAAGACAATTAGAATTAGTGAATTAGATTGATAACCTACTTTTATTTATTTATTTAAGTCAATACTCAAACCATAGTAGTTATAACTCACCCAGTTTCCCAAAGTCCCCGTCTCCCCACGAGAACACCTTGCCGCAAGCGGTGAGCGCCAGCGTCTGTGCGTCCCGCGACCCGCACGCCACTTGTACCACTCTGTAGCTCGATATGGCTTCCACCTGAGGAAATCATATCAATATTAATTATGTATTTGTACATCTTTCACTCTGCAACAGAGTAACATATAAAAAAGCAGAGTAACGGATCATATACGGTATAGAGTCTTTAAAGTGCCATAATAAATAAAAGACACATAAGTTACTTTTTATTCCCAAAACAACGCACGTGCAGTGCGTACTCGTTCGTATAAATCAATAACAGTCTACAATGTAAAGCAGATATAGCCTACTTGCACAAATACATATTATTAACTAAAAATACCGACCCCAATTACTAAAGTATATCAGTAGTTCGCGAGAAACAGGGACAATGTTTTACATACCTACGCAGTAAGCACGATATAAATATATATAAATATCTGTGCATATAATGCAATTATATCCGCTACAGGCCTGAGCACAGACACAAGCTGTTTCATAATGACCGCGCTCATACGATAGCCCGAAACCTCAGCCCGACCTGTCGAGTTAAGAGTGGCCTCAACGCATTCTTCGCTATCTATCCCGCGTGTGATATTTTTTGTAACAAGTTGAATGTAATTTATTATTTATTGTTATCTTTTTGTGAACGAAATGATACATATTAATTTTAATTTTAAAGATGTCTAATTAATTTGATTTTTAAGTGTGTTGATAATTCATTTCTTAATTAATGTAATTAGTTGTTACCGTTTTAATTAAGTAAATAAATAAATATATGTGCAGTCTCGTGCGCTATACCCGCCACCCTCTCTCCAAGTAGAGTCTATCTAGTAGTCACTGCACACTACTTCCAAACACAACACACTCACCATCTTAGGCACCAGCTGGGTGACATCGTCTCTATGCCCCAGCCGGCCATACTCCCCCATGCCCCACGTGTACAGGTGCCCTCTGGCGGTGACGCAGGCGCTGTGGGCAGACCCACACGCTATACCCACGACACGCTCTCCGGAGAGGGTGTCGATGAGACGTGGTGCGTCCAGGGTCAGCCGGTTCCCGTGGCCCAGTTTGCCGTCTTCGCCTTCGCCCCATGAGTACACCTGAAAAAGAAAATGGTATTGTGTGATGATATCAGAAACACTAACGAAATAACGTTGTTGCTGTGGCCGAGACCTACGCGGTTTTTTGTGCCTCACCGTGGGCGGAATATAAGAATATCGAAGAAACAAGAGCATCGGAGAAACAAAAGAGCGCCATAGAAACAGAAGAGCGACGTAGAAACAAATGAGCGTCGCAGAAACAGAAGAGCGTCGTAGACACAAAAGAGTGAAGTAGAAACAGAAGAGCGTCGTAGACACAAAAGAGTGAAGTAGAAACAGAAGAGCGTCGAAGACACAGAAGAGCAAAGTAGAAACAGAAGAGCGTTGTAGACACTAAAGAGCGTAGAAGACACAGAAAAATGTCGAAGACACAGAAAAACATCGAAGACACAGAGGAGCGTCGTAGAAACAAAAGAGCGTCGGAGAAACAAAAGAGCATAGTGTTACCTTCCCATCGTTGGTTAGTGCGAGCGCGTGTTTCCCGCCGGAGTGCACCGCCACGCGGCGCACCAGCACGTGGCTCAGGTAGGGGTTGGCACGCGGCGAGCACACGTTGTTGCTGTGCCCGAGGCCCAGGCGGCCGTTGGTGCCCTCGCCACACGCGTACAGCTGAGAAAAATATAGAACAAATGGTGAATATAATGCATTTTTAATACTGTACGTACAGTCAGGCATTACACCTGATACTAATGAATACTGGGCTGTATCCAACATCGAATCTAAATATGTATATAAAACTCAAAGGTGACTGATACAGTGATCTATCAACTCACAGCCCAATCACTGGACGGATTGGGCTGAAATTTGGAATGAAGGTAGATGTTATGACGAAGGCATCCGCTAAGAAAAGATTTTTGGAAATGTCACTTTTAAAGGGGTGAAATAGGGGATGCAAGTTTTACTTCTTAATGCGCGCGAAGCCGCGAGCACCCACTAGTTATATATATATGAGTATCATCTTTACGCCATATCGTCGTATTTTTTTAAAGCACACTACACAGTACTAGCCTTACGTTTTAGAACCACTGAATTGTAGAAACTACAAACATACGTATTAAAAAAATGAGAGTAAAAATCTAAAGCGTAAAAATTAATAGCAAGTATTGTTTTTGTTTTTTTTTTATTATTTGCTAATAATCCTCCTCACCTTCCCATCATGCGATACAATGAACAGAGTCTTAGAGCCCCCAGCGATGCAGACAGGTCTCAACGCACTTAGCACTGGTGAGAATACAGGCACTTTCACTTTGGACCCTTTCACGCCGCCCAGCTGATCTTTGTCGTTTAATCCCCATACGAACACCTGAAAAATAAGATTACTTTAGTTAAAAAGTTTATATTTAATCGACTACAATAAGGAAACGGCTGTACCCCATGACACAGGTCATCCTAGTGTGGGGTACAGAGTAGAAAACCGGAGAAAATAATTCCATCATTTTCGCACTAGTCTAAAAGCTAAATTGTGTAAAAAGAATGGAACGAAAACCAGTTAGTTGAATGTAATATGTTGCAAGTAATAAATAAAATATATATTATATGATTTTCGCCGCCATTTACAAAATTCACGTTAATTGAAGCGGGTTTAAGAATTTGTCATTAGAATGAAATAATGACATATATTTATATGATATTTACCTTAGGACAATCGCTAGGTATCGCTGGTAGGTTGTTGTCTACTGATACAGCACTGCTCGGTGTATCCTTTTCCATCCAATCCTCTGCAATGAAGTTCATACTCTGAAATAAAATAATAAAATTATACAAAGGAAATGAAATAAATAAATAATTGTGATATAGTAAGGACAGCGAGACTATGGAACTCTCTACCTGGAGCCCTGTTCCCAGAAAATTATAACCCAGGGGTCTTCAAATCTAGAGTAAATAGGTTTCTTCTAGGCAAGCGTGCTACATCTTAGACTATAGTGGTGCTTAACATCAGGCAGGCTATAGTCAAACGTAAGCCTATTTAATGTAAAAAAAAAAAAAAAATGCGGTAAAAAAAAATCATACATATTGTACATATAATAAAGCTGAAGAGAGTAAAAAATATGCACATTAAAAATATTTTGAAAAAAAAGACAGTTTAGACAGTATTTAGAATTTTTGTCTGTTTATCTGTTTATTTAAACGCTCATAGCGCAAAAACGGCTGAACGGATCATCATGATTTTTTGTATGTAGGTAGTATGAGGTCTTATAAGTGCCACTTTTTATCTCAAAATAATACGAGCGAAATTGCGGGCGTCCACTAGTATGGAAATAAATATAATTTTAGACAACTTTGTTTTACCATGTTAAAGCATTGGAACAATATTTTTTTTTTAAGTATCATGTCAGATATATTTTGTTTGGCCTTTTTAAGCATTGCAAAGCGAAAAGCTTTAATTTTTTTAAGCTTTTCAGTAGAGCTTATTTTCTATACGTTGTATTCCTTTTTTTACTGTTTTGCCTAGATTTGTAATGTAGGAAACCGAAAAAAATATGCCTTAGACATACATAATAATATAAGTAAGGTTAACATTCGCTTACCATTAGAACATCAGTATAGAGTGGATTTGGTCTGAATCCAGTGATGTATAAGCCGTGGACGCGTACGTCTGCATTCACGCTGCGATTCTGCTTGATATTTATCTCGATACAGGGATAGTACTGGAAATAAGAGATTGTATGATCATAAGTGAATTCAAAGGTGCAAAGGTTAGCCATCGCGATTCAACGTGGCAACGCGGCGAGCGTAATGGGAACCTTTGCACCGGGAGCAACCCGGGGTGGGCTCTTTGATTAATTTTTGTTTGCTTTATTTTACTTTTATTTTAGGTATATTATATATTTTAATATTATGTTTAAGACTTGTAAATATATACTATTAGTCAGTTACTTTATGTTTTATAAGTTATGAATAAATAATTACTTAGTGAATTCTGTTATTTTATAGGATTTAAGGGAGCAATTTTATTTTCAAGATATTTAAGCAGAGTCACTTTTGAGGTGAGCACTGTGACGAGTCCATACGAAACTTCTACTAAACTATAGGATTGTTGGCATTCGTAAATGATTTTTATATCATTCATTTCAGTTATTCATGTCATTGTGACGGTGACTGTGTATATTATAGTCAGTCATTTTCACCACTATATTTCGTGATCATTTTTTATTAATGCCCTCAATTATTTTTACAAGTAACTTTAATTCCGAGATATTGCACATAGCGCATGCTAATGTCATGGGTACTAGATAACAGATATATTATAACCCAGGGGTCTTCAAATCTAGAGTAAATAGGTTTCTTCTAGGCAAGCGTGTACATCTTAGACTATAGTCGTGCTTAACATCAGGCAGGCTATAGACAAACGAAAGCCTATTTCGTGTTAAAAAAAAACTATGATTGTAAGTAATTTACCTGTTTACAATCAGACAGCAGTTGTATCTGTGTCAGTGGCGTCGCCAGGTTATTCTTAGTAGGCGCTGCGTGTACGCACGGCACCACCGCTATCGACGTGAGGGCGGCCTCTTCGAAGCTCGTCCCCCCGCGCACGGTGAGCGTGCCCGGACCGAAGGGCCCGCTCGGCACGCCGAGACCGAGCCGACGTATGCGCACGTTGTTACGCATCTCCACTCGGATCCAGTGCTGGAGGAAATAAAACTTATTAGAAGGTAAAACAAACTTGATAGTAAACTTTGCTTACTATCAGGCAAACTATGGCCAAGTGCAAAACTGTTTGTTAAAAAAAAGGTAGACATTACTGGGTACATATACTGGGTTAATTATTCAGCTGTAACACCGCAACAGAGCAACGGACATCATGATTTTAGTTGGTAGTATGGAGTCCCGGCTATATGCAATTGTTTTATGCCGAAACCACTGAAGTGATTCTCTGACGTCCACTGGATACTTAGATGACAATGGTTTTGAGTAAATAATATTACCTGTGCAGTACATGAATACAGGTCACGTTACCTGTCCGTTCCCGCTGGCGCTCTGCCAGTACGTGTGCGGCGCGGCGTCTAGGAGACGTGGAGCTCCGATGTCAGTTCTGCAAGATGACACCCACACTGTGCCTGTGGAGACATTACCTGTGCAGTACATGTACACAGGTCACGTTACCTGTCCGTTCCCGCTGGCGCTCTGCCAGTACGTGTGCGGCGCGGCGTCTAAGAGACGTCGAGCTCCGATGCCAGTTCTGCAAGATGATACTCTGACCGCTCGTACAGCGCCGCGCCATCCAACCGCGCTGCCGCCAGCGCTTGAGCCCCATTCCGCTACAAACAATAAGATAACGTTATCATTTTTCTTAGCAAAACGACATAGATTTGAACCTGCATTATCCTGCAGTTCACGTCTTGTTCTTCTTCTTATCGCTAAATGACGAAATGGGCGGCTTGATAAACTCTCGATACCAGAGTTGGCCACTCTCATTAGAGTGGCCAACTGTCATGGCTTAACGACTGCCGTACTAGCCGACAGTACGACAGCCGGGACCTACAATTTAACGTGTCATCCACCCATCTGAATAAACGTGAAAAGGCCTTATACTGTTTGGCCACGGCCGACTGACTGCTAGGCGCGAAAACCCACACTCATTTCCAAGCTCTTCAGTCTGCTAGCTAGCTCTTCAAATAACTCATAATGCTTGTGTTACTGTTTAAACACTCACATTGATCAGTGACTAGTTCCATCTCACTAACTTGTCCGGTCCAGCCGGGCTGCTGAGGGAAGTCCACTGTCAGGTCACGGCCGTTGGCAGATATACCTGGAATAAAAGGTAGAGAGATAAGCCTAAAACGCAATTTTATTAAGTAGAACTCATAAAAAAACACAGGACTGTTGTTTGTACTCGCTTAGCGGTGAAGGAGAACTACGCGAGGAAACCTACATGTATAAGATCCACAAAACCAAGTGTTCGGAAGATCCAATGGAATGATAAATAAATACAATACAAAATCCGTAAACACATAGCGTCTTCCGTGGAAGGATCTGGACCACGATGTACCGGCCTAAGAGAATTTCCCCACTCCCATTAATCAATTCTCTTCAGTAATGAGGAGACTTCAAGAAGAGGAGGAAGGTATTCGTACCAGTGACAGTCCCTATGCTGGTGTGGTCGATGCAGCCCCACTTGTAGCGCGGCTGCGTGACGGCGGCGCGCACGCGCACGCGGTCTCCCGCCGCGAAGGGAGGCGCGCCCGACACCACCTCGGCGTGCTCGGCGCGCACGCCGCACGACCGACCCAGCCCGCGCCATTCCACCTGGGGAATGTGACAAACACACAATGAGATGATGATGCTCCGAAACGAGTAAAACTTCTCTAACACATATTTAGTCAGGCTAACATACACCAAAACAATTTAGACAAAAATGACTCTTGAACATCACACGAACAAAGAGAATCTCGTATTATTTTTGTTTCGGGATGCCATGATTAAATGCACAATAGGATTCAACCACGAAATCTGTACTTTACAGATGATATTTTGAGTATTTTTAAATATTTATTGGCAGTATCTCTCATGCAAATATTGTTTTAGTTATTTATTAATGTGAAAATAGGTTTATTTATCTTGAAACTAGGCTCACTGTTATGTCGTACTAAAAACTACTCACATGTAAAAACACATTTTGTTTTATATCACGTTCTACTTTTTGAACCTGTCCGACGTCTCCCAATGCAACCTGAAAGTAAAAATTTATTTGCTATAGTTTGTCTTAAATTAATTTGAGTATTTTACTAATTTATCTGTTAACATTAACAACCATCTTTCTACGTTAAAGTTTCATAACCTGATGCGACACCAGTCAAGCTGAGTATCCACCTAGCACCCAAACGAGACTGCCAATAAACTCTAAACTCACCCCCTCATGCGGCTTGCAGCAGCGCACAGTCACGCCGGCAGTGATGACGTCAGACAAGTACTGGGCATACTCCTCCTCCGAGGCGAAGCAGCTGCGCCAGCGGTACGGGGTCTTCGCCTTCTCCTTCTGCTGGGGTTGTTTCATCTCGAACACCGTGTCGTCCATGCCCTGCTGGGGCAGCTCCAACAGGTAGGCCACTAGAGACTCCACGGAGGGGAGGCTGTTGCCGCCTGGAGAGAAAAATGTAATGTACACCTCAACATTGCCGGACTGAAGCTCGGAAAAATAACCCAATAAGACGTGCCATCAAAAAAAAAAAAAAAACATTTATTTGCACGAATATTGTCATACATAGTAAGTGTTACATATTTTTTTTGTATCAAATATTCTGCCTGTAGGCGTACAAATGTTAGTTTTATGGCTAGTCAAATTATGTGTACCTATATTTTCTTATTTTCTTCAACATGATTGGTTTCAACGCATTCCTTGATCAAAATCGTGACTGACATTTTTTGTGACAAGTGGTCTACCATTCTTAAATGATTTTGATTTTTTTGTGAAAATAATTACATATTATTCTTAATTTTTATATAATGTGAACGTGATCTTAATTAATGTAATTGGCTTTTGGCCGTTTTAATAAATAAATAAATAATCAACGATATTTCTATACTTGAACAGACCCAAATACTAAAGATTATAGTACACCATATAAAACAGTGATAACACAAAAGTAACTAACCTAAAGGGAACGAAATTATTGAAATCTTAAAGGAAAGACAGATTAGACATTGTGGTAAAAATATAAATACATAAATGGATACCAAGTTATTTTATTACGATATTCGGTGTAAATAACATAAGTCTGCTTAGTAGGGGCTAGATAGCGCTATTTCATGTGTCCTGGAATAATTATACTTATTTATTTTTATTCAAATTTGAAGTGTCATTAACATAGGTAGTGGAATAAAATAAGACTACAATAACTTACCTATAGCTTGTATGGCAGCGTAGACAGCCGTCCTTGAGAATCCCATTTCTATCACCTGTTGTACTTGAGACGAGTTGGCCCAAGTGTTCAGATCTTTGCGAGCTGAAATAAAAAATAAATTAAATTAAACGAAAGTATGTTTGTCGGTTTGTTGGAAAATAGATTTAATACAGCAAATATTATATGTTTGTCGGTTTGTTGGTGGGTTTGTTCCTCTTTCACGCAAAAATGTGTAAAAGAAATGGTGGATCATCATGTTTTTCATTGGCATAAAGGTAATATAGAATCTGCTTTTAGTATAGAAAGAAGCAAACGGCTGTCCACTAGTATTAAAAAAAATTAACCTTGACATATTCACAATATTTTGTTGGAACACTGCTATTTAATAAATCTTTTAAAACAATAACTGGAATTTTCTATACATGGAATCTAGGATGGCACAAAAATATAAAAATACCCACAGATACAAGCAAGTCAAACTTATAAAATCCCTTTGATCTTTTTTTTACGCGGTATAGGTTTACGTTTGACTACAGCCTGCCTGATGTTAAGCATCGCTGCAGCCTAGGGTGTAACACGCTTACTTAGAAGATACCTATTAACTCTAGATTTGAAAACCCCTGGATTGTAGTAAGAGCTCAAAACCAATTTTCATATCTCAAACATAAGCCAGTCTAAAACCACTCTTATCATAAGGCATAAAGGTTTATTTCCACTTACACAAAGAAGCGGTGCTAGTGGAAGGTCCGACCGATACTTGCATGACATTAGATTTGTCGATGAGAGGCATTTCTGGGGGTATCTCGTTGTCTTTCTCTTCTGAAACAAACATGTATTAATAAATAAATATTTTGGGACTTCAAACAGCTACCTACGACAATTTTATGTACCTAATTTAGTTTAAAATAAATTAATATTAATTAGATATTAAGTTAATAATGTAAAATGTGACTTACCATAAATGACGATTGTTATAATTATTGGTCAATAAAAAATCTGAATCTGAATCTGAATCCTATTTTGTACATAACCTAAATGTAAATAAGTTCTAGAAGCACACACAGCACAGCTGGCAGAGGCAATCGCATAATATGATCACCAATTTTAAGCAATTGTCGACGCGGTCGGTCCTTGCATGGGTGACCATAAAGTGGCATTCCATTTTGGGGTAAGTCGGATGACACGTTAAATTGTAGGTCCCGGTAGATGTTTCTCAAAGTTCGGCAGTCGTTAAGCCATGTCAGAGGCCCTTAGAGCGGCTTGATTAACACTGGACACCAGAGTTGGCCACTCTCATTCGAAAAGAAGAAGTTCTAGTTTCGTTTATTATTATATAATATATGTATTGTCTATATCATGTCTCGGTAGTGTCTCCAGTGGTTACAAACGAAACTAAACCTTAGCTTTATGCTCGTAAGTGTCAAAATCCTTTATCATTGTTTGTATACATGACAAGCGAATTGCTTCGATCGAGTCTGTAGTAGCAACAAGCTAATTTAAACCTTCGCTCTATGTAATTAAGTCTTATATTCTCTTACCGTTGTACACATGTGAGGCAAGTTGCTGCACTATAGCCAAGGCGGCGCTGGCCAGGTCACGTGGTGTGTGCGACGCAGCCAGCGGACTGGGCCGGGTTGCTAGAGCGAGCAGGCGGCGGAGTAACGTGCCTTCTGTGCCCAGAGTGGTACTGCGGTCGACTGTGCCTGGAATATATTAGAATACATGTATTGCTATGGTATGTTGCATTTTTTTTTTATTTAATCTGCGTCAAATCTGGTCTAGATGGTTTATTTGTGGCTGCGATCATACTTACAGACTCGCAAAACTTGTGATACTATACTTCTATATTTTGTCATCAGAAAATGGGATGTTAAAAACATTTAGTAAACAATTATGGCATTATGATTTAGAGTTTTCGAATTACAGAATAGCATTCCATATTATCTGCTATGACTTTCTATTGAACCATATTACTTGTCAGGTCTTAGAAGAGCAATGAGTTTTGAATTTCCTTATATGTATATCCGACAAAGTTTAAACTCACCAGAATTAACAAGTTACATCAGCACTTTAGATCTCTTGATATTAGAGTTGGTGACTCTCTTAAAAAAGAAGAAGATCTTACAAGACTTATCAGGAGGTTAGAATTTATATATATAGACTATAGACGAATACTAGAGACGAAAATTCTGGTATGTGGTTTTACATGAGAGAGGCCTGGGAATTTTTGAGAGGATGCATCAGTAATGTCAAAATCTGGACATTAGAGTTGGCCATTGTTCTTTTGTTAAGAAGAAGAAAAAAGACAGAAAGAGAAGTAGAACACTGACCCGAGTTATCAGGCGGTTGCATGAGCACTTTCCGAAGCCTGGTCCTCGTGGTGAGAAGGCCGCGCACCGCGCACAGCGTCAGCAGCTCCATCTGCTGCTTGCGAAGACCGCAGATGTCTAACTCGGCTGGAATAGTAAAATTAAAAAGATTAGTTATTTTTAACTAGACTATTCTGCTTAGTCGTATTTCTCATTACTAAGAGTCGTGAATCTCCTTCAGAATCAATTCGCTAGGGGAGTTCTCTTGGGCAGATACACTGTAGTGGCGTAAAATCCTTTCCGTACCGATTGATTTCAGTCTTTATCAAATCGGATCCCTATCCTACTCCTTGTGAAACACCCTTCTACGGATGACAAATGTCTTTGGATTTAGTGGTCCTCAAACATGTCAGTTTCCTCACGATGTTTTATTTTCACCATTAACAAGACTATACAAGACAGGATTACGTCAACTCCGTGAATCATGTACTGTGAACATATTTAAATACTGCGCCACAAAGCGATTGGAGCAAGCGCTCGCTTTCCGCTCTTTTTATACTCCTATTTTTAATTGCTTAGTTCGTTCATTATGCTTCTTTTGCTTCTATCGCAAACATTTATTTATTACCACCTTACTTGAACAATTACAACTCAGTGCATTAATTTCAGTCTCGCTTTTTTCGCTCTTTTCGCTTTTTTCACTTTTTTTGCTCAATCTCATCGATATTAGTTGTAATACCGCCTGGCACGTATGTCAAGAAGATATGTCGACAACGTCGTTACCAGGTAGATGATGTGGATGCATGGGCGACGCCTGTGGCCCGGCGCCGAGCAGAGACGCGCACACTCGCAGCGCGCTCTCACCGCCCCCTAGCGGCTGGAGCAAGCGCTCGCTCTCCGCGCTCTGAATGCCGCTCAATTCGCACTGAAATGTGGTAAAACAAGTGGTAAATTATTTAAAGCATAACTTTGTATTATTTTTGTTAACAAATGTTAAGGGTGGCTTTCACATTTTTCAGGATTGAAAATAACCTATGCCGCTTACGAGATCTTATACCGTCTTTATGAATCTATAGATATAATAATATTAAAGAGGTCCTGGGCGAGCCATAGGTCTTTTTCGAAATAATGTGAGCGAAGTAGAAAGAAGCGGGCCGTACACTAGTGCTAAATATGTGTTCTGATGTAATTTTGTAGATATGTCGCTAAGATACCGAATTTTTTTAAATTTATTTATCTCTATTCCCCTTGAACTATAATTTGTCGGTCTTCAAGTCGAGAGTAAACCGGTTTCCTCTAGGCAAGCGCGCTAGATCGTAGATTATAACGTTGCTTAACATCAGGCAAGTTGTAGTAAAGCGTAAGCCTACATCATGTAAAAAAAATAAAAATTAGAGATAAGTATATTACTTTTGAAGGTCTGAGTTAATTTGAAAAACTGGCTATAACTGACACTTAGACACAGAATTTAGAGAAAAGCCACTTTTCATCGTAGATTTTGGTCAAAAAACTCCACAAGGCGAAGTTTTTTTAAGTCAAAATGTCACTGGAAAACTAACTACATAATTTCAAAACGTCTAATACTGACCTTAGTGAGAGTATTATCGTCGAGCACGAGGGTGAGCTTGGCCCTCGCAGTGAGTTGTGTCACGACACCATGTCTCGGCGGGGAGCCGGCACTCACTCTCTGCCCCATTCTCACTCTCCACTCCACGCCACCCACCACGCCTAGCGCACCGGCTGGAAGGGAAATTCAACTTTAACTTCTTTGATACAAGGTTCATAATAGTATACCTACACATAAAAGTGGTGTTTGCAACCTCTTGTAAAGATTTGGATGAGATTTGTTATATTTATGTTTATACCATACCTACTCTGAAAAGCTTATTTTATTCACGCAAAACAGTGAATAAAAAGGCCTTTTATTCACTGTTTTGTTTTTTTTCACTATTTTGGTGTTTGAATTTGGAACACAAAAATATATCCGGTCTCTATTTCAATGCTTACACAAACTCCTTGCGCTAAGATTCAAATTCCTTGAGATAAAATTCAAAAGTCTTTGGTGCAAATAAATTCTCAAAATTTTTGATTGGTCGATATTTGCGACAAGGAGTTTGGCATTAGATTAATAAATATTGTTTCACAAGTTGACCACCCACCCAATGATAATAATAAGAAAATTACGCTTAATTCCAGTCATTGCTCTAATTTTAATGTCCATTTCAATTAATGTAACAATTCTTATTACTTGATTACATTTCTATTTTCGCTTAAATTATGTCTTTTCTCGTAGTCATGGTATAAAGTATAGTATGCAAGTCCTGAATAAAGAACGAATTTATATCGAGGGCCATGAATCACTCGCGTCGTTCAGGATTCTAACAGTTGAATCACTCGCTGCGCTCGTGATTCAATCATTAGAGTCCTTCACTTGCTCGTGACTCATCTACGGCCCTCGCTTTAAATCCGTCCTTTATTCACTAGTTGCATAATAGACTATTAAAATCAGTTTCTTAATAAAAATGATAAAGATTACGTCCCAACAGTTACGTCACATTTTTTACCTGTTAGAAATGACGTTTATATTTTAACTGTATTTTTTTATGTATTATAAATCTATACTAATATTATAAAGCTGAAGAGTTTGTTTGTTTGTTTGAACGCGCTAATCTCAGGAGCTACTGGAGCGAATTGAAAAATTCTTTTTGTGTTGAATAGACCGTTCATCGAGGAAGGCTTTAGGATATATAACATCACGCTGCAACCAATAAGAGCGAAGAAACAATGGAAAATGTGGAAAATTATTCATCTTTAAGGGCTACCGTTGCGTGCGCTGCAAAACGGTTCAAGATATCAGAAAAATATTTGCGATGAAATGATTCCTCTTAAAATGATATAACAAAATGTCCGCGACAGTATACATATGTATGTCTATCTTTTAAGATTAAGATCTTTTAAGATTTTAAGGGTAATAACTATTCCACGCGGACGAAGTCGCGAGCACAGCTAGTTTATAATAAATACCTATCAGGCAGGTTTCCAGTGAAGGCGGAGATGGTTTGACAGTTAGTGTCATCTCTTGACTGCTGTTCGGCCACCAGTGCCAGTCGCTCGTTACCTGAAATACAATAAATAAAATAAGAATCCTGTAAGAAATTATGAATGATAGGAAACGTTGTGCTAATATTTGAGTTTGACACTGCATAGCCCTTTTTTTAGAAACAGAGCTCTAAAATATAACCTCTCTCTAGAAAAAAAAATACAGTATCAGTTTTGATAGTTAACATCTATTTAATGAAATATGAATCGGGCCGCTCCTCACTTAAACATATTTGCATACCCTATCAGGGTTTTTGTTCAGTGTTCACTTTCCGCATCTTGTTTGTGTAACTGTGTACTTTACAATCTTGTTTGTGTAACTGTGTACTTTACAATTTGCAAATAAATAACTATGACAATGACTATGAAATAACGCCTGATTCAATATCATAGATTTTAGTTCATCAAGTTTTGAATTTCAAAACCCGTCACGCACCATCTGAGCAGCCAATTGCAGCTTGTCGAGCAGCAGCGCCGTGACGGGCGCGTGCCAGTGCGGGGCGGAGTGCAGGTGTCTCACCAGCTGCACTAGCGCCGCGCACGTCGCGCCCGTGTAACTAGCGGTGGCAGGCGCGCGCCATCTGTTGTCTGAAAACAAGAACAATTACTAGAACATTGCACTAACATATTTCCTAAAAAGCCGTTACATCTAAATATATAAAACTCAAAGGTGACTGACTGATTGACTGACTGACTAATATAGTGATCTATCAACGCACAGCCCAAACCATTGGACAGATTGGGCTGAAATTTGGAATGAAGGTAGATGTTATGTCGTAGGCATCCGCTAAGAAAGGATTTTTGGAAATGCCACTTTTAAAGGGGTGAAAATAGGGGATGCAAGTTTTACTTCTTAATGCGAGCGAAGCTGCGAGCACCCACTAGTCTTTGATAAATGACAAACATATTAAATATTTAACAAATAGAACAACTAAAAACCTAAAACATGTAAAATGCCTACATTTACATCTATACAAACAGAGAAAGGAAAACAACACATAATAAACCTACTCAAAAAGAAGGAAAAAAAACACTAGCTTTATTGTACACCAGAAAACAAAAATACAAAACAATTTACAGTAATATTACTTAACCTGGGTACATTGGGCACAATGGAGCGTTGGAAACATTCGAACTAAAACACTCCTTGTAGCCAGTATTACTGACCCAGTTCCTCGTCGTCGGGCGGCGGCGCGAGCATGTTGTGGTTGAGCCGCAGCACGGGGTCGCCGGCGTGCGTCTGCAGCCACAGCCGCCCCGCGAGCGCCAGCAGCTGCGCGCACACCGTCCGCCGCCACGCGGCCGCGCCCGCGCCCGCCTGCTCCACCAGCACGCGCCGGAGCAGCCACACCGCTTGGATCTGCGGAGAGAAATAATGATGGTAATAGTGGACCGACGACATAGTACGAGTTCACTGTATTATAGTTCCCGTAAGGCATGATTTAATTTAGTTGTAATAACCGGCTAGCACTTACGTCAAAAATTACGTCGAAAAATTAGCTCGACAAGTTTCGGAAATCTGAGGTTTCCATCATCAGGAGGACGAGTCAGCACGCGCGTCCCGGGTACGAGTTATTTATTTCTTTATTTATTTATTCATAATAGACACAAAAACAACTTCCAAACTAATACTTAGAGATCGCTCTTAGCGATAAGGCCGCCAATTAAGACGCTTATTTTAATTTCTATGTTTTTTTGTATTGTTTTTTATATGTGGTGTTTTAGTAAAGTATTTATCTGTCTATCCATCTACTTATAATAAAATTTTGTAAAATTATTCAACTATTATGAACCAAAACCGTGGCTGCATATTTAAATCATACCATTTTAAAAAGCACAAATACAAATTATTTATTGATAATACCACAAATTACAAGTCATATCTATTCTTATAATATCTATGTATTACACGTCAACTTTGATGAAAAAAAAACACCTCTGGCTGCTGCGATACAGGGGTACCTAGTGCAGTAGCCACTGGTAACTCTACTACAAGGTCAATTTAAATCAAAGTTAAACTCTGTTTGTTAATTAAGTTATTTGTAAGGTTAGAAATAAATATATTCTATTCTAAATAGAAACATTATCTAATAGGATATGTGGAACAATTATAAATTTATAAGTCTAACTATTGTGTACAACTTTTTTTACAATATAATGTTTATGGATGAGGTCTGCACAAGATCGACGCAACTGGCCCACTCAAAGAGAGGCCTATGCCCAGCAGTGGGATAGAAAAGGCTGTGGATGATGATGATGAAATTGATAAAAATGAACATTCAGTGGCACTACTGATTCTGCGAGAATATATAATACTAGTGTAGCATGAAGTCTGAAAAACGTATAATGCTGCCGTGGCTACAATCACCGAAGTTTTAAATGTATGTTCCACTTTGGACCACAGTGTCGCTTGTGCGTTTGTCTCTTTAGGTGACTTGGTAACATATGATGCTTTCCGTCAATCGATTCATATGCTCGAAATATTATTAGCTATTAATATATAACAAAACTTACCTAGTAAGAGAAGACCTTTACGTCTTTTCAAGGTCTTTATATGGAGTTTATGAAATTGACCGTAATTCAAGAAGATTGGCAAATTTCATAGACAAGGGCTTCGTTCTTAAATTTTAAATGAATGAAACTATACATAGGGACTCACTTGTAAATATATGAGATCCTGCGTGATAGGTTTCTCCACAGCCGATATGATGCTGTAGCAGAGCTCGAACCACGAGTCCGAGCACAGCGCCAGGCGCATCTCGGGGCCCTGGGCACTCGCTGGGAAAAACAACATTGATGTGATTAGTAACGCGAAATCACATATTCAGGGGTAATTTCAGCAGCATTCGAAGATTACACAAACTTTTGCCTATATAATATTAGTCTTTAATTTTTTCCCGTGGAAGAACCTTGGCGCCGAAAAAGAAAACTCCCCTAACCGATTAATTCTGCGGGGGAGTCACGACCCTCAGTCATGAGGAATACGACTCAAGAGAGAGATTTTTATCTCATTAAACGAAGGAAGCTTACCTAACAAAATCACCAGGGCATCTTAAATATGACAGTCTTTCTCCCCCTATCACCACCCATCTTGGAGCTGTCTAGAGAGATTTTTCTTTTAGTTAGACTATATCCAATAACTTAGAAGCGAAAACGAAACAGCAACGACAGTTCTTCCTCTATCTCACTTTTTCTCCCAATATTTTTGTATTTATAAGAAACTTATCTATCAAAAGTGAATATGCAGCAGCTCTTAAACTCTATCGTCTGTATTCGTCTCTGAGCAGCACCAAGTGCAGTGTTGCATAGTAATAGGAGTCTTTTATACTTACTTGGCGCTATAGTGTGTCATTTTAAGACACTACCTCATATGTCACTCTTATTTTTTTCTGTCTGTGTCTCATTAAAGTTTAAACGGAAGAAAGTTTACCACTCAAAAGTACCAGGGCACCATGAGCGTACAGGAGCTGCACCCACCTCTGAGCAGCGCCAGTGCAGTGTGGTAGTGATGCGCGGAAGCGGTGGGCGGCGGCGTGGCGTGCGCGTGCGCGAGGGTGAGCAGTCTGCGCTGCAGCGCCGCCACGTTCCGCCGCGCCACGGCGCCGGACGCGCCGCGAGCCGAAGAGATGCCACCGCATAGAGCTCGTATGGCGCACGTCACCGCGGCGCGGACCTCACTTACTGGCCACCACTCTACGGCGCTCTCGGTCACTGTAAGGAAATGTAAAATTTGGAACGATTACATCATTCCAACAATCAGTTGTTCGAAAACCGAAGAGTAGAATACTGTTTTGTTTTTATCTGTAGAGTGATTTAATTTGGTTTCTATAGCCGATGCGCTTTTGTTTTCTTTTCAAAGCCTATCAAACTATTCATAGTTAACACTAGATGCTCTCTCGTTTACATCGGTAGAACGATTCAGCCCAGCCCTCTTATAATAGATGATGCTGTTTTGCTGCTAACCGAACAAGGTATTTGAAATTGAAAACAGTGGACGCTCTTTTGTTTTTATCCACAGAGCAATCTATAAATTGAACTCTAGATGTTATTTCGTTTTTATCGCTAGTGTGAGCTACCAACTTATATTCGTTGATACTGTTTTGTTGTATAATCGAAAAAGCTA
Source organism: Macaria liturata (assembly GCA_964023185.1). NCBI lineage: Eukaryota > Metazoa > Arthropoda > Insecta > Lepidoptera > Geometridae > Macaria > Macaria liturata. The sequence continues at coordinate 2,976,001 of OZ026807.1, read as the reverse complement.
TGTGTTTGAAATTTAAAACAGTACTTAGACGCTCATTTGTCATCTAGGGAGCGATTAAATTACAATATTTCTTCGTTATCGCAATCATGCTTTCGTTTCATTTTTATTAAATCAATCAAATATACATTTAAAGGAACTCTTTTGTTTCAACTCACCAGTCCCATGCACAGTTTCGTCCACAGAGGGCGGCGGTGAGGGCGAGCGTGCTAACTTCAGATCATATTTCCCCTCCTTGCCCATTCTGTACGAGTTGGTTCCGCCGGCGTCCCACGCAACGCGCACCCATCCGTCCTCGCCTAGCTCGCCTATGACGCGACCCTCGCCGCCTGGGACGCCGTCCTGAAAATTCAATATTATAAACATTTTTTTGTAATTTAACGCGAAAAATCTGAAGCGAAGAGCCACTCAGTCAAATAGGTCGAATAGAAATTTGATATAAATGTATGATGAAATTGCGCGGGTTAGATCACCTGGCTAATATGAAAGAAATTGGTCTTTTTTCAAAGGCCATATTTGGTCCTGACTATAAAACATATCACCTACTCGTAAGCATGCTTTATTAGACGAGGAGCATGTCTTGGCCGTTATGTGCTTACTGCTTGGCTATGTATTTATTTATACATATAAATAGAGTACCTGATCACCCCATTTCCAGTCCTTGCCCCGTACGACTCTAGTGCCAATCTTCATCAGAGAAGCGAGTTCTGGCCCCGAGAGAGACGCGCCTCTTGCGCGCGCGCCGAGTCTCTCGTCTTCGTATATTACTAGGCAGTCCGCTGAAACAAAATAAATTACGTATAGATTTTTTGTGACCCTCTATTAATTCAACAATCACAAAATAATCCATCTGACCGTATTTAAGGTGTATATATATACATCTCATTTTTATATAAATTACGTAGATTTTTTTGACCCATGTCACTATTAAATTCAATCACAGAATTATCCACCTAACCTTATCTAAAGTATATTTTAGCATACTTATGTACATCAAATTTTTTATTTAAAGGAGTTTAGCTTACATCTTATCTGTATGGTCTGAATAATCACATCGCTCATCTGTGTGAATTTCAAAAGGCAAGTAACTCCTACCTCATGTGTTACATATTATTATCAACCATATTTTCACGAGCATAAAACACAATTCATCTTACATTTGCTCTTAATCCCAGTACAAATTAAAGAAGCGCTCTGCGCCGTTTCACCACCAATTTGCTTGAGTAGAGTAAGGCAGGAACTCAGTGCTCCGCCTGTTATTAGCTGTTCTAACTCTGGACCTTGACTGCCTTCTGTTAGGAGAGCCAGCAGGTGGACTAGGAATCTGAAAGATAAGGAAAATAATAATTTTATTCTAAAATACATTTTTCATTACAATTTAGCGGGGTTTTAGACGAGTCTTCGACTCTTTGATCTCGTTTTCCTTGTGGTGTCGTAACTCCCCTGTAGAATTGATTCTACAGGAGACTTACAACTCGGAAGTCGGAAAATTCTATTGGCCAAGCACAACGATGTATTTGCCCAAGAAAACTTCGCCAATGAGCAAACTCTTTGGGGGAGTCACGACCCTAAGTAATGAGGAATACGACACAAGGAGGAGGAAGATGGTATTATCTTACCTGGCCCTAGCAGGTCGGTTGAGCAAAGCATGTGCTCCGCAGTTGGCGCTCATCTTGAGGGGCATGCTCTGATTGGTTGGCGTCACTTCACCTTCCAGCACGCGCCCTTTTAGTTCTAGCATCACGAAATCTAGTAACTTCGCTCGTTCTGAAACACATATTTAAGAAATAAACATTTATACTACTTTATTTCACCTGACTCCCCCGCAGTCGCCGTTAGGGAAGTTCTCTTGGGCAGATACATCGTGGTGGGCGCCCAGGTCTTTCCACGGAAGACACATGTCCTAGGATATTGTGGTCCTCAAACATGTCGGTTTCTTCATGATGTGTTCCTTCACCGCTAAGCGAATGAAAATCCACATATAACTTAAAAATACAAGTCATTGGTGTAGGGCCGGATTCGAACCAGTGTGCGTCTGGATAAAAAGCAGACACTGGAACCGCTGAGCCACACTCGCAAATAAAGTATCTACTCACCCAACAGAATGCTATACTTGGAGTGTGGTATGACAGACTCGACGCCCTCCAGCGGCGGCGTCAGGGGCACGCTCGGTGTGAGACCCACGCAGGGCACAGAGGCCGCCAAGTTGGCTCCCACCACGCCGGATAGAGCCGCGTATTTCACGCTCTCCGACATCGTTTGGGACGAGTGGAGGATGCTGTTGATTATTTTGTAGCCAGTCTTTCTTATCTCTGCTCTTTGTACCTGAAAAATAAAGGATACTAGTCTACTTGGTTGGAGCTAGATGGCGCTGTGTGTATTTATTTGTTTGTTACCATAAAGTTCCCAAAACGTATTCATGTATTCATGGTTAGATGCAATACAGCTCCACAAAAAGAAATTCTTTATTCTGTTCTGTAGATTAGTTTCTTATATTTTTATTATTTAATTTAAATTGATTATCATAATCATCATCATCAACAGGCTTTTGTCACTGCTGTGTATACACAGCACACACACATTAGGCCTCCGTTTGGATGTGCCATCATATGTATAGATCACTATCAATAAATTATTTATCATGACAAGAAAAAAAGGAAATAACAGATTTCGAAGCAGTTTTTTTTTAAATATATGGAGTGATTCAAGAGCAACATTAATATGTAAAGTAACGAGTTCGAATCCGCGGGCAAAAGAAAGAAAAGAAAGAAAAATATTTATTCATAGCTTCACAGATTAATATATAGACGTATAAACAAAAAACTAGTTACTGATAATATCACGAAATAGAGAAAACAATGGAAGTGCCCTTAAAACTACTTAGTACGGGTACCGGTGTCGCCAAACACACACATAAATAAAACAAAATATACATCTCCATTTGATAAACTATTCGTCCTGCTTTCATTTTGACACGTAATAATTGCACAACAAGGCATGAATTATTTTTAAACATGTTTTTGTGCGAGTGCGGAACGTCTTTCTAGCTCACGCAGCTAAGCACGACTAATCATGGCCGCCGCGAATGTTGCGATATTCTGCTTGATTGTGTCACAGGCAGGAGATACGAGCACCACTTCTATTGTTTTCTCTCTTCTGTGGATACAATAGTGACATACCTGACAGTAGAGAGCGCGTCTCAGTATATCGATATCACACGGTTCCTCGGTTATCACGAAGTCTATGATGGAAGCCGTCAGGCTCTGCTGCTCCGGCGTCACATCCTCGAGCAACCAGTACAAGTCTGGAACGAAACATTTACAAAAAAAAAAAGTAAATGACACACATAATTAAAAAGATAAGATTTTTATTTGTAAACAGGTAAATGTGATACAATTTAGTGTTTCTCTGCCTTCTACTGCAGTGTTGACTGTGTTGTAGAAGGCTGGATCTTCCAGGGGATCAATTTGTTTACAGTTAAAATATGTTATACTAGATTTAGCCTTTATTTCATGAAATACAGGTTATTTTTATTTTATACTAGATTTACTATTTACTATACAAAAACATGTGGCTATCCTTATAATTCTGTTTCACAAAGTTTAGTTTCTCCCAATGGTAGAAGACAGGAGCTTTCGTCGTATAAGTTTACATAAAGTAGCCTATGTCAGTCTCTGAATTATATATTATCGAAATACCAAAAACTTTTAGAAGACTTGATAGCCTCCTTTTTTTTAGTCGGTTAAAAATCACGATATTCAATGATTCTATCTCTATAATCAGACCAAGAAACCAGCAAACACATAATGTTATAATGATTTTTATAAAGATTTAATGAGATAAGAGATGAGATTAAAAAACTCTTTTTCATCTACCATATAAAAATAAGTCGGGTTTTCCTTCCTGACGCTATAACTCCAGAACGCACGAACCGATTTCCACGGTTTTGCATTCGTTGGAAAGGTCTCGGGCTCCGTGAGGTTCAAAGCAAAGAAAATTCAGCGCAATCTGTGATACAAAGCATGTACTACAAACTGGCAAAACGGAGTTCGCTGGGTTTGCTAGTAAGTTATAACACATAACAAAAAAAACAATAACATCTTCCTTCTTTTGGAATAGATGCTAAACACATTACATTTTTATCTTACCTTTTTCATCACAGGCAAGTTTGGACACCCAGGCGTTAACAAACTTGTTTCTCTCGGAATTATCATCATCCTTCTCTTCGTCAGCCATTATCAGATCAGTCTTGAGATCGTCTGCGAGAATCATCACCTTGGAACATAAAAAAAAACTTTTAGACTAAAAAAGAACGTTAATATTTCTAAGAATGCTGAAGTTAACAAAAGAATGAAATGCTCTACTATCTGTTAAGTTATATTCCTCATTAATGGGGGCTGTGACTTCCCCTCATAATGAATTCCTTAGGAGTTCTTTTGGTATCAATTTCTCATATACAATCTCAATAAAAACAAATGACGTACATCAAAAACAGTTATTTTTTTCTTTATTTATATTCCGGGACGTTTGGTTTTTACAATACTACAGACATATAGGTGCATCCACTAATATGATGTAGCCTTATCAAGCAGGCCTATTATTATGTAGCCTTTTTACTCAGGCTAGGTCATTAAATCAGAAAGTCAGAAAAAAGGTTCTTATAGCATCAGCAATTTTTAATATCTAGAATAAAATATGTTACCTGTTTCTCACTTTCCATAGATTCCTTCAGCACCGAAGCTTCAGTCATATCGTTTAACGAACTAAATGAGATCTCGTTAGTAGGAGTCTTATCATCTAAGAAGTCATCTCTATCCATATCAGGTTTATCACATTCTTTCGTCGTACCACTATTCGAGGCGTTTTTTTTATCTTTCTCTAATTGCTCATTCTTTATTTTTGTCTCTTTCTCTCTCGTTTTTATAGCAGGTTTTGATTGTTTTTTGTCTTTGTCTTTATCGGCGGGTCGTTCTCGGAATTTGATTCGTATTTTGGTTGTGGGTATTAGTATGCAATGGTCTCCGGACGCGTCTGCCTTTTCCGGTTCTTTCGTCTTCTCTATTACAATACTGGGTGGTTCTTCTGGGGTTTTCGCTGAGGCGTTTGCTATTGAAGATTTTATAAGTAAAGCATCGCCTTGGAGTAAGCTGCCTGTTGTTTTGAGCATGCTTTTGCTTAGACTGTTTTGCCTATTTCGTAATTCTTTTGTAGTTTCGAATGTCTTTTTGAATGTCGGTGCTTTGGCTGCACGGGCGACTTTTCTGAAGATCCTTTTGGCCGTGCAAGGTTTTCTGAATGGCGGTCGTTTCTGTAGAGCAGCCACTGCTGGTGATATGGCTGCTCGGATCTCGTGCAGAAGGAATCTGGCTCGTTCTAGAGGCGCTGCACATACCTGTAATATTAAATTATAATAAATGTATTAATAAATATTCCAGGACATTGCACACAGCGCCATCTAGCCCCACACTAAGCAAACGCTTGTGTCGTGGGTACTAGATAACGGATATAATACTTATATACTTTTTTTCTGTAAATACATACTTATTATACATACAAACGACCAGACCCAACACAAGTATTTTTATACACTTTAAATTCAAAATGGGCACTAACCCATGACACAGGCGTAAGCTTAGTATGGGGCTAGATGGCGCTGCGTGAAATATGTCCTGAAATATTTATTTATTTATACACATTCAGTACACACCTCCTTGTATCCTCTGGACAGTTGCTGGCGGGTCCTCATGAGGGTCCATTTACATTGCTGCACCGTCTTCACTATCTCTGACATGGCCGGGGACAGTTTTACTTCGCCTTTTTGCATTTCTAGAAACAAAATGAACATCATAAAATTAAAAAAAAAACATTGTAATTTAAAAAGAAAAACTTCATAAGACATGTATTATGACAAGGCGGTTTGCAATCGCGAAATCGAAAGCGTAATCTTCAATTGCCAAGTTTGATAAAAAATATCAGAAGAGTTTGGTAGAACAATTCTTGTCGAATTTGAAATCTTTTTAAAATTCTCACATAATTGTGTATTGCGAGAGGACATAGCGCGGACGCAGTAAATATTTCGACGTCTGCCATTGCCGACAGTCGAGAGCGTAGTGAGTGATAGGGCAGTATGTAAACACTTATACTTCTTTCGATCCTGCCACGGCAGTATCAAGGGAAATATTGCCGGCAGTTGCCCACGAACTATAATCCAAAGATCTTTAAGGCGAGAGTGAACCGGTTCCTATCTGGTAAGCACGATCCATCTTAGACCATTGCTATTGCTTGCCATCGGGCAAACTAAAATCAAGTGCAAACCTGCTTTAGTTAAAAAAAAAATAGTACGAGTATCAGCGGCAGGGGTTGCATGTAAACGGGGTTATACATATAATGTATGCAATAAACTATCAATTTAATTCACGCAGCCCCATTTCACCATCGTACACGTAAAGAGGTTCGGCAAGGAGACACCGTTATACAGTTGACGTTCCAAAGACTCGCACCAAGCGTTTTGCTTCGACTTTCATCGTGCGAACAGCCAAACTGTGGAACTCCTTGCCCGAATCTCTATTCCCCTCGGAGAATAATTTTTCTGTCTTCAAGTCGAGAGTAAACCGGTTTCTTCTAGGCAAGCGCGCTATATCGTAGATTATACCTAACGTTGCTTAACATCAGGCAAGTTGTAGTCAAGCGTGGGCCTAACTCATGTAAAAAAAAATATACTACACTACATTTTGTGTAAAATAAACGAGTTTATTCCAAACTCACCAGCAGTAGCAGTAGCTAAGGCATGCTCCTTCAGCAACATACCTATATTAAAACCATTGCAAAGCGCAATATTCTGTCCTACACATAAATCTCATTTCGAAAGTCTACATTCTAAATTCACACTTACCAACTGTTGCCACTAACTTTGTCTACATTAGAAACGAATGACAATCGCGATGCATGCGACCCATTCATTTTATTCTCAAAACAAACTTTTCGAAACAAAAGACAGAAATTTAACCAGAGAACTGGCACGATAGGGCTAAAAAGAAACAAAAAAGAACGAAGCTTTAGAATCTATCTATATATATAAAACTCAAAGGTGACTGACTGATATAGTGATCTATCAACGCACAGCCTAAACCACTGAACGGATTGGGCCGAAATTTGGAATGAAAGTAGATGTTATGACGTAGGCATCCGTTAAGAAAGGATTTTTGGAGCTGCCACTTTTAAAGGGGTGAAATAGGGGATGAAAGTTTTACTTGTTAATGCGAGCGAAGCCGCGAGCACCCACCAGTGCAATATAAATTGAAACTCACCAGCAGTAGCAGTAGCCAGGGCATGCTCCTTCAGCCCCGCGTGGTACAGCAAGGCGGCTAGCAGCGCCCGCCGCAGCTCCTCCAGCGGGTGCTCGGGCGGGAAGTGAGGCGCGCAGCCCTCGCGCCGCTCGCACGCCCACCACAGGTGCAGAGCTAGCGGGTCCTGGGAGACATAATAATAGGACGAATTTAATACGAGTTGATATACGAAGGTATTTCTTATTTGCCAGTCATTGTGAGCATGATCCACAAAAAACAATACTGGCCACAATTGCGTATAGAAGAGGGAATATTTTGGTTGGTCATTTTGTAAGACTTTTTTAATGAAATGGATGGAGAACAAGCGGACGGTCAGCCAGATGGTAAGTACGTTATTGTCACCTACCTTCTCATCAGCATAACGTAGTAAAGTAGGGTAGGACATGGTACAATAGAAAAGGTTAGAGAAGTATGTACATAGTATAGTAGAATAGGGAGAGAAGGAGGGAGATAGGGAGAGAAGGGGAGAGAGAGAGAAGGAGAAGTGGAGAAAAAGGAAGAGGGTATTAGGTTGAGTAGCGTCTCCTAGAGGACAGTCACTGGTCTCGCTGGCTAGAATGTAGCCGCCGGTGGAGAAAAGGGGAATGAGAGAGAGAGAGAGAGAGAGAGAGAGAGAGAGAGAGAGAGAGAGAGAAACGGGAAGTAAAAGGGAGAGGAAGAAACAGAGAAGGGAGGAAGTGAAAGGGGAACAGAACATGATAAAGTAGCGTCCCGTTGAATAAAGTAGATTAAAGTCATACTTACATGTAACTTAGGCTCAGCCAATGCGTATAGAAGCGCGTCAGCCCTCGCAGTGTTAGCGGAGTTCACTTTGGGAGGAGGCTTGGCGCGTGACGTCACAGGACCCTCGCTGGCGGGACTGTTCCCGCCGGTGGAGGAACCACTGCGGGCCTCCGCCTTCTCCTCGTCGAACGGGTTGGCCAGTTTTGACACCTGTGACAAAGGAGGTAAGGTTAAATTTTGTATGGCAAGTAGTATTTTTTTAATGGGTCCGAATATGACTATTCGGAGTATATTTTCCGTAGTTTTCCGTTCAAATTTGGAATAGTTAATACATGCTGCGGGCGTCGTTTTTTCTACAACGCAGGGGTTTGCCAGTCTGGACACCTAATGGCCCTACCATTAGGTGTCCAGACTGACAAACCCCTGCGTTGTTCAATTAAATATAGCAAAACGTAATCGTAATTAATGTATAATATTATAATCGTTCTTTATTTGTTTGCATAGTATTTTTTTTGTAATTGAAAGCTCAAAATATCACATACGCAGGTTTATGTTTTCTATATCTAGACGATATGTACCAGTAATCTGGTATGTTTAATACAGGCATGCATCACTTGCGATCAGTGTCAATTCACACGACCCTTAGCCGAATGCCTGACCGCCAAATTAAACACTAGCCTGCAACCTCCCGCGCAAAAAGGCAGTGCGGCTCATTAGGCTGATGATGATGATGATTTAATATTGATGAGGGTATTTTCAAACACCTCTCTAAGCTGGCAAAGTGCTGCAGCACCTCTGGAGTTGCAAGTGTCCATAGGCGACGATGACTGCTTACCATCAGGCAGATCGTCTGCATTTTTGCCACTTTTTTATAAAAAAAAATATAGTGCATACCTGCAGCCCCCCGCGCAGGAAGGCGGCGCGCGCGTGCGCCACGTCCCGCTCGGCGCGTTGCACGGGCAGCGAGCGCGCCAGCCGCGCGCCGCACGCGGACAGCGCGAGTGACACCTGGCACGCGCTAGACGACAGCACGTGGAATGTGCGCAGGCTTGACGCTGTCTCCTGAAATAAATAACTGGTTAGAAACGATTAGCGTACTGAAAAACCCTGATCAAAGGAAACTGGAGAAATATGTACCTAGTGTTTTTCCGCAGCCACTGCTCCTTAACCGGAAAATGGCTTCTGACATGGCTCAACGATTGCCATACTAGCCAAACAGCCGGGACCTACAATTTAACGTGTCATCCGACCCACGGATGCGCCCAAAATGGAATGTCACTTTTCGGTCACCCATCCAAAGACTGGATGGATGACCGAAAAGTGCGTATTACTACAATTCATACACTTACCTCGCAAGCATTATTCTGCACATGTTCAGCGTACATCCCCACGCACTTGTCAGTGATCAGCGACAGGTAAGCGGCATGCGGTTCCACACTCAACGCAGCAGTCGCGTCGCAGCCGCGCATCTGTCGTATGACCTCCACGGTCTGAGCGTTGTCGCAGTCGAAGTCGGAGACGTCGAACACGAAACCGGATATGATGATCCATGCTCCACCTTCCTTGATGTGGTTTGCTAGGTCGCATCTGCGAACAAACATTAAATTTAGTTAACTTTATTGATTGATGATTGATTAGTACATAGAAATGAATTAGGTAAAATGACGCTAAGGTCCAATGAGATCTGTAATGTTTCACGAATACGGAAATATTTAAATTCACTCGGAAACGAGATGCTAGTCAAATGCGCCCAGTTTGTAATTTCGACTGTTTGGCGACCTCAGATGTGGAAATACTGAGTCACCCCCCGAATACCCTGGTATCGCACCTTGCGAATTTTATTCATTCCCTTTTTATTTAATAAAAGAAAATTTTCAAGTAGTACATACGTTTTATAAGTCAGTCGAAGAGACCCCTAATGCCGAGTGAGCAGAGTGCTTTTCTCAGTGGTTTTATTGAATGCATCGATATTTTGATGAAAATGGACGCTATTTTAAAAGATTTTGATTTCCTAAGAACCTTCAGTTTGATCCTGGGACAAATTTTATATAACTCTCAGCAGCATGTTGTTCCTCTGCCCCGCTTGGACACAAGCCCCGGCCACCCGAGCGCGTCTCGTCTTCTATTATCATCATTATTTACCCCTATAACTTACTTTCTCAAGTTTTTTTTGGGGTGCAAGATTATCATACTTAAAATTACTGTTTATTTCTGCCTTTTCGACAGTTCTATTTAGAAAAATGTTGTCATTTTTCTGTCTTTTAGACACTTTTATATCCCACTAGTGTATACTCGCGGCTTCGCTCGCATTAAGAAGTAAAACTTGCATCCCCTATTTCACCCCTTTAAAAGTGGCATTTCCAAAAATCCTTTCTTAGCGGATGCCTAAGTCATATCATCTACCTTCATTCCAAATTTCAGCCCGATCCGTCCAGTGGTTTGGGCTGTGCGTTGATAAATCACTATGACAGTCAGTCAGTCACTTTTGAGTTTTATATATTTAGATAGATTCTCAAGTATTTTTTGATTTCAAGATCATCCCATCATACCTAAAACTACTGTTTATTTTCCTTTTAGACACATATCTCTATGTAGAATATTCTACAACTCACTTCCTCAACAGCGTGTTGTCCCGCTGCCCCCGCTTGGACACGAGCCCCGGCCAGCCGAGCGCGTCGGCGTCCATTCTCCCGGCGGCCGGCAGCCCCCTGCTCGCCGCGTCGCACGCGCGCGCGACTGTTACAAGGGAGGGCGAGCACTCGGCGAGTGCGTGCGGGGAGCGGGACGCGCACGCGCATAGCCACGCGCTGAGCTCGGTTACTACTCGACCTGTTACAATAATAATGACTTGTTTATATTGACTTAATCATTGTAAATCTTATTGAATTGAAATTGTTAATAGATTCTTAGTGACCAAATGTGATTTATGCCCACCAGAAATGGTAAGATGTAAGATACAATAAATGTTTTCGTACCATGATTCTCACTACATCTTTGCAAATAAATGAATTTGAATAAAAAAAAGTAATGTGAATCTACCATTTGGTTTATTGTTAGTTCACAAACAGAAACATACAGATAAAATATTGAACCAGGCGTTACTTTGCGGAAATCCATTGTAAATGAAACTGGAAAAATATAGTAAAAAAAAATGTTTGCCCAGTTTTAGAAACAAACAGGTTATATTAGGTACACAATTTATAGATGCTATTATATAGAACAAAATTACAATTCGCATATTTCCTGTACAGTGAACCTAGCTTTCTTAAATTCTATGTTTTAAAAATACCTTCCGATAGTTTAATGACAATATTTTTTGCAAAAAAAAATGACATGTTTGGTATTTCGAAAATACTCTACGAATAATTTTATTGACAACAACTCCTTACAAATGTCACATCGAAAATGCTTCCAATGTCATCTCTCTCCCACATACTAGTCGAACACTAAGTTTGCTCGTGATTACTAACGATACCGGAGATAGCCGGTTGCTTGGTCGCTAAAAACCTCAACTAAAGAAAACCTAAAGACCGCCCACCAACATAACCGCGGCGATGGCGGTGGACCATTTCTTGGAATTATTTTTTGGTTCAGTTACGTTTCTATAGTACCAATTATTTGTAGACATCACAGGTGTTATTTTTATTTTAAAAAAATATACGAAGATAATAATGAAATGAAGATATGTTGGTAAGATCTTGAGAGCCACGGAGGCCACGTTGGTTAGGAGGAGAGGTGTCGCGGTGGTATATGGAGGAACACACCTAAACAACCATCAAGTTTGTTGTTAGAAGTCGGTTAAGGAGCAGTCGCAGCGGAAAAACACTACATATTTCTCCAGAGTATCATTTAAAATGGATTTTCGCAAAGAAACGCCTTATTCAATTTCTTATATACGAAGATATTTAAAATTCATTACTCACCTACAATATCAGCATTGACTAGGTCACACAACGCGGCTTGTTGCTCAGTAGCGGCCACACGAGCCAACCTGCAGAACAGCGCTAGTGTTGACTGCACGTGCTCTGCTAGAAGAGAGATGTATTCTGTGAGGAGCGCTCGGACTCCGCCCCGGGTGCTTCGCCCCCCTCGAGACCACATCGCCTCGCAGAATAATAGCCTGGAAAATAAATAAAAAGGGCTTGTGACAATCTTTTTGAGAAAATATAAAGTCGAAAATTTCGCAGGTTCGCAGTTTAGTGGTTAGGTTTTAATAACGGCGCCAAAGAAACAGACGGTTAAAAATAGTCATTTTTTTCTACACCAATTATAACTCAAGAACGGCTGAATGGATTTATCTGAAAATTGTTGGGGAGGTAGCTTAGAACCAGGAGACGGACATAGGATACTTTTTATCCCGTTTTTAAATTGAATTGAATAAAATCCATAACTGATTTACCGCTAGAGGCGCTAGTGTACCGTGAGGTCCAATAGGTCTCATAGACAGCAAACTTCAGCATTTTGCCGCTAGGATCGCTAGTGGATTGAAGGTTTGAGGTGACAAATGTCAAAAAACCATAGCATTCATTTTAATTTTATATATGAGATTAGCTAACGACAAACTAAGAAACTTATACACTAACAAAAAAACATGTTTTTCTAAGTATATTACCTCTGAAACCGTATAAGCAGGTCGCAGCTAGGGCTGGCCGCCTCGTCTGCTTTTGGCTCGTCCGCCTTACTGCTGTCTCCGTGTATGACGCCGTTCATCGCCATCTGTGTTTGACAGCTCGTGTTCTTTATTAGGTGTTTTACCTGAAAAGAAAAATACATGAAATTTTCGCCATTAAATTCTGACGCGATTGACAAAGTCGCACATAAAAAAATGTCTTCTATATTTATATGCTTGCGGAGATCGATTGTTTCCGGTTGTGCATGAAACAAGAGTTATGTACCTTATCCGATACATTATTTTTTACTTATGCGTTCTTCTTCTTCTTATAGAATGAGAGTGGCCAACTCTGTTGTCGAGAGTTTATCAAGCCGCCCTTGCATCTGGTATCTGGCATGGGTTAACGACTGCCGTACTAGACAAACAGCCGGGACCTACAATTTAACGTGTCATCCGACCCACGGAAACGCTCAAAATGAAATGCCACTTTTCTGTCACCCATCCAAGGGCTTCCCTTTGAAAAACTGAAGCGTTGAAAACATACATTGAAATGTTTTTTCTTTACTGATGCGTTGCAAATGTTACTATACTTTGGTGTAATTCTTTTTTAATTTATTTGACTATGACTATTTAATTTTTAACAATATAGAAACTACAATTCATACGTGGGATGAAAATTTAAAGATACTTACCAAATGCATGAGTGGCACAGAAGCACCTTTCTCAGAGGAAGACACGTTACTGAGTTGGTACTCTTCTTTGCATCCTGAAAATGTGTAAAAATATATTAAGTACCCTATAGGAAATATTTAGGTTCACTTGTATAGTAGTCCATGGAAGGACCTGGGCACCCACCACGATGTATCTGGCCAAGAAAACTTCCCTAGCGGATTAATTCTGCGGGGGAGTCACGACCCTCAGTCATGAGGAATACGACTTAAGAGAGAGTATAGTAGTAGTAAGTCTTAAACGCATTTAACGATAAAAAAAGAACCAGTAAAAATGGCCAAATATGCAAGGTGGTCTAAAACATAGGTATAACAGTTAAAAAAATCAACTGTTCTCTTAGTTAAAACATACCAAGATTTGATACAAAACAGAATCATAACGATAACATTTAAGAAATTTAATCTGTGGCAAAATATACAGAAACTAGCTGTGCCAGCGACTTCGTCCGCGTGGAATAGTTATTACCATAAAAACGGTTCTAGTGAGTTAATCTTAAAATATAGACATATACTGTCGCGGACATTTTGTTAGATCATTTCAAGAGGAATAATTCTTTCATAAATGTTTTCGCGGCGCACGCAACGGAAACTCTCAAAGATGTATAATTTTCCCCGTTTTTTCCACATTTTCCATTGTTTCTTCGCTCCTAGTAGTTGCAGCGTGATGTTATATAGCCTAAAGCCTTCCTCGATAAACGGTCTATTCAACCCAAAAAGAATTTTTCAATTCGCACCAGTAGCTCCTGAGATTAGCGCGTTCAAACAAACAAACAAACTCTTTAGCTTTATAATATTAGTATAGATCGGTGTCGAAGAAGATGTATTAGTTGAAATTTTTGGAATATTTTTCCTACATTTGTATACTTTGTATTTGTATATAGTTATTTCTTTTCCTTACCCGTGTCATCAGAGTCGCCAGTATTGGTAGATTCGGTAAAACACTGCCCCGTCACTATGTCGATTTGATCGTGATCGCTGTAAAGTAAACGTACAATGAATACCATTACAAGTAACTTACATGCTACATTCAATACCGTTACATGAATGCTGTTACTCATCTCAAAAACTGCAGAGCAAATTTTGATCATTTTACTATGATTTCCTCAGTTTTTTTGGAGAAATCAGTAAAGAGTAAATATCATAAAATACTTAGGAGGCGAATAAGACAGAGCTAATAATTTTCATACGGCGAATCGATTTTCATGAAGCTAGAACACTCAATGTTTGAACCTGAACTCAAACAAAGCTAAAATAAAATATCAAGACAATCCATTTAAGAGCAACGATGCTACAGACTGCTTGTAAAACGCATATACACTTACACGTCCAATCGTAGATGCGTGTATCCGTCGTCAGAATGTGCGGCCAGTGCGCTCCGCAGCGCGTCTCTGAGACCGCCGCCGCCGAGCAGAGACCAAACTAGCAACTCTGTCATGAATCTTGCTCCCGTGCTCGATGCTACAGCACCTGAAAAAAATGTTAGATTGTAAGACAACCCTTACTTTACAGGGATAAATTAAACACCAGCTTCATTATTTCACTTCAAATAATATAATAATTCATCTGTACTTATTTACAGTACTTACTTTAAATCACAATCGTCAATCTGACTTAAATTACTGGCTCACAATCAATTGAAAACACTCTTTCGAGCTCCAACGGCCGACTAACCTCGTCGCGGGTCTCTCTCCTGCCTTTATACGACTATAAATACCCCCACCTCTATGTCATCGCCACACTCACCGTTTTGCTAGTCTTTGAGAATCAAATACACAACCATGTTCATGACACTTTAATATTATTGTGAGCGATGACTAAAGGTGCGGGTATTCGCAGCATGGCAGATAAATTATAAAAAAAACAATTACAGTATTGAAAAACTAGATCCATTTAAAAATAACCTTACAAGATGTAGACTAAGTTTTCATAAAAGAATTTGAGTAATTGGTACCCAGAATGAAGTACTTGAATACATGTAATCCGCCATATTGTACTGGTGGCCATCTTGCATTTATAAAAGTGACAATAGAAGTTACCTTTGCTTCTATTCAGACTAACAACAGGCTTATCAACATGTTTCATTTAAGAACAACTTATCTTTAACACTGTTCCGCCTTATTAAGTCAACATAGCCAAACCAAAATGAACCTTATACCATATCATAACTACATCAATAAAATCATAATACAATCTGTCAATCTACCCTCAGAAAAAGATTAACCATTGCTGCCCCTATTTTCACTTGATTAATAAAGATTTTTCTTTGCAACTTTTTCATCAGTACCCCTAGTATGAGTTTTGATAGTAAACTTGCACGAAAAAAGTTTTGGTAAATTTCCATACACTTAAAAAAATAAGCCCTCTAGCGGATACTTTTGAAACTAATCGGTACCACGAGTGCCAATCGGCAAAAGTTTTCATAAACCAAAACTTTTTACGTGAGCCAAGTGAATGATTTGGAACGATTTTGGCCGTTTTGGCAGTATGAGTGGTCGTTTTTTGTCACATTTGACAGCTTTCATGTAGTCTAACGTTTTGGAAACTACGTTTTCGTTTTGTTACTCACTAAAAAATATTCAGTGAGACGCGACTATTTTCACCGAAAATATTATGTTTGGACGAAATTACCTTGCGTGGGCGATTGTAGACGACGAAGTAGCTGCCTGCCGCGAAGAAGAACGGCAGGAAATCACTTGGAGACGTAGTTTTATGTCTCCAAGTCGTATACCGGACACACATTTTGTCCAGAGATACCGCCTCTCTAAGGACGGTTTTAACTATGTTTGTAGCATTTTAAAACCGTACCTCAAAGACTCTCAACGAGTTTCTATGGAAACTAAGGTACTTAATACGTGTTTAAAACATATTTTACATAACTACATACATAACCTATAATTTTAATTTAATATGTTTTAGGTACTCTGCGCGATGCTTTTTTACGCAAATGGAGACTACCAAAGAGTGGTAGGAGTGGCTAACTGCTTCTCGCAAGAAGCGATGAGTGGTTTTATTACACAGGTGACCAAAGCCATTAACCACCCAAACATTTTCTACGTGACAGAAAGAGAAAGTCTTATCTTTTCAGCCGAGAATCATAGACAAACTATGATAGATAAAAAAAGTTCGAATGAACGATACGATATCCTATATCGTGTAAACGCAATACTACACGTATCACAGTAAGTGAAAATGAAAAATGAAAATGAAAATATTTATTGTGTACTAAAAAAGGACTTAAGGCTATGTAACATAAAAATTTATAACTAGGTTCTTAAATAACTAACTTAGCCTTAGGTAAACATAATGCGTCGGACTCCAGACTGGGTTACCGTATCCTGGAGCCGACCTCTTGAAAGTGAACTCGTGGTACCGATTTTACGAAAACCTTGAAGTATTGAGTTTACACGATACGTCTCGCGTTTTGGTATTGTGCAAACTCAGACTAGGGGTACTGGGCGAGCGAATATGAATGTTATACATTCTCATTTAAAGTTTACATTCCTTACCTTGAGGTAAGAGACTAATCAAATGTTGCGCCCGTATCTGCGGCGTGGGTAGTAGCAGCGGCCATGCAGCGCTCAGCGCCTTCCTCGCGGCGACCGCGGCCGCAGCCCCCGCCCTGCCCTCCACGAGCGCTACCAGGGCTGTATGTACACCGCTGCACCAGGGGTGCTCCTCTGTGTCTTCTACGTCGGATTTGCGGGAGCATTGCCAGGCGTGGACCTGGGAATGGTAATAAAAACAAAAATAAACTTACTTCTTTCTTTTACAATTAATAGGCTCTTGCTTGACTATAGCTCGCCTGAAGTTAAGCAACGTTGTAATCTACGATCTAGCGCGCTTGCCATTTGTTACCGATTTACTCTTGACTCCCAAACTTTCGAGTACGTACCTACTATACTAAAACTTATAAAACCGCAAGATTTATTGGTATTGTGAGTAGTGAACTAAGCTCTTTAGGAGTAACATAGGCTACTTTTATACCTTAACAACACGGGCAAAGCCACATATATACACTAGTACTAAATAAATTAAAAGTGAACTTACTTGCAGTCGTAGTAGATTCAAGCACGCGATGGCAATGCATTCGTTTTCCTTGACCGGCGTAGTACCACACTGCTCTACCACTAACCGCAGTAGTCTTTCTAGGAACCTGACAAAAAAGAAAACAGTGTTATGTGTACAATACAAATTTTATGTGTGTGGCTCAGCGGTTCCAGTGTCTATTTTCGAGTTATGAGTGGATTTGCACTAGCTTAACGGTGAAGGAAAACATCGTGAGGAAACCGGCATATTTGAGGACCATAATATCCGAGGAAATGTGTCTTCCGTGGAAGGACCTGGGCGCCCACCACGATGTATCTGCCCAAGAGAACTCCCGTAACGAATTAATTCTGCGGGGGAGTCATGACCCTCAGTCATGAGGAAATACGACTCAAGAGAGAGAGAGAGAGACTTAAATAGAAGTGGTCAGCATTTTAATATTTTATATTTGTATGTGATATTGTCAGAATTGGATTAAATTTGAGTATGAAGATATATTTAGACTTACAAACACAGGTGTGCTAAATTTCGTATGTGTTTGTATACCGGTATGTTTGACCACGGATTTTTCGGAAACTATAAGTGACATTGATATGATTCGAATCAGATTTTTTCTTTTTTATTTAAGGGGCTAATTTAATTTATAATTTAAAAGACTTCTTACTTGAAGGTATTATCAGAGAGATCAATAACAAATGGCATAGAAGAAGGCAGGTCTCTAGGACTCTCTTCGCTCCACACTATTATATGGTTCGCACCGCTCGTCACACCTGCGAAGGAAAATTACTCTTATTACAATAATCATAAGGTGCATAAGCCGGACGGGATATTCTTACAAACTAATTACTGAATACAGAGGATAGAAAAACATATGTAAGCAATACACGTAATAAAATATTGGTTTTCCATTTTGTCAGGGGGCGATGAATAGTTTGTATGGAATAGCTGACTTTTTTTCGCCAATTGTAATAGATGTCGAACCAAACTTGTTGTTTTTGAAGTCCCAAAGCCACCCTTAAAAGGTTATGCGTTAGCTATATATCAGTAATCAAAGAAATAAAGAAAATCTGTATTGAGACACACAAATTCCTTATTAAATAGTATATTATATGAATGTATTACGTACTAAAACTGTGATGTGATAAATCACGTATACATACGCTGTATACGCACGTACCATACGTATACTATGTACGCACGTACCGTTAGCCTTATAGTGTGGCGGCAGTACGTGCAACAAGTGCGGCGCCGGCCTGGTGAGTATGGTGCGTGCGTGCCCCACATATACACGCCGCCCTCGGACGACAGTGTACTATACTACGCACGTACCGTTAGCCTTATAGTGTGGCGGCATTACGTGCAACAAGTGCGGCGCCGGCCTGGTGAGTGTGGTGCGTGCGTGCGTGCCCCACATGTACACGCCGCCCTCGGACAACAGTGTACTATACTACGCACGTACCGTTAGCCTTATAGTGTGGCGGCAGTACGTGCAACAAGTGCGGCGCCGGCCTGGTGAGTGTGGTGCGTGCGTGCGTGCCCCACATGTACACGCCGCCCTCGGACGACAGCGCCACGCCGTGCGACGCGCCCAAGGATAGGTCTACGACTTTTATGCCTGGAACAAAAACAGTTTACAATTATATGGCAAAAAACACTTTGAAAATGATCCCAATGAAGATTATCACAGCTAGTGTGTCATTGTGTCTATTTTTGTAGTTATTTAATAATGAATATTATCTGACGATATGAACTTTATTATGAAGCTATATCATGGTCAGATTAGTAAATGTTTATACCAAATTTATGCAGATATGTTTCAGTTATTGATTGTTACCTTGAAGCCCTTCTACAATCTTTGGTATCTTCACACTGTCGAGATTTCCGTGGCCGAGTCGGTAGCCGTCGCCTTTACCCCACGTGTATACTTGGCCACTGAAACAAATCAAATCATTTCATTACAAAGCAGCATAATATCTTGGTGAATCTCATTTGACAGTTTCGGCTTAGACATGAGTTGGATATATCTGGGCAATAGTTTTTAGATGACTGAACAGACTACTTAATATCTCGACAATTACTAGACCGAATTAGCTTAAATTTAAACAGCAAACGTCTATTGATATAAGCTACATCTCTGCCAAAATCCATGACGATAGGACTAACACAACTAAAGCAATTAAAGCGCGAACATAGTACTATACTACTAAGTTACACTTACTTGTCAGTAAGGGCAGCATGCTAATGTTCCCCAGTGTAGACCCGTGTTATCCGCAGCACCGACAGAGATGACAATGTCCGCGGCACTCCCGCCTCGCTGTCACAGTTTAGTACCAATATCTCGACAATTACTTGACTGAATTCGCTCGAATTTACACAGCCAGTTGTTATTGATATAAGCTACATATATCTACCAAATTTGATGACGATAGGATCAACACAACACAAGTTACCTGTCAGTTAGCGCAGCATGCCAATGTTCCCCAGTGTAGACCCGTGTTATCCGCAGCACCGACAGAGATGACAATGTTCGCGGCACTCCCGCCTCGCTGTCGCCGAACACTTGCACCGCGCCCTCCCAGGTGCAGCATAGAGTTTGACTCTCGCCCCAACCTGGAATATGAAATCTCAACTTCAACATCATCATTATCAACTAATTCTAATCAACTAATGTATGTGTGCTATGAAAATCTATGATTTGCGTTTCGTTTTCGCGAGGAAACGTGCATTCAAAAAACACCATGCAAGTAGCGCTGGCCACCTGCTCAATGTTGCTATTACACTTATGGTCCTATTTCAGCGTTATTCGTTTTATTTTTCTTCTTCGTCATTGAAGGAGGTGAAGAGGTGTCATTTCCACTGGTTTATTCAACTGCTATAGTCGAATGAAAACTAATGTCAAAGTTGGAATAAGCCCACTGAAACCAGGTCGTCCTCTACTGCGGATGGAGGGTGTCCGGGGGATATTACTTCTAGCTAACAGGCTCACCTAGTGCGATATGTATGGCACGCTCGATGTTGTGCGCGTGGAAGGACACCGGCTGCGGCGTGAGGCAGCTCTCGATGGTGCCGTGTCCGAGGCGGCCGTGCACGCCGCGCCCCCACGTGTAGAGCGCACCGCGGGCTGTTATCACCGCACTGGAATAGGGAAGGGACTAAATTAATAATGGACGTGCATACAATTGCATTAGTAGATCTGATAGAGCTATGATAACGTTTCTATCGCTGGGTATTTTATTAGATATGTTGCTGCAACGCTACGGTGCGTCTCTCGGCGCCGTGTCTCCGTGGCCCAGCCTGCCGTCGTCCCCCGCGCCTCTGGACCACACCCCGCCGCAGGACGACCCGCACAGGTAGTGACACTGACTATGACTGTATCTCACCTGCAAGCGAGTCCAGCACACACCTTCACCACCTCGTGGTGGTGTAGATGGTGTATAGCAGACGGTGCGTCTCTCGGCGCCGTGTCTCCGTGGCCCAGCCTGCCGTCGTCCCCCGCGCCTCTGGACCACACCCCGCCGCAGGACGACCCGCACAGGTAGTGACACTGACTATGACTGTATCTCACCTGCAAGCGAGTCCAGCACACACCTTCACCACCTCGTGGTGGTGTAGATGGTGTATAGCAGACGGTGCGTCTCTCGGCGCCGTGTCTCCGTGGCCCAGCCTGCCGTCGTCCCCCGCGCCTCTGGACCACACCCCGCCGCAGGACGACCCGCACAGGTAGTGACACTGACTATGACTGTATCTCACCTGCAAGCGAGTCCAGCACACACCTTCACCACCTCGTGGTGGTGTAGATGGTGTATAGCAGACGGTGCGTCTCTCGGCGCCGTGTCTCCGTGGCCCAGCCTGCCGTCGTCCCCCGCGCCTCTGGACCACACCCCGCCGCAGGACGACCCGCACAGGTAGTGACACTGACTATGACTGTATCTCACCTGCAAGCGAGTCCAGCACACACCTTCACCACCTCGTGGTGGTGTAGATGGTGTATAGCAGACGGTGCGTCTCTCGGCGCCGTGTCTCCGTGGCCCAGCCTGCCGTCGTCCCCCGCGCCCCAGGACCACACCCCGCCGCAGGACGACACGCACAGGTAGTGACGCCCCACCGGGTGGCACGACACTTGGGTTATTGTCTTGTTTTCTAGACCTAGAACAAATGTAGTTAAGCGTGAGCCTATATGAAACATACCTATATGATTGTATTATTTTATATACTATATCTAAAACGCGAAGGGGACCGACCGACTGATGATTGACTGATCAATTATCGCACAGCTCAAGCACATTGGACCGATCGGGCTGTACAAAGCATGCAGAAAGTTACTATAATGTGGCATTCGCTAAAAAGATTTTTTGTAAATTTCACTTCTAAGGGGTGAAATACAAACACACACACACACATTTGTATGAACTTTAAAAGATTATAATATTTTTTAACACAAGTGAAACGCGGGAGATATTTATATATAACTTGTGTGTAAATTTCACTGTCTAGTCTACATATCTCTATATCTAATTTCAGGTTATTCGAATCAATTCGCACTACTTTAGCAAATTACGTATTTAAACTTTCGCCCTTAGAATATAACGAGAATGCTAATGTCTAATAGTCAAAGGGTCAAACGCTTAGGTCAGTCACCGGGCAGGCTAGACGTCTAGACAAAGCTGAATTATAGGCAATCGTTGCAAGAGTCGATGACAATACAAAACTGCATATTTTTTGTAAATATTGTTACGTTAAGCGGTCGGTTAAAAATTTCTCCAGTAATTTTAGTCCTTATAACTGAAGGTCGTGACTGCCCCGCAGAATATTGAATAATAATATAATTTGCTAGGCGAGTTTTCCTGGGCAGATACATATTGATGGTCGCCCAAGTCCTTCCATGCCAACACATAACGAACATAGAAAGTATTTTTTGTATGTAGTCAAGTCATAAGAATCTTCAAAATACTTCCCAAATCTTACTTACTATATTTTCCAAATCTTCAAGTACTCACTCAATTACTCGTAAAAACACACTTACCAGTCACTACATGCGGAGTTTCAGTATCAAAAGGCATGGTATACACGGCGCCTTCGTGAGTCAATAGAAGAGCTAAATTTTCTCCACAAGATATCGGCTGTATGCGGAGTATACCCATTGGGATATGACCCAGTATATTTAGTAAATATTCATACTATTAGATTAGTGCTAAGACCATCATGATGCCACAAGCGTGTTTTTCCATTAACATGTTAAAAACTTCCCTAATCTTCCAGTAACTTCTCATATCTTCAAAATACTTCCCAAAATCCTCAAAAAACTTACTGAATCTTCAAAATTCTTCCCAAATCTTCAAAATACTTTCTAAACCTTCAAAATACTTCCCAGTTTTTATTTTTTTGATTATCGTCATATAAAAAACACACTTACCAGGCACTAAATGCGGTGTGTTGGTATCATAAGGCATGGTATACACGGCACCGTCGTGGGTCAGCAGTAACGCCAGTTTTTCCCCGCAAGATATCTGCTGTATGCGGAGTGTGCCTAACGGGATAGGGCCGGTGCCCACTGATATCACCTCTTGGGCCGATTCAGTGCACTGCAATGAATAAACATACAGTTATAGAACAAGGTTTCTAGATCTTACCTGTACTATAGATTTAAAGAAGACCCTTGGATTGTAGTTCACAGGAAACACAGCATACTGCAATGGTTTGGTGGTTAACTCGTTTGTTGGTCAGTTTGTTTCGCTTTTATGCCAGAACGGAGCTTTCGAACGGATCATCGTAATTTTTGGTATAGGTACTATAGGACAGTGAAATAGGCTACTTTTTATCCAGGAACAGTGCAAATGAAGCGGCGGGCATCCAATAGTAAATGAATAAAAATGCCGTGATATTATACACAGCGCCAACTATTCCCATAATAAGCATATATCCTTCCATTTTTAACTAAAAAGTTTGTATTTCTATGGAAATTGATAAGACCCTGAATTATCTTCTAAATATATATGTAAAACACAAAGGTGACTGACTGACTGACTGACATAGTGATGATCTATCAACGCACAGCTCTAACCACTGGACGGATCGGGCTGAAATGCTGGTAGGTGTTATGACGTAGGAATTCGCGAAGAAAGGATTTTTGGAAACGTTACTTATAAAGAGGCGTAATAGGGGATGCAAGTTTTACTTCTTAATGCAAGTGAAGCCGCGAGCACCCACTAGTCATACGAGTAAATAAGGCTGAAGTCCAGAATTGTCAGCCATTTCAAAATTAGACAAGAATCTTTAGCAATCTGACCTTGCAATTAAAACAAACATACATATTCACTCACTTGGCTATAGACTTTCGCTATTGTAATATTCGTGTGAATTGGCACAACTATATTACTTAATTCAATGAGCTTAGTAGCTAAAATGACCTAACTAACTTTTTGTTAGGTCTTTTTCACAAAAAAAATAAACAAAAATATGTTAAACTCTCAGAATCCAACATGAGTGTTGAGTACGGACTTAATTGAACTGTAGGTTTAGTCTTATGTGTCACAGTGTTATCTGTTTGCAATCTTTTAGCCTGCATTTTGTGTCTGTTTGTAAATATATAAATAAAGACTATCTTTGTGACGTAACAGACAGCCTTGTGTTATGTCTACATATTATCCGGAAGTGGCAAATAATAATAGACCATAAGACCATAGTAAATGAAGAACGTCGAAATAAGACAATTATTTCATACCGTAATTTCATTCCCGTTATAAATAAATTGAGTTTGAGTTTGAATAAGCAAGTAGTTGTATATTTTTTTAAATTCAAAATCCAAAAGCAATAAGATAAGCTTGCGGAAATTTATTGTAGGTGAAAGGGAGGGAGGGAGGGAAAGAGGGAGAGAGAGAGAGCGAGTAAAAGAGAAATATGTAGTGTTTATCTGCTGCGGCTGCTTTTTAACCGGCTTTAAACAACAAACTTAGTTGGAGGAGCACACATTCAGTCTTTTGAAGCCGGTAAGAAGCAGTCGCAGTGGTAAAAACACTACATATTTCTCCAAAGTCTCATAAACATTTATATCACCACAGAGTAACTCACGGTAACAAATCCCTTCAAAGGAGGCAGGAGAGGCGAGCCGAGTCGGTCTAAATGACAGAGTAGAGCGATGCCAGCTTTGCGCACACTCATCAGACCATCGCCCGCTGGTATGTTGAGATCTCTGTATAAAAATGTGGTTTATTACTGAAAAAATGTCAACAAAAAGGGAATCAAAATTCTTACCTCTGGTTTTTACTCTCCGGCGCTTATCAAGCTGTCACTTCCCATCCCACGAATATTTGTAACTTTCCATAGTGCAAAAAAAACATGTTTTAGGTATGTGGGATCCTCTTGTGTCTCGCTTTTTGTCGATATGACCCTACTTTGAAAATGCCATAACGCGAAAAAGGCATATGGGTTCTATTTTAATCGGTTTGAAATGTGAGTAAAATATTACAAAATGTTTACCAGAATATACATTTTTTTAACTGGAAATTCAATTCTATTAATGTATATAAAAAACAAAAAAAACTTACTTGAGATAAACCTCCGTGGGATTCGTCTCCGTGGTGGGTTCGTTGTTGACGATAGGAGAGGGTGTCGGCACTTTGGCCATCCGACGTAAAAATGGGCCCAGAGGCGCTGTGCATTCTTCTAGGGTTATTCTAGAAGAAAAAACAAGCGTATACACACTTACACTATTATTATACAGGCGCAAGACGGTAATTTTGTTTTATTTTTATGTTCTAAGGAGATATATTAGCTAGATATTTTTAGGGCAATGAAAGTCAATTTATTTGGGCTTTAAAAAATGTACAAGGTTCTCAATACGACTGTTTTTTTTTTATTTTATTAAACCTACACAAAATACCAAACCTTTTACTTTATTGGAAGATACAAAAAAAGGGCTTATTGAAATATCACGACTGTCCAATGCATTGCCTGAGACTTTGCCCTGATGTACGGTGTAATAATTGTACCTACTAATAGCTTATCGAAGTCTAACAGGCAACCAATCTATTTTATCACCGTGTCAGTTGCCAATGTCTACTTCCAGGTTAATGAAACATACCTACAAATAAATGAACTAAATAAAGAAAAAAAATACTCATAGAGATACAATAAAACTCACCTATTATCAGGCTGTCGTTTCTGTTTGGGCGGCAAAGTAACTAGAACATCAGCCGCCTTCAATATGGCGGGCAACTCGGCGCGTCTCGCGCACAGCTCCACCCACACACAGAGAGAGGTCCGCCAGTCACCCAGAGGCACGTTGCAGCCTAGGTCACTGTGATAAAAAAGGTTAGGTAAAAAGGTTTGAATAAAAACCTTAAGAGAATCGAGTGAAAACATGTAAAATCCAGATAAAAAATGCGAGATTTCAATGATGACTGAAGTGAGATTCAAGTAAAAATATGAGATAGTATTAATAACAACTGACATTCAAATGAAAACAAGGAAGTTGTATAAAAGACTCGTTCGAAAAGAAGTTTGAATTAAAAGAAAGATTGGGAGTGAAATAAGTGAAAATATAAGACATATCACTGACAATTTGACCAAATGATACTTTAAATTTTAATACATACCCAGCAACAACTTGATTGAGAAACTTAGCAGCGCTGTCTACTACTTCTGCCCATATCTTCTGCGACTTCGGCGCAGCACCACCACCAGTCCCGGCAAATAGTGCTGCGTCTGGTAGCGCCCGTACTGTATTCATAACAAATTAACTTTATTGTACACACACAAATAGAAAAAGACATTATTATATAAACTACGTATGTATACTCGTATTTGCCAGTATAATTGTTGTTGCAGGACATATAACCCTAGGACCTGGGCACCTGCTATGGAGTATCTGCTCAAGAGAACGCCTCCAATAAGTACATTCTAGAAATTACGCCTTTTAGTACGGAGGATTCAAAAAGTTGAGATACATATCTCCAGATATATATCTCATCATCTTTCTATATCGTTGATAAACTTGTTTGAAAACAACAACTAATCTAATATAAAACCTTTGCTAATCTAATACGAAAAAAAATATGAAGATTGATGATCTACCCAAAAGATCAAACTCTGAAAATCTAGAAGAGATACTTTGCTCACCTGCATCCAAAGCATCTTGCAGTAACGCCGAGCATACATCAGCATCCTCCCCGCATCGCCAGGCGCGCCTCACTAGCGACAGGGCCAGGCGGAGCGCCGCCCGGGCGCCCACTCTAGCGAGGCCTAGCGAGCTGTGAAGAAATTAATATTATCATATCATGTAGGGGAAAGCTTGTGAGTGTGTTAATATTTGCGAAAAATCTAATGCTACTACATCACAGGAATATCATACAGGCAAAAGTTAGTAAGTGTGTATTCTTTTTTTCTTTGCGGTAATACACAGCTGAAAGAAATGGAATGGATATAAGAGACACTGAATTAATACAAATAAATAAAGTAGAAAAATTGGGAATTGTGACTACGAAACTGCTGTTACCATATTAAATATTTATTTACTAAGCAGTTTCACATTTACCCAAGCCCTAAGAGATAAATGATTATCTCCTTATTCTTAAAAAGGGGTAAATAAACCACTATCATTTACCAATATCTTATCCACCACTATCATTTATCAATCTATGTCGTAAATCCAAAAGACAAAATGTCCTACACTACAACCCTGAGACAGCCCATACCTTTCTATATCATCGGGCGGTTATATGTACATCGCCTTCTTTTGATGTATCAGCGCTCAGTTCTACAGGCTTCTTTAAACCACTAACTATATTCTTCATTTACTGATCTTTGGTATAAACCAAAAAGATAAAAGGTCCTAAAGTACAACCCTGTAGCACTCCTTACCTCTCTATATCATCGGGTGGTTGTTCATCCCCATCTTCAGGTGTATCGGCGCTCAGTTCCACTGGCTTGTTCAAACCACTAACTACATTGCTAAGAGCTCTATTGCTGACTGTGTGTGGAGGTTTCTTATCTGATTTCAGCTTCTTTGCTTCTTTAGTGTCACTTTGATCCCTGTAATAAAATTTATTTAATGAAATTTAAATGAATTTTGACTGGCCTGTTAGCTTAGTTGGTAGTGGTTCTGCTTTCTAATCTAGGGGTTGCGGGTTCGATTCCCACATGACACAAGTATTTATGAACTTTAAAATTTATAATTACTTGTGTTGAGTCTGGTCGTTTCTATGTATAATAAGTATGTATTTACAAAAGAAAAGTATATAAGTATTGTATCCGTTATCTAGTACCCACGACACAAGCGTTTGCTTAGTGTGGGGCTAGATGGTGCTGTGTGTAATGTCCCGAAATATTTATTGATTTAAATAAATGAATAGATTAGACACGCTGGAAATTATTACATTGTTTGGGTAGAAACATGAATGAGATCTCTACATTACTAATGTACGTAACGTGTATATGGTAGTAATTAATTAGCTAAGATTACTACCATATACATGTTTGTTCATATAATTTGCACAAATCCGAGTGATATACACATGCAATACACAAAATCTTCCTATTTTAGGACCAAACTTTAAATAAAATATAAAAAAGATACCTAATAACAGCAACTAGATGTCTATTGCAGAGCACTATCAGGCGTCGTATTTGCGATATGAAGGGACATGTGGCTGCGACCGTGATGGCCCTCGTCCGCTGCTCCCAGACCAATGACTCCATGAGACTTTGGATGCATTCCGGACCTATTGGGGTAGTGAAATGCTATGTTAGGGATATGGATAAGCTATTTCAAGAACTGAAATCGTGAACCATTAATATAAGTTGAGTGAAGTAATTAATACTTAAATTCAAACTACATAATATATTTATGTAAGGCTTCTAATACCATCTCACAACTATACCTATGTCAAGTAAATATATATTTTTTTTTTTATAAACAGAAACAATTTATTTGTAACCAAAACTTTACACATCAATTAGAAATTACAATTGTTATATAATTGAAGATATAGGTAGCTCTTACATATTTACTTAATTATGAATTTTAATAAGATTAATATATTTTTATTGATGTATCAGGATTATGAACTAGGTACTTAGAATCTAATTCTATGAAGGAAACTAGGATAGTTAAACAATAATTATATGCATAAAACACATGCTAAATCTTCATTTACATAGAACTTATAAACAACATAAACACAATACTTAATATTGGGAAATAATGCAAACAATGTCTTAGTATTAACCTTGTCTATTATATTATATATTCTATGCAAAAAGATTAGATCTTGCTTAATATAGCATTGCATTTTATTCCCAACTGGTTTGAACATCTTATTTTAAGTAAATATGTAGGTGCATATGAAAATATGTTTTATTTTTCTATCTATTATGAAAATAAAAGGATCTAAAATCTAAATCTATTGTATTTAAAAAGAAGAATAATTATATAGTAGTGTACTTAGTCATTAAGTAAATAGAATATACACATACATAGCTATTTATTCTAAACTAGTATCCACTAGTTTAGATATTTTTAAGTTACTTTACCATAGAGTACATATGCCTACCTAGAATTCTGCTTCAGTTGTACCATGTGTGGTTTACATATATAGCAGTAACTTTTTAATATATGACCCAATTGAAGTAAAACAAACACCAAATGTTAAGTGAACTACTACTACTACCCATTACTGAAAACTTATTCCACAAAACAAAACACATACCTAATTATATAAAAGAAAAAATCTATACTCACCAGGATCTAATTTCCATTTTATATCATCTATAACCTGTGCAGAAGGTGGCGGTGCTACGAGCTTGTTCTGTATAGATATACGGAGCTCCTCCTCCGCAGATAGAGCTGTGCACGGGGGACAGGCACAGCCCGAGTGTGGACCACAGAGACCATCACAGCAGGTGCAGTTGAGAATCTGTATCAGTGGATAAATATTTATCTATTTTATTTACATGTGTTGAGTCTGTTTGTTTTTATTTATAATAAGTATGTATACAAAGGAAAAGTATATAAGTATTATATCCATTATCTAGTACCCACGACATAAGTGTTTGCTTAGAGTGGGGTTAGATGGTACTGTGTGCAATGTCCTGGAATATTTATATATTTATTTATTATGGCATACAAAACAGAATATGCCTTCAAATTAACTTATTATAAAATTTAAGCTGGTTTCGTTTCAGGACTAATTCCAAGGCATGTGTACACATCTTGATCTAAATGTAAAGTTAATAATAAAATTTGAAATAAGTAATAAGTTAATATTTATTTGTAATATTTTTTTTGACCACCAGGACAAATCACACTACAAAAAAATCATCAATACAAAATAGGGTTCTGCAATGTCTACCTTTGTTAAATCTTTAAAAAAAACTAATAACTAAACAAATATTTTTTTTAGGTAAGTAAGGTAGGTAGAGCATATAAATTTATAAGTCACATGACTTATATTGTCCAGTCATAATTAATAGGAGTACGAAGGAAGAACAAGGTAAAATCATTTTTTTTAAACAAAGATTTTTTAGGCTGCTTTGTTCATACTGACCCTAAGTCCACAGTAATATTTTCCACTGTCGCCAAGTTTTGCTGTGATCCCTGCAGCATTGACCAGGCCGTTAGAAGCATCGTGGTACAGTTCCCTGTCTTGCAAAAGCGTGTTGAAATGGGCAGAGAGACCTTCGGAACTTTGAAAAGCATCATGCCAGTCAGGATTCAACCATTTAGCGTCCAAATGTTGCTGCGGCCGGAATATGAAATCGTCCTGTTCCTCAGGGACAGACATTTTCGCAACCGGTGCGCCTTCGTCACTTTCATTTACACGTTTTGATATAACACTAACATGTTAATACATTTTATAAAAAACAAAGAAAATAACGGTACTACTCATAGCAAAAAATAGTAATTAAAAACATCGAAATTAATTTTTATCTCAAAAACAATTCGAACTCGAACACCCAATCACCCAACAAATCAATCGAAATCAATGGCCACTTGACAGTGTTGACAGTCGTGACAGCTGACCGCAGCATTTAACAGTAGTCAAAGTCATTGTTTTACACTGACAGCTGAATCGCATCTGATCTGATATGATATGATCTTGACTTGACGTAACGTGACGTGACGTGACGTATGATATGTATGTTGTGTTCATGCGTTGTTCATGTTTCGTGAGGTTGTGCTTAGTTTTTATCAAGAAAATCGAAGAATTTCGCGCAATAATTTACATTCACATGGTTCCCTAAATAGGCCCCAATGGATACAGATATTTTGATTGAAAACAAGGACTGTTTTTACGGTAAGTTACTGAATTTACAATAACAACATTATCCGGCTTAGATAGAAGTGTATAAAAATACGATGTATTTGTAAATGTTATCGACCTCTGCACGTGTCCTTGTGTACACTTTCATTTTCAATTAAATCGAGTAAAACAAATCG
This sequence comes from Macaria liturata, assembly GCA_964023185.1. Taxonomy (NCBI): domain Eukaryota; kingdom Metazoa; phylum Arthropoda; class Insecta; order Lepidoptera; family Geometridae; genus Macaria; species Macaria liturata. The sequence continues at coordinate 2,945,116 of OZ026807.1, read as the reverse complement.
AATAAGAAACTATTTAATGTACACCTAATACAACACATCATAGCTTCAATGTGTATTGTAGAAATATCAATGAACCATCTCTGTTTGCGCTTGGCTTAGCGTCTTTATTATTGTCTTTGTATGCTCAAGTGTACTGCAAACTGAAAGATATTTATATTAATGCTCAGTCATCATTTCATGAGTCAACAGTTATTTAAATGACACAAAAATATACATTAGTTCTCGTTGGATGTGTCGATGAATGCTATCATGATATCAATCCCCTACATTATATTCTAATTTGTATTTCTATTCTATTATTATATTATGTTAGTACACTTACCAAAATTTGCCTCTTGTCTAAGGGTTATAAATAGTTCTCTCTTCTCTCTCTGTCATAAACAGTTAAACAGAAAAGTTTAATACCTAAGTTTTCTATTCATAAAATTTAAATATTTATTTTATGATCTTTCTACATTAAAAAAAATATCTTCTTATAGGCGACGACTTCCTAGACCAGCTCCTCGGGAAGGACTGCCAATGGTCCTCATTGTTAGCAGCCGCAGATGCCTCTCCGAGTGAGATCCTTGCTGATGCAGCTCCTGTGCTGGTGCCACCGATATCACCCAACTTGAGTGTTGGCTCCTCTACCGGGAGCAGTGCTGGGGACTCTGCTAGCGATGATGATTCTAAGATGTATGTATGTAAACTACCACAGTATCTAGCAGAACTGTCCAATCTTAGTAAGAAAACAATAAAAAAATGTCTGAAGGAAACATCTGGGCAAGAACAGGCCCAAGTCAAGGATTTTTACAGATATATTCTGTCACAACCAAATATTTAAGAGAGGCCCTCCCTACTCGATTGAGATTGAAAGGACTACTCTACTAAAACATCTCTTATTACAAAAGATGATGCTGAACTATTTTGGGAGTTTACAACTCAAAGAGCTTTTGAACAAATATTTACTCGACATGAAAGTAGGCCACTCTTATAAAAAAGCTTTCAGAAGACTTGATGACCTCTTTTTATTCCTCTTCTTATTGAATGAGTGTGGCCAACTCTAGTGTCGAGAGTTTATGAAGTTTTTTGTAATTGAAGTTTGTTAAAAACTTATTTTATTTTACCACAAATGTTTGATAGAAATAAATGTTTATTAAAATTGTATACTTTACATAATAACAGTAACTTACCCATAGAAACTGTTTGCCTTAGCCGGAATTGGCTTGGAATGCATCATCATCATCATACGTTACAAATAAATAAATAAATTTATGCATTATGCAACACCTGTCATAATTGTCATGTCATTGTATTGCAGCAGTTCCAGTGGCATGTCAGCGCGGCAGTCCTCCCAGTCACCATTTGACTGGATGTCCAGCTTCCACGATGAACCCTCACACAACTTGAACTTGGAGGATGTGGAGCTGTTCCTGCAGAAGTCAGGTAGCTAGTTTAAAAGATTAATCTTAAAGAATGTTTTGTGACACCCAAAGGTTTACTTTTTAAAGAAATTCTGTTTGGGTGTTACAACACCACTGACCTCCATTACTACTAGTACGCTGGACTGGCTGTTCCATACAAAATGATAGCTCTTGTTTGTGCCGATTTGAAGCGCCTCCCTTGAGAGGAATGAGAACTAAATTTGACATTTATTCAAGGATTTTAATCCCTCTCATTATCACAGGATTTCTCTTTTTGTTTTGTGAACTAGATTTTATACGAATAGAAGCCTTATGTTTCTACAGTAAAAGTTCATTTTCTATAAATGTTAAATCGGGGATGAAATCGATCAAAAATGAGAGACATAGTAGGCAGGCTGGTGTCCTGTTTCAGCAGCTTTCCAGTTTAAAAAATAATCTGTGAGAAACGTCACTGTCTAGTCAACGTAGTCATATTTATCAATAAATAATATTATTTAATTTTATTTATTATAAATCTTACTCGACACAAAGAAATCTGAATTAATTTGTGAAACTAACACAAAATAGAATAAATAAATAACAAATTGATATTATATTATTTTCACACAAGCAACATTATGATGACATTATATTACGACAAAAGGTAACGGGAAAAAAATAAATTCATTTGTAACTAATTTAGATGTATTTTATTGTAAAAATAACAAAATGATAAGAAATAGTAGTGTATGCAGAATGCAGAAGTGAATGCAGAAGTGAATCTTATAGTGGCTGCAATATATCTTTCAACAGGTATGCTAAGATTACATTATTGGGACTAAGGTGACCTATATTTTTTCGGGGCGTCGCGACTTTACTAATGCTTAACTTTTTAAGGTTGACTTTTATTTAAAGTGAAATAGGTTTGTGGTTACGGTACACGTTCATATATGTATTCTAAAATCTTGTGATAAGCGTTACAAGATTATTAAGTTATTCAATTAATTAAAGGACACAACAAAATGTCTCTTTTATGTCGGTTACTATCATAAGTTACAAATTAAAGTGCCTTTTGTAAGTAAGTTTGTTGGTGTTTATTACTTAACGCGTCAATAGAGCTAGGGATTATCATGATTGGCAAGATGCAGGTAAAAAAGGGCCCCAAAAGAGACTACTCCAGATTTGGTAGGAAGATGAATTGAAATATCCTAATTATATAATGTATTATCACCATAGTTCGAAAAAGACAACAGCCTGTCATACATTCGCCTCGTTCTGCTCGTAATTGGACCAGCAGTGCTCATTCCTTATTATTATATATTAATTCCATGCATGTATTACATGCATGACATGACATTAGAACGTATTTGACATGACATTGACAAGTTTTGATAAACATAAACAACACAATAGTGTTGTCGATATTCCATATCGACAATATTTGTCGATGTTTTTTCTGGCATAAATTGTATCAATGAACGGTTTGTTTTTAAATTATAGGTTAAAAGACTCTTCACTAAAACTGTGGCTTAACACTTAAGGACTCGCTACTGGGTCCAGTGGACCCAGTCCCTTGAATTTTGTTGAATTATTTCGAAATTACGAAGATTGTAATGTGGCCGTTCTTAATACCTTTCGACTATAGTTTAGGGCGGTAGATAACGATCTAAGCTGACAGTTAGTGCGCTACATGTTAGTGCTATGGGCCTAAAAAGTGCGTGTGGGTCTATTGGACCTGGTAGCGATTAAATACATACGTAACATATTTTTGCATACATTTTTACATATTATAAGATTTTTTATCGCTAATGTTCCACAGCATATCAAAACCCGTATCCGAAACATTATACCAGAATTAGAACCAACGGCACCATCAAACGTACCCCTACCAACAAGTGGACGAAAAGTACATTGCAATTTATGTAACTGGAAGAAAGATAGGAAAACAAAGGTTTTTTGAGTAATATATTCAAATTAATTTTTTTTTATTAACTAATGAAATAATAAAGACATGGTATTTACGTTCTTTTTTTACATACTAAGTACATACATGTGCTTTTCTAGCGGACCCCGAACTAGGCAATGCCTGTATCTCGGAGGCCTAGGGAAGAATTACATATTTGAGGTAAACATTTGATCTTTCTATGACAATGATTTTAAATGATTAAAGGCTTAATTGCATTAAATAATATACAATACAAAAACCAATTCAACATAAGTTAAGATATTGAATCAGGCGTTACTTTGCGGAAATCCATTGTAACTGAAACTCTGGAGAAATATGATTAAAATATGTGGTGAGTCGCAGCGGAAAATCACTACATATTTCTCCAGAGTTTCAGTTGCAAATAGTGCTTGTTACAAAATAGTAATGTACAAACTGAAGCTGCTTCAAGAAAATAAAAAGATAATGTGATAATGTATTACACGTATTACATATGAAAGGAATGCAAGGATTTTTGCGGGTTTATAAAGATTACGTATGAATGTTTGGTATCTCCAATGAGTAGTCTAGGGTATTTATGTGTTTGTGTGTATATATGTGTGTGTGGGAATGTTGTGTGCATATTGTGTAAAATGTTTGAGTAATTTTGATCTAACTACGCTTAAGAACGAACACCAGTTAGCTAGAATAGAAGGTCTACTTCTGTATTCAGCCTAAAATCTAGGTTGTACACTCTCACCAGTTTTTCAGTATCATCATAAGATTTGATTAAAAGACAGTGAATACTTCTAACTCCCCAGGTGGTTTATAGGGGAACCTAATCTACGCTTTCTTACTAACTACTTAACAATTTTTCTTACAACCTACTTGTTTAAATTACTGACTATTTACATTTTCCTTTAAATTTCTAACTAACATTGTTTTGGACACTTTCTAATATGTATAAACTAAATTATAAAGAAAACGTTAATAAAATCGCGGAAAGGATGTAAAAAACACGATGGCAATTTGCTTTTTGAGAAATAAATGCCAAATTTAGTTTTCAGTACACTCAAGGGAGGCCCTTCAAATCAGCACAAAATAGTTTTTATTTTATATGGCCAGTCCGGCGTACTAGTAGTAATATAGGTCAGTGGTTAAAAAGGATAGACATCTACAGGTATCTCTATCGCCTATGCGAAAATTAGATTTTTGTCGATATCATTTGTTACATTGTCCCGTCCCTACTATTAGTTCCGTGGAACTTTACTGGCGTTGTCGGCGCCAAGATGGCGAAAATCAAATAGGCACAAAACGATGCGGCGACCAGCCAATCCAGCGTACTTGTACTGATGGAGATCAATGTACAACACCCAAAAGTTTTCTTTTTAAAATAAATTATGTTAGGTTTGTAACACCCGAAAGTTTTCTTTTTAAAAGAAATGATGTTTGGTTTTTTCACACCCAAAAGTTTTTATTTTTCAAGAAATAATTTTTATTTTGAGATAACCTCGAATTTTTCTATTATTCATATTAGGCCCAGTACTTTTTGAAGAAATTGGATTATGTAATATTTATATGTTTTTTAATTAATAAAGCTTAATTAGCCCTTACTTATGGTCTAACTAAAAAATGGCATTTATTTTAACAGACCTTAAGTCCATATCTTAACCAGTAAGTACACACTTATTTCGAAGAAAAAAAAACAGAAAATACTTAATTTGAAATTAATAAAATAAAAACTCTCAACACCAAAGTAGGCCACTCTCATACTAACATACATATCTTTATTTTTCAGCTCCATATGATATACCCCAGCAAAAGGTCAATCAAAGGAAAGGACCTGTGATGTCCATTGAAAATGGTGTCATAAAGGTAAACATTTTTAACCAACTTCAAAAAAAGGAGGTTATCAAGTCTTCTGAAAGTTTTTTTTTGTTATACCTACTTTATTCTAGTTTACTATCAGTATCAGTATAATATATATTTTTATACAAGGTAGGGTCAAGCTTGACTAGATTGGATGTCACAACTCGCATGATGTTAAGCGCCGTCTCAGTCTATAATCTAGCATCATCAATTTTATTATCAGGTCAAAGAAGCGTCCGTAGTTCAGCTGGTGAATGTATTCTCGTGTCAGTCAATGTGGTCAATCCATGGATGAGTGAACTAAAACTGACTTTTTATTTAGACACTTCCATGGGTAAACTCACAATACCACAGTTAGCTACTCAGATACAAATAGAAGAAGATGAACACTACTAAAATTTAATCTATTTCTCAATTTTGAATATTCATTTGCTAAGTATGATTCCATTAAAATTGTTTCAGGGTATAAAAGTAGTCACACCAAAATGTGATAACAAGTCTACAAATCTGTCACAAATACACAAAGGTAACTTTTAATTTTTCTGATATAATATGGAATGTATGTTATTCCATGAAATCAAATTTGACATCTAGAGGCATAATATATTATTTGAGTCATGCTCTTCTATTTGGTTTCTTCGTTGCGAAATGCGATTTTTTAAGATAAAATTAGTTTAATTAATACTTATTCCTTATGGCATATAAGGTAATCATTTTTCCTTGTCTGTTCATGTCATATATTTTACTAGTGGGTGCTCGCGGCTTCGCTCGCATTAAGAAGTAAAACTTGCATCCCCTATTTCACCTCTTTAAAAGTGTCATTACAAAAAATCCTTTCTTAGCAGATGCCTACGTCATAACATCTACCTTCATTCCAAATTTCAGCCCAATCCGTCCAGTAGTTTGGGCTGTGCGTTGATAGATCGCTATATCAGTCAGTCAGCCACCTTTGAGTTTTATATATATAGATTTCCCTAATGATTTTGTTTTCAGGTTCCGGCCTCACACAAAACTCGTACTTTAATGTAGTCAATGAACAGTCTGTGCCAAACGCTACCAGCATTGATAAGCATGCACCTAACGTTAATAATAATAATATTAAACTGGTCATTGAGCCAAAGAAGGTAAGATTTACATCATATACTTACTAGATATTTATGGCTATAAATATACACAATACTAGCAGTGGCCCACGGTGTTATTCGCGTTAATCCAGAATAAAAAGGAACCTATTCCCCCCTGTGCAAGGTCTAATCATCATATCAAATTTTATTCGAAGCAGTTCAATGTGAGAAGGTGGAATAAACACACAAACACACACAAAAACTTTCGCCCTTATAATACCACTGCTCTTTTACACATAAAATTACAAAAAAATAATCTTTAAACAAGTATTATTACTTATGAAGTATTTTATTTGTATTTTATTATTGTAAACCCATAATTTTGAAAGTCAATGTGTGTTTAGATGCATGTATATATGTAACTTCTTCACACTTAAACTTCCACGTTATTATAATATTAATGTGCTAAACTTATTTTTTTAATATTCCAGGTGCCAAGTATACTAAAGAGGCCTACGCATAGTCGCACTCCCCCGAGTGTAGTGATTCAGGCAGATAGTACGAACAGTGGTCAGATAGCCATAGTACCTGTCAGGGTTGCGGCTGGCGGCAATGATACCAATGTACCTGATAAGGTAAGACTTTCCTACTCGAGTCGTATATCTCATTACTGAGAGTCGTGACTCCCCCACACAATTTGATCATTGTGGTAGTTTCTCAGGACAGTTACAATCATAGTCGATTTTAACCGACTTCCAAATTAGATGTTATCATTTAAATACGTGTACTTATGATATGAACCTGTATAATAAGTTTTTTTTATCTATCTCCATACTTTATTCACATGTAGACTATAATATATGTCAGCTGGTAGACAGTGAACGAATTTACGTTTTCACAAATTTTAAAAGTTGTATTTTGTAGCCTCAACCTACTATTTACAATACATATATTTCTTTCAGATATCATCCACAAGAAGCAGTACAGAGCTGAATACAAACTCCATGCTGAGCCTGTCACCACCGCTATCACAAAATGGCGGCAGTCCTCACTCAGAAGTGGAGTTCACTCCGCTAGAACTGGCCAGCTATAGTGACGCAGAATTAAGAGCTCTGAAGAAGAAACAGAGGATGATTAAAAATCGGTAAAATTTTGTTTTAATAACCGGCTTGCACTTACGTCAATAATTATGTCGAAAATGAGCTCGACAAGTTTCGGAAAACTGAGGTTTCCATCATCAGGAGGACGAGGCGGCCGCGCGGGACGCGCGTGCCGACAAGTAAATTTAATCATGTCTTATGGGAACTATAATACAGCAATCGGTAAAATATACTTACCTAAAAGATTCCAACTTTTATGTTCTTGTATTTTCTTACTAATGGCGCCCCCAATTATATGCATTTCCCTCGCTCTTTGAGTCGTATTTCCTCATGACTGAGGGTCTTGACTCCCCCGCAGAATGAAATCGTTAGGGGAGTTCTCTTGGGCAGACATCGTGGTGGGCGAATATGTTTTCCTCCACCGATAGGCGTAGTGCAAATGCACACATTACTTGAAAAACAAGTCATTGGTGTAGCGCCGGATTCGATCCCAGGGTGCGTCAGGATGGAAAGCAGACGCTGAAACCGCCGAGTCACACTCGCTACCTAAACTACGGGTGTTTATATAGTTGCGTCAATTTAATTTCTTGCCCTATTCTATCACTTACTAGCTGACCCGGCGAACACTGTTCCGCCTTAGAGGTAATAAATAAGCAGATTTTTAATTAAATCCCGTTTTTTTAAAGTACCTATCCTATGTCCGTCTCCTGGTTCTAAGCTACCTCCCCACCAATTTTCAGCTAAATCTGTTTAGCTTATCTTCAGTTATAAATGGTGTAACTAACACCAATTTCTTTTATATATATAGATTTTCTTTCCAGTGAATCAGCATGTCAGTCCCGCCAGAAGAAGAAAGAGTACGTATCAGCGCTAGAACAGAGATTACTGGAAGCACAGCAAGAGATCGCGCGACTGAGACTTGAGAACAAAATGTTAAGAGACCGACTCGACAACGGTGGCAGGGGACGGAAGGTAAATTCAGATCATTTCCACTAGATCTTAATGTTTCAGTATCAAAATACATCACTATCTTATAAATCAGTCCTATATTTATAAATCAGACAATCAAGCAATTTTTTTAGTACTTAGCTAGTTTCATTTTATGTTATTTGCAATATAAACCGAATGTCTTAGCCATGATTCACTCACAATTTGAAGTTTTCCAGTCATTTTTTTCTTCTATATATTAAAAGAACTTAAATTCTATGTGGCTCAGTAAATTCCATCAATTCTACGACACTACTTGACGAAGCCTCTTTACAGCTGATAGTAAAACTTATCTAACTTTAAATACATATTTAAATTAATTAATTGCCCTCTAAAATATGTTATTACCAAAAATTTTAAATTTGTCATAAATAATCAATATAATATGTAAAGATTATGATTATAAAAATATTGACGAAGTGAATGTAACGTGACGTGAAATTATTTCATATCATTTCATTTCATTTATTTCAATTACTATACGCCCGATGCTATTCAATTGAAACTCAAAATGCAAGAAATACACTATATTAAGGCTTTTCTAAAGGTTTTCTAAGTGCCTCCCCTTTTTATGTTGTAGTTAGAAGTAGTATGTTTAGTTATTTTTTCCCTTGTTTTTATATATTATTATTGTAAATAAAGATAATAAAAAAAGAAATACACATGACTAAGATTGATTAAAATAAAAAAGTATTAATTTTATTTAAAAAATACTGATATAATGAATGCAATTTCAGTTACCACGACTAGACACGTCACTCTTCATCCCCAAGAAGAACATAGCTGTGATATTCGCCATGGTGTTCATGGTTTCACTTAACTTCAATGTGTTGGGGTAAGTTATTGCTTATAGTCCAGTCGTTATACACGTAGAATATAGACTGATGTACTTTTTATGACTATTTCTGACGCTACCGTGTAAACGTGTTGTCGTATAACCACTAAGACAGGTATACAAAGGTCTAAGGTCCTAAAGGTTTATTCGTTTCCATCCAATGGTTGCCTGGAAGAGCTTGGTTTTAGCAATAAGGCCGCCACTGATGGCACTAATAAAAGTTTCTTTTTTCTTTGTAATTATTATCGTGTGTTGCAATAAAGAATTTTCTATTCTATTCTATGTCCAAGATTCTACAGTAAAACCAAAAATTCAAATCAAATTACTTTATTGTACACCGATAACAAAAGAACACAAGCATAAAGAAACTTAGAACATAGTATAGAGATAGAGGGCGGCGTTAACAATTAAAAAACACTTTTAGTTTACCTATTTTTTTTTTTTTTCTACACCAAAAATAATAGAGATACACATGGAACTGAAATTTGATTTTTGTAAATAAACTAAAAATATACGAAAATACTAAACGAGCTGTGCAAACCCCATTTATATCCACTGAAAAATAAAGAAGTTATGACCAATTGAAGATTTCATTCCATCTCTTTCTTTCAAAACAGAATTTTCTATGTATTTTGTTTAGCGTTCATGCCATGTGACGTCACATGGCATGTCGGTTCTCTCTGTCTAATCGTAAACTAAAAACGTGTATAACTGCGTTATTGTTAAAGCTAATTGAAAAATAATTTCACTATGCTGATTGTTTATTAAAAAGCTTTCATTGCAGTAATAAAAAAAAAAAGTTGTGCATATTCCCTATTACGTTTGTTGTCATAATTTGTATTGAAACAAATGTTTGTTATAATTACTTTTTGTAGTTAACACATAACCGCCATATTTTCTATACATTTTGGTCTGCGTTCATTATATGCGTTTGTTAATTATATGTTCTGAGATCTTGGTTTATAAAAGCATGATGGTTGTAACTTTTCCTTTAATTTCTTTATTTTCTGTTCCTTCCAGATGGAATTCCAAACCGTTCGTGGGTCCTGGGCCGACTGCACCGCACACAAATTCCAGACATTTACTGTGGGCTGAAGAAAACTCATTAGACATTCCAGGTTTGTTTATTATCAACATAATTTAAAAAAAAAACAGACATTTACTATGGGCTGAAGAAAACTCATTAGACATTCCAGGTTTGTTTATTATCAACATAATTACAAAAAAAAACATTAAAGAATGTAAATTGATTCCTTGAAGTCAATCATACTACTTTTTAAATTACAAAGCGCTAGCGGAAGTATTCGCATGCGATTACCAAAGTTAAGCGATTGCGCTTTGTTTTTCGATAGGTCACTAAAACGTGATAACCTATTTAGGCTTTTTACACATTAATTTATAGGTCTCGGTTGTTCGTCATAATACGGGAGTCGTTAAGCCATATTAGAGGCCCTTAGGGTGATTTGAAAACTCTCGAACGCCAGAGCTGGCCACTCTCATTCGAACTTACCCTGTAGAAACGAAAGTTTATTATTTTCTTATCGAATGAGAGTGTCAGCTCTAGTGTCGAATGTACTTCAACCCGACCTAAAGAACTCTACCATGGTTTAAAGACTATCGTCCAATGACAGACAGCTACATTCTAACCCTATCATCTGACCCACAGAAGCGCCCAAATAGAATGTCAAAAAATAGCATTCCAAAAATGTACGAAACTGAAAAACATTACTTTTCAATTTTAGATCCAGACCAACTACCAAACTCAACATACAGCGATTGCCGGAACGCAACCAAAGGAGACGTCTCTATCAACCAAACTGAAAGTATACGCATAGCTGGAGAGTTGAACCGGTGGATCGGAGGGGGTAAGACATTAAATTGGACGTACGATGCACCGAGGAGAAAACGGAACGTGTACTTGAATGAGAAAATCGATAGTGAGTCTTATTTCTATATTTTAGAGTTGAGAATCGTTTGGCTTCTTGTATGGTTGTTAGGTGGGTGGAACGACTTTGAATTGGATGTATCAAGCCTAGCATGCTTCTAGGAGAAAACGGAACGTGTACTTGAATGACAAAATTGATAGTGAGTCATAACTTGATACATATAAGGTTGATTATGGCTTTTCACATTGTATGACGCTTATGTAGGTTAAGTGGCAAGGTGAAAGACTTTGAATTGGATGTATGATGCTCCTAGACGAAAACGGAACGTTATTTATTTATTTATATACTTTTTCTATCTGTTACAGACGGCCTCCTAGAATCCTACAAACTGTTCAAACAACTAAGCCTCGAGCCGAACTTAATGGACTTTCTCTCCAAAAGCTCCCGCAACGTCCGCGACAAGTCTCGCCTCCGACGCTTGCGGCGAAAAGACCTCGATTTTCCGGAAAACATGTTGAATTACTACGAGAAACCTCTTTCTAGAAACAGTAGAAAGTCTTTGGATGACTTTGATCTGGAGTTTAGTGAGTGGAATGCGTTGTTGCAAGCGTTGCAGAGGAGGGATGATACGTTCTATGTGGTCGGTGTGGGGCAGGGCAAGCATCTGTTGCTGCCGGCTGTCAGCCACAACGTGACGCGGCCGCCCAAGATGGCGCTCATATTGCCCGCTGCTACGGGGAACGGTGAGTTATTTTTTCCTTCTTTGACCATATTTTTGTATTGTGTCAGTACTTAAGTTAAAAATGGTGAGTTAAAATTAATGTTTTTTTACTAACCGACTTCAAAAAAAGAAGGTTCAAAAAGTCATCTGAAAGTATTTTTTTAGGTTTTTTTTCTTTATTAACTAAATAGAGAGCTGCATATATCTATTATTCGGCCCATGGTAACCGATCACAGTAAATAGGCTAACTAAATAGAGAATCCACCTTTTTTGGCGCATTGAATGTAGCAGTACCTACGCTTTTCCTTTGGTTTTGTTTTTATGTATTGTGTTCTATTTCGTGTGTCAAAAAATAAATGCTTTGTCCTATTTATAAGTTTTAGTGTTTTTTTTCTGTTTGGATATGCAATGCCTGAAGTAAAGAAGTTTAATATTTAGGTAAATCTGCAAAAAAAATCCATCTTAATCGGTTTATCTCTTTAGACGTGTAAAACATCCCGTTTAATGTGGTGCTGCGAGATTTAAACAAATGACACATATACTTGTAAATATATATATTTTTTACATTTTAATTACAATATCAATGTTTGTTTGTACTCAATAAATTCTATTTCTCGTTTCAGAGTCCTTATCCAACGACCACGTGACACTCATGCAGATAGAATGCTCTGTCGTCAACACAACTCTAGTGAAGCTCAAATCAGACGCGCTGGCCGAACGACTGCGCACCAACACCGACCAATCACAACCCACCAAACCGCACCTATACCAAACTAAACCAATAGGAAACGTGACTAAAACTAGAGTATATGATAACCCTAAACCCAAATATAATATTAGCAAAAGAAAAGAAAGAGAATCAGATAAAACTTTGAACAGAAATTTAAATCAAAACGTTACAACGACAAATGAATTTAAAAATATCGATTCGAAAAATGTAGAGGCGAATGATAGCTTTGCTAATTATTTGTTTTCGAAATATGATGGTATGAAAAATGACACGGTAAATGGGCCTGCCAATAAAAGTAAGAAAACTCCTTAGTTAAGTATGTATATGTATTTTTTTTTAGAAATTGGGTTTTTAATTGTTTACGGTGCCAGTTTACAAGGGTCTTGGCAATTCATTGTTTAATTCATGTCATGATGTGAAATGTAATCCAATTCACCTAACATCACAAATAATGAGAAATTAAGATTTCAATTTTTTTCACTACACATAAATTTAAAAAAAATTTTGGTTGTTGGTCTAGTACGGCAGTCGTTAAGCATGCCAGAGGCCCTTAGGGCGGCTTGATAAACTCTCGACACCAGAGTTGGCCACTCTCATTCGATAAGAAGAAGACTACAGTTTAAATATTTTTTCAAAATACTGGATACAGTTGTATTTACGGTCAAGTGCAAACCCATTCCTTGTAAAAAAAATATCTTTGACAAATACATATTAAAGAAAGGGTTGTAAATTATTATTTCTATTATATTGTAAAGTGCAATGTGTATATAATATAGATAGATCTCACTATATTACCTCTTTATATGTTCATCGTTTTAATTCTTATATCACTATGCATACATTATGTACCTAATAAAAATTTACTTAAACCACCCTATGTATTTAATATTTGCCTAATGGCTGTGTTATGTTATAAAATTTGTTGTATTCAATGTATATTTGAATTATAATTGTAAGCTTATTTTTATTGTCTGGGTTATAAAAAATGCTTGGTCTTATTTCATATTGATAAAGTTTTTAAGAAATTTCAATAAATTAGTTGTTTAAATTAAAATAATGAGTTTACGGCCAGTCTATTAAAAAACAAAAGAGATTCCGTTTTGGCCAAATAGCAATACTACTACGATATAATTTAATTTCTTAAATACTAATGTATAAAGCTGTTATTTTTTTTGTTTAAACTTTTATTTAAGTGAGGTTTTTGTTTTCCTATAACACTCTTTTTATACATTATATGTTCACATGTTTGGGTAACTATGTAGTTATATATTTATAGCTATGTAAATACTATTTTTATTACCTGATAAGTAGGCTATAATTACATTCTCAAATAATACAACATTTAAAATATACTTGGTTATTTTATTTGTATTCCAGTTTATAAGACATTTTTATTAATTTTTTTATTTAAATAATAGCGGGGTATGTCGGGCTCGGAGCTAATGGGACTGAAATATTCCGAACTGTCCCCCTGTTAGCGATAAGGGGACAGTTCGAACTTTATTCACCTCCTTAATGTTTTATCTGTCCCCCTGTCTGTCTGTGTGTACCGGCATTAGGGGGACAGATAAGACATTTTGATTACTGTTTGTCCGCATTAGAATTAAATGTAGATAAAGGTGATGCAACCTTTTATAAAATAAAATACAAAATGGTTTCGGTTTACAATCACCTTTATTTACATAAAATTTAAATATTTCTTTTATTACTCTAATAATTACTGCTCTGTTAGCTTAGTTGGTAGTGACTCTGCCTTCTAATCTAGGGGTTGCGGGTTCGATTCCCGCATGAGACAAGTAATTATGAATACTAAAATTTGTAATTACTTGTGTCGAGTCTGGCCGTTTCTATGTATAATAAGTATGTATTTACAAAAAAAAAAAGTATATAAGTATTATATCCGTTATCTAGTACCCACGACACAAGCGTTAGCTTAGTGTGGGGCTAGATGGCGTTGTGTGCAATGTCCCGGAATATTTTTTTATTTTTTTATTATTTATTTAATTATCAGTATCATAAATCACGGAAGGTACTTAGTACACAATCAGTCTTATTACGATACAAATATCCATACTTAAACTTACTAACATCACGAATATTTATCTACCAATCAACATAAAACCGTGCTATAAATCACAATTGATATTGTACATATTACAATCAGTCTTTTGATTTGATTTGCTAACCTAGAACTACCACCTACTACAAAATGACAACTTGACTATTAAACACAACTACCTAATAATCTCAAAACTTAATAATCCTAATCCTAATCAATAGTCTAACGAACAATAATACATTTCTAAAATTTGTATGTAAAAAGCAACTCATATTAATATCTATCTCAGTTTCTCTAATAAATGACCAACAGTGATTGCACCAGCTACAAACTGCATTTGACATGTATGTATATTTTAATATTAAAACTTTCGTGAGACATTTTATCAATATATTAACTAAACGGTTTTCACATGGATGGATGTCATAACATCCGAAACGCGTAAACAACTTACGCGATTTACACGTGAGTGAAAACCGTTTAGTTAATATATTGATGTATGTATATATTCGTCTTTCAGTTTTTTTTTTGTGTGACTATTTAGAATCTGACACAATTGGTTTTGAATCTGTTGTGATATGACTATAAAAATCTGCATCCTTTTGTAGAATAACCAACAGCATATTTATGTTGGGCTTCTTTTTGCCAACTGCGTTATTTAATGCATGGTGCCAGCCCTCTAGAAAATTCGTAGTGCGATGACGTTCATCAAAAACACACCATGATTTTCTGAAGTCAGCATTACGCGGTTTGATCCATTGTTTGATCATATACAGACGAAATTTCTTACTTTGTTCATCATTCGGACTTTCTGATGCAATGTAAGCCCATCCATTTAAAATTTCATTATCAGGTATCAGTGGGAGTATGGCACTCAATACCACTTGCCTTTTCAAAAGTTCTATTTAGTTAGCCCAAGAGCGGCTCTCTTCTTCCAGACAGCTTGGTTGTAGTGAAAGAAACAACCTTTAACTGTAACTTCTGGGAAAACCTTTTTTATTGCCTTCATTGCTGCAATTTCATAATCTGATTTATAAGTTTTAGGTTTCCAATCTGGAATTTGTGACTTGATCAAGTAAAATAAAATTTCATAGCTCTTTTGATCCCTATGACTCATTCATGCGTAAACTACGGGCACAATATCAGTAGTTTCATTTTTACTACCGAAATCTGCATGTATAGTATAAATCTGTTGAAATGGTTTTGGACAGCTTTTAAATGTTCCATCACTTAAAAAATCTTCTAGAGTGCTCATAAGGTGTCTCATGTCTCTGGCACTAAAAAGTATTATTCTATTACCTTGGTGACTGTAGTCTGCTAATCGAAACGGTATAAATTTGGGAGGTACCTACTGTCACTTCATTAAGATCATCGAAAAATATTTATTGCATCTGTACTGCATCATTCCGTTTTTTATATAGTGTACCCTGGCGTACAGAGGTACAACGGCAAGATTTAAACATCGGATGCAGAGGCCGTGTAATCACCCGATGACTTTTCTTTACTCTATAGGGCCTCTTGGCGTTCTTGATTTTTCTTTAACCGTTCGGCTATCCTTTGTCTAAGCATTTCTCGTCTATCGCACAGTTCACTACTTGGCCAAACTTTCATCATCTTAAATAAACAGTGTCGTCTCTTAACAAAATCCAAATCAAAACCAGTTGCCTAGGTCTAGGGCTTACTCCCTTCATGAACATGACTCCAAATAGCTCCTTCAGCGAAGTAGCTCAGACCAGCGCGCGCAGTAGCGCACCAGGAGTGCGTGCAACAGCACACGGTGCCTTCAACATCATTACCGTTTTCTGAGGACAAAGGCAAAAATTATTCAAAAAACCCACTGTATGTAACAGTAACCAAGTACCGTTAATTTCTTAGTTTTTGATAATCAAACAAGACTACTCGTCCTTCTCAAACATCCAATCCACGAGCTGGCCAATGCTCACGGATTAAAAGTTCAAAATAGAATATGTTACAAACATGCAATAAACCTCGGTATGGGCCCCTACCGAGGGAAAACTACACCGGGGCAGGGGCCGTGTAATCACCCGGTGACTTTTCGTGAAGCGAAAAGATTTCGCACCAGGGGACAGAGTGCTTGATCCCCTGTGACTCCCCATATGATGGAACAGCAGCGCACCAGGAGTACGCGCAACAGCGCACGGGGAATGCGTGCAGCAGCACACGAAGAATGCGCGCAGCAGCGCACCAGGAGTGCGCGCAACAGCATACGAGGAGCGCGCGCAGCAGCATACGAGGAGCGCGCGCAGCAGCGCACCAGAAGTGCGCGCAGCAGCACACGAAGAGTGCGCGCAAGTGAACGAGAAGTGCGCGCAGCAGCGCACCAGGATTGCGCGGAGCAGGGCACCAGGAGTACGCGCAACAGCGCACGGGGAGTGCGCGCAGCAGCACACGAAGAGTGCGCGCAGTAGCGCACCAGGAGTGTGCGCAGCAGCGCACCAGGAGCGCGCGCAGCAGCGCACCAGGAGTGCGCGCAGCAGCGCACCAGGAGTGCGCGCAGTAGCGCACCAGGAGTGCGTGCAACAGCACACGATGCCTTCACCATCATTACCGTTTTCTGAGGACAAAGGCAAAAATTATTCAAAAAACCCACTGTATGTAACCGTAACCAAGTACCGTTAATTTGTTAGTTTTTGTTAATCAAACAAGACTACTCGTCCTTCTCAAACATCCAATCCACGAGCTGGCCAATGCTCACGGATTAAAAGTTCAAAATGGAATATGTTACAAACATGCAATAAACCTCGGTATGGGCCCCTACCGAGGGAAAACTACACACAACAAATCTAGGTCACGATCAGAATCTCATTAACAAAAACGAAATGAGGGTAGCGTCAACTCGGGACTCGAAATAAAAATGGACAGATCTTACTTTGGAAATATTATGTCTTTGTCCGTAGCAGGCTCACTGAACCGCTCGCATCTCCAACCCGACGCGCTGGGGGAAGTTCACGAGCTGATGTTGTCAGCACCGAGCAGGAAACATGGAACACCCTGCGGCGTCTGGTCTCGTACCCGAAGTCTGCGGGCTCGAATCCCGGGGTGTGGGCGGAGACGCGGCTTTCGATGACCCTGGAATTCATCATACACCAACGTTAGGAACCGCCGTAGATTTGGGAGATAGATTTATAAAATCCTCCCGCACCTACCTGATATATAACCCTTTTAATAACACCAGAAGTGCGCGCAATAGCGCACGAGGAGTGCGTGCAGCAGCACACGAGGAGTGTGCGCAGCAGCGCACCAGGAGTGCGCGCAGCAGCACACCAGGTGTGCGCGCAGCAGCGCACCAGGAGTGCGCGCAGCAGCGCACCAGGAGTGCGCGCAACAGCGCACGGGGAGTAAGCGCAACAGTGCACGAGGAGTGCGCGTAGCAGCGCACCAGGAGTGCGCGTAGCAGCATACGAGGAGCGCGCGCAGCAGCATACGAGGAGCGCGCGCAGCAGCGCACCAGGAGTGCGCGCAACAGCATACGAGGAGCGCGCGCAGCAGCATACGAGGAGCGCGCGCAGCAGCATACGAGGAGTGCGCGCAGCAGCATACGTGGAGCGCGCGCAGCAGCGCACCAGGAGTGCGCGCAGCAGCGCACCAGGAGTGCGCGCAGTAGCGCACCAGGCGGGCGCGCAGTAGCGCACCAGGCGGGCGCGCAACAGCACACGAGGAGTGCGCGTAAGCCCCTGGTCTTGGATCTAAACATTCAGTGCCTTCACCATCATTACCGTTTTCTGAGGACAAAGGCAAAAATTATTCAAAAAACCCACTGTATGTAACCGTAACCAAGTACCGTTAATTTGTAAGTTTTTGTTAATCAAACAAGACTATTCGTCCTTCTCAAACATCCAATCCACGAGCTGGCCAATGCTCACGGATTAAAAGTTAAAAATAGAATATGTTACAAACATGCAATAAACCTCGGTATGGGCCCCTACCGAGGGAAAACTACATACAACAAATATAGGTCACGAACAAAATCTCATTAACAAAAACGAAATGAGGGTAGCGTCAACTCGGGACTCAAAATAAAAATGGACAGATCTTACTTTGGAAATATTATGTCTTTGTCCGTAGCAGGCTCACTGAACCGCTCGGATCTCCAACCCGACGCGCTGGGGGAAGTTCACGAGCTGATGTTGTCAGCACCGAGCAGGAAACATGGAACACCCTGCGGCGTCTGGTCTCGTACCCGAAGTCTGCGGGCTCGAATCCCGGGGTGTGGGTGGAGACGCGGCTTTCGATGACCCTGGAATTCATCATACACCAACGTTAGGAACCGCCGTAGATTTGGGAGATAGATTTATAAAAACCTCCCGCACCTACCTGATATATAACCCTTTTAATAACACCAAGAGTGCGCGCAATTGCGCACGAGGAGTGCGTGCAGCAGCGCACCAGGAGTGTGCGCAGCAGCGCACCAGGAGTGCGCGCAGCAGCGCACCAGGAGTGCGCGCAGCAGCGCACCAGGAGTGCGCGCAGCAGCGCACCAGGAGTGCGCGCAGCAGCGCACCAGGAGTGCGCGCAGCAGCGCACCAGGAGTGCGCGCAACAGCGCACGAGGAGTGCGCGCAACAGTGCACGAGGAGTGCGCGTAGCAGCGCACCAGGAGTGCGCGCAGTGGCGCACCAGGAGTGCGCGCAGCGGCGCACCAGGAGTGCGCGCAGCAGCGCACCATGAGTGTGCGCAACAGCATACGAGGAGCGCGCGCAGCAGCATACGAGGAGCGCGCGCAGCAGCACACGAAGAGTGCGCGCAGCAGCGCACCTGGAGTGCGCGCAGTAGCGCACCAGGCGGGCGCGCAACAGCACACGAAGAGTGCGCGTAAGCCCCTGGTCTTGGATCTAAACATTCAGTGCCTTCACCATCATTACCGTTTTCTGAGGACAAAGGCAAACATTATTCAAAAAACCCACTGTATGTAACCGTAACCAAGTACCGTTAATTTGTTAGTTTTTGTTAATCAATAAAGACTACTCGTCCTTCTCAAACATCCAATCCACGAGCTGGCCAATGCTCACGGATTAAAAGTTCAAAATGGAATATGTTACAAACATGCAATAAACCTCGGTATGGGCCCCTACCGAGGGAAAACTAAACACAACAAATCTAGGTCACGATCAGAATCTCATTAACAAAAACGAAATGAGGGTAGCGTCAACTCGAGACTCTAAATAAAAATGGACAGATCTTACTTTGGAAATATGTCTTTGTCCGTAGCAGGCTCACTGAACCGCTCGGATCTCCAACCCGACGCGCTGGGGGAAGTTCACGAGCTGATGTCGTCAGCACCGAGCAGGAAACATGGAACACCCTGCGGCGTCTGGTCTCGTACCCGAAGTCTGCGGGCTCGAATCCCGGGGTGTGGGCGGAGACGCGGCTTTCGATGACCCTGGAATTCATCATACACCAACGTTAGGAACCGCCGTAGATTTGGAAGATAGATTTATAAAATCCTCCCGCACCTACCTGATATATAACCCTTTTAATAACACCAGGAGTGTGCGCAGCAGCGCACCAGGAGTGCGCGCAGCAGCGCACCAGGAGTGCGCGCAGCAGCGCACCAGGAGTGCGCGCAGCAGCGCACCAGGAGTGCGCGCAACAGCGCACGGGGAGTGCGCGCAACAGTGCACGAGGAGTGCGCGTAGCAGCGCACCAGGAGTGCGCGCAGTGGCGCACCAGGAGTGCGCGCAGCGGCGCACCAGGCGGGCGCGCAACAGCACACGAAGAGTGCGCGTAAGCCCCTGGTCTTGGATCTAAACATTCATTGCCTTCACCATCATTACCGTTTTCTGAGGACAAAAGCAAAAATTATTCAAAAAACCCACTGTATGTAACCGTTACCAAGTGCCGTTAATTTGTTAGTTTTTGATAATCAAACAAGACTACTCGTCCTTCTCAAACATCCAATCCACGAGCTGGCCAATGCTCACGGATTAAAAGTTCAAAATGGAATATGTTACAAACATGCAATAAACCTCGGTATGGGCCCCTACCGAGGGAAAACTAAACACAACAAATCTAGGTCACGATCAGAATCTCATGAACAAAAACGAAATGAGGGTAGCGTCAACTCGGGACTCGAAATAAAAATGGACAGATCTTACTTTGGAAATATGCCTTTGTCCGTAGCAGGCTCACTGAACCGCTCGGATCTCCAACCCGACGCGCTGGGGGAAGTTCACGAGCTGATGTCGTCAGCACCGAGCTGGAAACATGGAACACCCTGCGGCGTCTGGTCTCGTACCCAAAGTCTGCGGGCTCGAATCCCGGGGTGTGGGCGGAGACGCGGCTTTCGATGACCCTGGAATTCATCATACACCAACGTTAGGAACCGCCGTAGATTTGGAAGATAGATTTATAAAATCCTCCCGCACCTACCTGATATATAACCCTTTTAATAACAGTGCATGAGGAGTGCGCGCAGTGGCGCACCAGGAGTGCGCGCACGGGGAGTGCGCGCAAGAGTGCACGAGGAGTGCGCGTAGCAGCGCACCAGGACTGCGCGCAGCAGCGCACCAGGAGTGCGCGCAACAGTGCACGAGGAGCGCGCGTAGCAGCGCACCAGAAGTGCGCGCAGTGGCGCACCAGGAGTGCGCGCAGTGGCGCACCAGGAGTGCGCGCAGCGGCGCACCAGGCAGGCGCGCAACAGCTTACGAAGAGTGCGCGTAAGCCCCTGGTCTTGGATCTAAACATTCAGTGCCTTCACCATCATTACCGTTTTCTGAGGACAAAGGCAAAAATTATTCAAAAAACCCACTGTATGTAACCGTAACCAAGTACCGTTAATTTGTTAGTTTTTGTTAATCAAACAAGACTACTCGTCCTTCTCAAACATCCAATCCACGAGCTGGCCAATGCTCACGGATTAAAAGTTCAAAATGGAATATGTTACAAACATGCAATAAACCTCGGTATGGGCCCCTACCGAGGGAAAACTACACACAACAAATTCAGGTCACGATCAGAATCTCATTAACAAAAACGAAATGAGGGTAGCGTCGACTCGGGACTCGAAATAAAATGGACAGATCTTACTTTGGAAATATTATGTCTTTGTCCGTAGCAGGCTCACTGAACCGCTCGGATCTCCAACCCGACGCGCTGGGGGAAGTTCACGAGCTGATGTCGTCAGCACCGAGCAGGAAACATGGAACACCCTGCGGCGTCTGGTCTCGTACCCGAAGTCTGCGGGCTCGAATCCCGGGGTGTGGGCGGAGACGCGGCTTTCGATGACCCTGGAATTCATCACACACCAACGTTAGGAACCGCCGTAGATTTGGAAGATAGATTTATAAAATCCTACCGCACCTACCGGATATATAACCCTTTTAATAACACCAGGAGTGCGCGCAGCAGCGCACCAGGAGTGCGCGCAGCAGCGCACCAGGAGTGCGCGCAGCAGCGCACCAGGAGTGCGCGCAGCAGCGCACCAGGAGTGCGCGCAACAGCGCACGGGAAGTGCGCGCAACAGTGCACGAGGAGTGCGCGTAGCAGCACACCAGGAGTGCGCGCAGTGGCGCACCAGGAGTGCGCGCAGCGGCGCACCAGGACTGCGCGCAGCAGCGCACCAGGAGTGCGCGTAAGCCCCTGGTCTTGGATCTAAACATTCAGTGCCTTCACCATCATTACCGTTTTCTGAGGACAAAGGCAAAAATTATTCAAAAAACCCACTGTATGTAACCGTAACCAAGTACCGTTAAATTGTTAGTTTTTGTTAATCAAACAAGACTACTCGTCCTTCTCAAACATCCAATCCACGAGCTGGCCAATGCTCACGGATTAAAAGTTCAAAATGGAATATGTTACAAACATGCAATAAACCTCGGTATGGGCCCCTACCGAGGGAAAACTAAACACAACACATCTAGGTCACGATCAGAATCTCATTAACAAAAACGAAATGAGGGTAGCGTCAACTCGGGACTCGAAATAAAAATGGACAGATCTTACTTTGGAAATATGTCTTTGTCCGTAGCAGGCTCACTGAACCGCTCGGATCTCCAACCCGACGCGCTGGGGGAAGTTCACGAGCTGATGTCGTCAGCACCGAGCAGGAAACATGGAACACCCTGCGGCGTCTGGTCTCGTACCCGAAGTCTGCGGGCTCGAATCCCGGGGTGTGGGCGGAGACACGGCTTTCGATGACCCTGGAATTCATCATACACCAACGTTAGGAACCGCCGTAGATTTGGGAGATAGATTTATAAAATCCTCCCGCACCTACCTGATATATAACCCTTTTAATAACACCAGGAGTGTGCGCAGCAGCGCATCAGGAGTGCGCGCAGCAGCGCACCAGGAGTGCGCGCATCTGCGCACCAGGAGTGCGCGCAGCAGCGCACCAGGAGTGCGCGCAACAGCGCACGGGGAGAGCGCGCAACAGTGCACGAGGAGTGCGCGTAGCAGCGCACCAGGAGTGCGCGCAGTGGCGCACCAGGAGTGCGCGCAGCGGCGCACCAGGCGGGCGCGCAACAGCACACGAAGAGTGCGCGTAAGCCCCTGGTCTTGGATCTAAACATTCAGTGCCTTCACCATCATTACCGTTTTCTGAGGACAAAAGCAAAAATTATTCAAAAAACCCACTGTATGTAACCGTAACCAAGTGCCGTTAATTTGTTAGTTTTTGTTAATCAAACAAGACTTCTCGTCCTTCTCAAACATCCAATCCACGAGCTGGCCAATGCTCACGGATTAAAAGTTCAAAATGGAATATGTTACAAACATGCAATAAACCTCGGTATGGGCCCCTACCGAGGGAAAACTACACACAACAAATCCAGGTCACGATCAGAATCTCATTAACAAAAACGAAATGAGGGTAGCGTCGACTCGGGACTCGAAATAAAATGGACAGATCTTACTTTGGAAATATTATGTCTTTGTCCGTAGCAGGCTCACTGAACCGCTCGGATCTCCAACCCGACGCGCTGGGGGAAGTTCACGAGCTGATGTCGTCAGCACCGAGCAGGAAACATGGAACACCCTGCGGCGTCTGGTCTCGTACCCGAAGTCTGCGGGCTCGAATCCCGGGGTGTGGGCGGAGACGCGGCTTTCGATGACCCTGGAATTCATCACACACCAACGTTAGGAACCGCCGTAGATTTGGAAGATAGATTTATAAAATCCTACCGCACCTACCTGATATATAACCCTTTTAATAACACCAGGAGTGCGTGCAGCAGCACACGAGGAGTGCGCGCAGCAGCGCACCAGGAGTGCGCGCAGCAGCGCACCAGGAGTGCGCGCAGCAGCGCACCAGGAGTGCGCGCAGCAGCGCACCAGGAGTGCGCGCAGCAGCGCACCAGGAGTGCGCGCAAAAGCATACGAGGAGCGCGCGCAGCAGCATACGAGGAGCGCGCGCAACAGCACACGAAGAGTGCGCGCAACAGCACACGAAGAGTGCGCGTAAGCCCCTGGTCTTGGATCTAAACATTCAGTGTCCTCACCATCATTACCGTTTTCTGAGGACAAAGGCAAAAATTATTCAAAAAACCCACTGTATGTAACCGTAACCAAGTACCGTTAATTTGTAAGTTTTTGTTAATCAAACAAGACTACTCGTCCATCTCAAACATCCAATCCACGAGCTGGCCAATGCTCACGGATTAAAAGTTCAAAATGGAATATGTTACAAACATGCAATAAACCTCGGTATGGGCCCCTACCGAGGGAAAACTACACACAACAAATCTAGGTCACGATCAGAATCTCATTAACAAAAACGAAATGAGGGTAGCGTCAACTCGGGACTCGAAATAAAAATGGACAGATCTTACTTTGGAAATATGTCTTTGTCCGTAGCAGGCTCACTGAACCGCTCGGATCTCCAACCCGACGCGCTGGGGGAAGTTCACGAGCTGATGTCGTCAGCACCGAGCAGGAAACATGGAACACCCTGCGGCGTCTGGTCTCGTACCCGAAGTCTGCAAGCTCGAATCCCGGGGTGTGGGCGGAGACGCGGCTTTCGATGACCCTGGAATTCATCATACACCAACGTTAGGAACCGCCGTAGATTTGGGAGATAGATTTATAAAATCCTCCCGCACCTACCTGATATATAACCCTTTTAATAACACCAGGAGTGCGCGCAATAGCGCACGAGGAGTGCGTGCAGCAGCACACGAGGAGTGTGCGCAGCAGCGCACCAGGAGTGCGCGCAGCAGCGCACCAGGAGTGCGCGCAGCAGCGCACCAGGAGTGCGCGCAGCAGCGCACCAGGAGTGCGCGCAGCAGCGCACCAGGAGTGCGCGCAACAGCCAAAAAAACCCACTGTATGTAACCGTTACCAAGTACCGTTAATTTGTTAGTTTTTGTTAATCAAACAAGACTACTCGTCCATCTCAAACATCCAATCCACGAGCTGGCCAATGCTCACGGATTAAAAGTTCAAAATGGAATATGTTACAAACATGCAATAAACCTCGGTATGGGCCCCTACCGAGGGAAAACTACACACAACAAATCTAGGTCACATCAGAATCTCATTAACAAAAACGAAATGCGGGTAGCGTCAACTCGGGACTCGAAATAAAAATGGACAGATCTTACTTTGGAAATATGTCTTTGTCCGTAGCAGGCTCACTGAACCGCTCGGATCTCCAACCCGACACGCTGGGGGAAGTTCACGAGCTGATGTCGTCAGCACCGAGCAGGAAACATGGAACACCCTGCGGCGTCTGGTCTCGTACCCGAAGTCTGCGGGCTTGAATCCCGGGGTGTGGGCGGAGACGCGGCTTTCGATGACCCTGGAATTCATCATACACCAACGTTAGGAACCGCCGTAGATTTGGAAGATAGATTTATAAAATCCTCCCGCACCTACCTGATATATAACCCTTTTAATAACACCAGGAGTGCGCGCAGCAGCGCACCAGGAGTGCGCGCAGCAGCGCACCAGGAGTGCGCGCAACAGCGCACGGGGTGTGCGCGCAACAGTGCACGAGGAGTGCGCGTAGCAGCATACCAGGAGTGCGCGCAGTGGCGCACCAGGAGTGCGCGCAGCGGCGTACCAGGCGGGCGCGCAACAGCACACGAAGAGTGCGCGTAAGCCCCTGGTCTTGGATCTAAACATTCAGTGCCTTCACCATCATTACCGTTTTCTGAGGACAAAGGCAAAAATTATTCAAAAAACCCACTGTATGTAACCGTAACCAAGTACCGTTAATTTGTTAGTTTTTGTTAATCAAACAAGACTACCTACTCGTCCTTCTCAAACATCCAATCCACGAGCTGGCCAATGCTCACGGATTAAAAGTTCAAAATGGAATATGTTACAAACATGCAATAAACCTCGGTATGGGCCCCTACCGAGGGAAAACTACACACAACAAATCCAGGTCACGATCAGAATCTCAATAACAAAAACGAAATGAGGGTAGCGTCAACTCGGGACTCGAAATAAAATGGACAGATCTTACTTTGGAAATATTATGTCTTTGTCCGTAGCAGGCTCACTGAACCGCTCGGATCTCCAACCCGACGCGCTGGGGTAAGTTCACGAGCTGATGTCGTCAGCACCGAGCAGGAAACATGGAACACCCTGCGGCGTCTGGTCTCGTACCCAAAGTCTGCGGGCTCGAATCCCGGGGTGTGGGCGGAGACGCGGCTTTCGATGACCCTGGAATTCATCACACACCACCGTTAGGAACCGCCGTAGATTTCGAAGATAGATTTATAAAATCCTACCGCACCTACCTGATATATAACCCTATTAATAACACCAGGAGTGCGCGCAGCAGCGCACCAGGAGTGCGCGCAGCAGCGCACCAGGAGTGCGCGCAGCAGCGCACCAGGAGTGCGCGCAGCAGCGCACCAGGAGTGCGCGCAGCAGCGCACCAGGAGTGCGCGCAACAGCGCACGGGGTGTGCGCGCAACAGTGCACGAGGAGTGCGCGTAGCAGCGCACCAGGAGTGCGCGCAGTGGCGCACCAGGAGTGCGCGCAGCGGCGTACCAGGAGTGCGCGCAGCGGCGTACCAGGCGGGCGCGCAACAGCACACGAAGAGTGCGCGTAAGCCCCTGGTCTTGGATCTAAACATTCAGTGCCTTAACCATCATTACCGTTTTCTGAGGACAAAGGCAAAAATTATTCAAAAAACCCACTGTATGTAACCGTAACCAAGTACCGTTAATTTGTTAGTTTTTGTTAATCAAACAAGACTACTCGTCCTTCTCAAACATCCAATCCACGAGCTGGCCAATGCTCACGGATTAAAAGTTCAAAATGGAATATGTTACAAACATGCAATAAACCTCGGTATGGGCCCCTACCGAGGGAAAACTACACACAACAAATCCAGGTCACGATCAGAATCTCATTAACAAAAACGAAATGAGGGTAGCGTCAACTCGGGACTCGAAATAAAATGGACAGATCTTACTTTGGAAATATTATGTCTTTGTCCGTAGCAGGCTCACTGAACCGCTCGGATCTCCAACCCGACGCGCTGGGGGAAGTTCACGAGCTGATGTCGTCAGCACCGAGCAGGAAACATGGAACACCCTGCGGCGTCTGGTCTCGTACCCGAAGTCTGCGGGCTCGAATCCCGGGGTGTGGGCGGAGACGCGGCTTTCGATGACCCTGGAATTCATCACACAGCAACGTTAGGAACCGCCGTAGATTTGGAAGATAGATTTATAAAATCCTACCGCACCTACCTGATATATAACCCTTTTAATAACACCAGGAGTGCGTGCAGCAGCACACGAGAAGTGCGCGCAGCAGCGCACCAGGAGTGCGCGCAGCAGCGCACCAGGAGTGCGCGCAACAGCGCACGGGGAGTGCGCGCA
Source organism: Macaria liturata (assembly GCA_964023185.1). Classification (NCBI taxonomy): domain Eukaryota; kingdom Metazoa; phylum Arthropoda; class Insecta; order Lepidoptera; family Geometridae; genus Macaria; species Macaria liturata. The sequence continues at coordinate 2,917,763 of OZ026807.1, read as the reverse complement.
ACAGTGCACGAGGAGTGCGCGTAGAAGCGCACCAGGAGTGCGCGCAGCAGCGCACCAGGAGTGCGCGCAGCAGCGCACCAGGAGTGCGCGCAACAGTGCACGAGGAGTGCGCGTAGCAGCGCACCAGGAGTGCGCGCAGTGGCGCACCAGGAGTGCGCGCAGCGGCGTACCAGGCGGGCGCGCAACAGCACACGAAGAGTGCGCGTAAGCCCCTGGTCTTGGATCTAAACATTCAGTGCCTTCACCATCATTACCGTTTTCTGAGGACAAAGGCAAAAATTATTCAAAAAACCCACTGTATGTAACCGTAACCAAGTACCGTTAATTTGTTAGTTTTTGTAAATCAAACAAGACTACTCGTCCTTCTCAAACATCCAATCCACGAGCTGGCCAATGCTCACGGATTAAAAGTTCAAAATGGAATATGTTACAAACATGCAATAAACCTCGGTATGGGCCCCTACCGAGGGAAAACTACACACAACAAATCCAGGTCACGATCAGAATCTCAATAACAAAAACGAAATGAGGGTAGCGTCAACTCGGGACTCGAAATAAAATGGACAGATCTTACTTTGGAAATATTATGTCTTTGTCCGTAGCAGGCTCACTGAACCGCTCGGATCTCCAACCCGACGCGCTGGGGTAAGTTCACGAGCTGATGTCGTCAGCACCGAGCAGGAAACATGGAACACCCTGCGGCGTCTGGTCTCGTACCCAAAGTCTGCGGGCTCGAATCCCGGGGTGTGGGCGGAGACGCGGCTTTCGATGACCCTGGAATTCATCACACACCACCGTTAGGAACCGCCGTAGATTTGGAAGATAGATTTATAAAATCCTACCGCACCTACCTGATATATAACCCTATTAATAACACCAGGAGTGCGCGCAGCAGCGCACCAGGAGTGCGCGCAACAGCGCACGGGGTGTGCGCGCAACAGTGCACGAGGAGTGCGCGTAGCAGCGCACCAGGAGTGCGCGCAGTGGCGCACCAGGAGTGCGCGCAGCGGCGTACCAGGAGTGCGCGCAGCGGCGTACCAGGCGGGCGCGCAACAGCACACGAAGAGTGCGCGTAAGCCCCTGGTCTTGGATCTAAACATTCAGTGCCTTAACCATCATTACCGTTTTCTGAGGACAAAGGCAAAAATTATTCAAAAAACCCACTGTATGTAACCGTAACCAAGTACCGTTAATTTGTTAGTTTTTGTTAATCAAACAAGACTACTCGTCCTTCTCAAACATCCAATCCACGAGCTGGCCAATGCTCACGGATTAAAAGTTCAAAATGGAATATGTTACAAACATGCAATAAACCTCGGTATGGGCCCCTACCGAGGGAAAACTACACACAACAAATCCAGGTCACGATCAGAATCTCATTAACAAAAACGAAATGAGGGTAGCGTCAACTCGGGACTCGAAATAAAATGGACAGATCTTACTTTGGAAATATTATGTCTTTGTCCGTAGCAGGCTCACTGAACCGCTCGGATCTCCAACCCGACGCGCTGGGGGAAGTTCACGAGCTGATGTCGTCAGCACCGAGCAGGAAACATGGAACACCCTGCGGCGTCTGGTCTCGTACCCGAAGTCTGCGGGCTCGAATCCCGGGGTGTGGGCGGAGACACGGCTTTCGATGACCCTGGAATTCATCATACACCAACGTTAGGAACCGCCGTAGATTTGGAAGATAGATTTATTAAATCCTCCCGCACCTACCTGATATATAACCCTTTTAATAACACCAGGAGTGTGCGCAGCAGCGCACCAGGAGTGCGCGCAGCAGCGCACCAGGAGTGCGCGCAGCAGCGCACCAGGAGTGCGCGCATCTGCGCACCAGGAGTGCGCGCAGCAGCGCACCAGGAGTGCGCGCAACAGCGCACGGGGAGAGCGCGCAACAGTGCACGAGGAGTGCGCGTAGCAGCGCACCAGGAGTGCGCGTAGCAGCGCACCAGGAGTGCGCGCAGTGGCGCACCAGGAGTGCGCGCAGCGGCGCACCAGGCGGGCGCGCAACAGCACACGAAGAGTGCGCGTAAGCCCCTGGTCTTGGATCTAAACATTCAGTGCCTTCACCATCATTACCGTTTTCTGAGGACAAAAGCAAAAATTATTCAAAAAACCCACTGTATGTAACCGTAACCAAGTGCCGTTAATTTGTTAGTTTTTGTTAATCAAACAAGACTACTCGTCCTTCTCAAACATCCAATCCACGAGCTGGCCAATGCTCACGGATTAAAAGTTCAAAATGGAATATGTTACAAACATGCAATAAACCTCGGTATGGGCCCCTACCGAGGGAAAACTACACACATCAAATCCAGGTCACGATCAGAATCTCATTAACAAAAACGAAATGAGGGTAGCGTCAACTCGGGACTCGAAATAAAATGGACAGATCTTACTTTGGAAATATTATGTCTTTGTCCGTAGCAGGCTCACTGAACCGCTCGGATCTCCAACCCGACGCGCTGGGGGAAGTTCACGAGCTGATGTCGTCAGCACCGAGCAGGAAACATGGAACACCCTGCGGCGTCTGGTCTCGTACCCGAAGTCTGCGGGCTCGAATCCCGGGGTGTGGGCGGAGACGCGGCTTTCGATGACCCTGGAATTCATCACACACCAACGATAGGAACCGCCGTAGATTTGGAAGATAGATTTATAAAATCCTACCGCACCTACCTGATATATAACCCTTTTAATAACACCAGGAGTGCGTGCAGCAGCACACGAGGAGTGCGCGCAGCAGCGCACCAGGAGTGCGCGCAGCAGCGCACCAGGAGTGCGCGCAGCAGCGCACCAGGAGTGCGCGCAGCAGCGCACCAGGAGTGCGCGCAGCAGCGCACCAGGAGTGCGCGCAGCAGCGCACCAGGAGTGCGCGCAGCAGCGCACCAGGAGTGCGCGCAAAAGCATACGAGGAGCGCGCGCAGCAGCATACGAGGAGCGCGCGCAGCAGCACACGAAGAGTGCGCGCAGCAGCACACGAAGAGTGCGCGCAGCAGCACACGAAGAGTGCGCGCAGCAGCGCACCCGGAGTGCGCGCAGTAGCGCACCAGGCGGGCGCGCAACAGCACACGAAGAGTGCGCGTAAGCCCCTGGTCTTGGATCTAAACATTCAGTGCCTTCACCATCATTACCGTTTTCTGAGGACAAAGGCAAAAATTATTCAAAAAACCCACTGTATGTAACCGTAACCAAGTACCGTTAATTTGTTAGTTTTTGTTAATCAAACAAGACTACTCGTCCTTCTCAAACATCCAATCCACGAGCTGGCCAATGCTCACGGATTAAAAGTTTAAAATGGAATATGTTACAAACATGCAATAAACCTCGGTATGGGCCCCTACCGAGGGAAAACTAAACACAACAAATCTAGGTCACGATCAGAATCTCATTAACAAAAACGAAATGAGGGTAGCGTCAACTCGGGACTCGAAATAAAAATGGACAGATCTTACTTTGGAAATATGTCTTTGTCCGTAGCAGGCTCACTGAACCGCTCGGATCACCAACCCGACGCGCTGGGGGAAGTTCACGAGCTGATGTTGTCAGCACCGAGCAGGAAACATGGAACACCCTGCGGCGTCTGGTCTCGTACCCGAAGTCTGCGGGATCGAATCCCGGGGTGTGGGCGGAGACGCGGCTTTCTATGACCCTGGAATTCATCATACACCAACGTTAGGAACCGCCGTAGAATTGGAAGATAGATTTATAAAATCCTCCCGCACCTACCTGATATATAACCCTTTTAATAACACCAGGAGTGCGCGCAGCAGCGCACCAGGAGTGCGCGAAGCAGCGCACCAGGAGTGCGCGAAGCAGCGCACCAGGAGTGCGCGAAGCAGCGCACCAGGAGTGCGCGCAGCAGCGCACCAGGAGTGCTTGCATCTGCGCACCAGGAGTGCGCGCAGCAGCGCACCAGGAGTGCGCGCAACAGCGCACGGGGAGAGCGCGCAACAGTGCACGAGGAGTGCGCGTAGCAGCGCACCAGGAGTGCGCGTAGCAGCGCACCAGGAGTGCGCGCAGTGGCGCACCAGGAGTGCGCGAAGCGGCGCACCAGGCGGGCGCGCAACAGCACACGAAGAGTGCGCGTAAGCCCCTGGTCTTGGATCTAAACATTCAGTGCCTTCACCATCATTACCGTTTTCTGAGGACAAAAGCAAAAATTATTCAAAAAACCCACTGTATGTAACCGTAACCAAGTGCCGTTAATTTGTTAGTTTTTGTTAATCAAACAAGACTACTCGTCCTTCTCAAACATCCAATCCACGAGCTGGCCAATGCTCACGGATTAAAAGTTCAAAATGGAATATGTTACAAACATGCAATAAACCTCGGTATGGGCCCCTACCGAGGGAAAACTACACACATCAAATCCAGGTCACGATCAGAATCTCATTAACAAAAACGAAATGAGGGTAGCGTCGACTCGGGACTCGAAATAAAATGGACAGATCTTACTTTGGAAATATTATGTCTTTGTCCGTAGCAGGCTCACTGAACCGCTCGGATCTCCAACCCGACGCGCTGGGGGAAGTTCACGAGCTGATGTCGTCAGCACCGAGCAGGAAACATGGAACACCCTGCGGCGTCTGGTCTCGTACCCGAAGTCTGCGGGCTCGAATCCCGGGGTGTGGGCGGAGACGCGGCTTTCGATGACCCTGGAATTCATCACACACCAACGTTAGGAACCGCCGTAGATTTGGAAGATAGATTTATGAAATCCTACCGCACCTACCTGATATATAACCCTTTTAATAACACCAGGAGTGCGTGCAGCAGCACACGAGGAGTGCGCGCAGCAGCGCACCAGGAGTGCGCGCAGCAGCGCACCAGGAGTGCGCGCAGCAGCGCACCAGGAGTGCGCGCAGCAGCGCACCAGGAGTGCGCGCAGCAGCGCACCAGGAGTGCGCGCAGCAGCGCACCAGGAGTGCGCGCAGCAGCGCACCAGGAGTGCGCGCAAAAGCATACGAGGAGCGCGCGCAGCAGCATACGAGGAGCGCGCGCAGCAGCACACGAAGAGTGCGCGCAGCAGCACACGAAGAGTGCGCGCAGCAGCACACGAAGAGTGCGCGCAGCAGCGCACCCGGAGTGCGCGCAGTAGCGCACCAGGCGGGCGCGCAACAGCACACGAAGAGTGCGCGTAAGCCCCTGGTCTTGGATCTAAACATTCAGTGCCTTCACCATCATTACCGTTTTCTGAGGACAAAGGCAAAAATTATTCAAAAAAACCCACTGTATGTAACCGTAACCAAGTACCGTTAATTTGTTAGTTTTTGTTAATCAAACAAGACTACTCGTCCTTCTCAAACATCCAATCCACGAGCTGGCCAATGCTCACGGATTAAAAGTTCAAAATGGAATATGTTACAAACATGCAATAAACCTCGGTATGGGCCCCTACCGAGGGAAAACTAAACACAACAAATCTAGGTCACGATCAGAATCTCATTAACAAAAACGAAATGAGGGTAGCGTCAACTCGGGACTCGAAATAAAAATGGACAGATCTTACTTTGGAAATATGTCTTTGTCCGTAGCAGGCTCACTGAACCGCTCGGATCTCCAACCCGACGCGCTGGGGGAAGTTCACGAGCTGATGTTGTCAGCACCGAGCAGGAAACATGGAACACCCTGCGGCGTCTGGTCTCGTACCCGAAGTCTGCGGGCTCGAATCCCGGGGTGTGGGCGGAGACGCGGCTTTCGATGACCCTGGAATTCATCACACACCAACGTTAGGAACCGCCGTAGATTTGGGAGATAGATTTATAAAATCCTCCCGCACCTACCTGATATATAACCCTTTTAATAACACCAGGAGTGCGCGCAATAGCGCACGAGGAGTGCGTGCAGCAGCACACGAGGAGTGTGCGCAGCAGCGCACCAGGAGTGCGCGCAGCAGCGCACGAGTGCGTGCAGCAGCACACGAGGAGTGTGCGCAGCAGCGCACCAGGAGTGCGCGCAGCAGCGCACCAGGAGTGCGCGCAGCAGCACACCAGGAGTGCGCGCAGCAGCGCACCAGGAGTGCAAGCAGCGGCGCACCAGGAGTGCGCGCAACAGCATACGAGGAGCGCGCGCAGCAGCATACGAGGAGCGCGCGCAGCAGCACACGAAGAGTGCGCGCAGCAGCGCACCTGGAGTGCGCGCAGTAGCGCACCAGGCGGACGCGCAACAGCACACGAAGAGTGCGCGCAACAGCACACGAAGAGTGCGCGTAAGCCCCTGGTCTTGGATCTAAACATTCAGTGCCTTCACCATCATTACCGTTTTCTGAGGACAAAGGCAAAAATTATTCAAAAAACCCACTGTATGTAACCGTAACCAAGTACCGTTAATTTGTTAGTTTTTGTTAATCAAACAAGACTACTCGTCCATCTCAAACATCCAATCCACGAGCTGGCCAATGCTCACGGATTAAAAGTTCAAAATGGAATATGTTACAAACATGCAATAAACCTCGGTATGGGCCCCTACCGAGGGAAAACTACACACAACAAATCTAGGTCACGATCAGAATCTCATTAACAAAAACGAAATGAGGGTAGCGTCAACTCGGGACTCGAAATAAAAATGGACAGATCTTACTTTGGAAATATGTCTTTGTCCGTAGCAGGCTCACTGAACCGCTCGGATCTCCAACCCGACGCGCTGGGGGAAGTTCACGAGCTGATGTCGTCAGCACCGAGCAGGAAACATGGAACACCCTGCGGCGTCTGGTCTCGTACCCGAAGTCTGCAAGCTCGAATCCCGGGGTGTGGGTGGAGACGCGGCTTTCGATGACCCTGGAATTCATCATACACCAACGTTAGGAACCGCCGTAGATTTGGGAGATAGATTTATAAAATCCTCCCGCACCTACCTGATATATAACCCTTTTAATAACACCAGGAGTGCGCGCAATAGCGCACGAGGAGTGCGTGCAGCAGCACACGAGGAGTGTGCGCAGCAGCGCACCAGGAGTGCGCGCAGCAGCGCACCAGGAGTGCGCGCAGCAGCGCACCAGGAGTGCGCGCAGCAGCGCACCAGGAGTGCGCGCAGCAGCGCACCAGGAGTGCGCGCAGCAGCGCACCAGGAGTGCGCGTAACAGCCAAAAAAACCCACTGTATGTAACCGTTACCAAGTACCGTTAATTTGTTAGTTTTTGTTAATCAAACAAGACTACTCGTCCATCTCAAACATCCAATCCACGAGCTGGCCAATGCTCACGGATTAAAAGTTCAAAATGGAATATGTTACAAACATGCAATAAACCTCGGTATGGGCCCCTACCGAGGGAAAACTACACACAACAAATCTAGGTCACATCAGAATCTCATTAACAAAAACGAAATGAGGGTAGCGTCAACTCGGGACTGGAAATAAAAATGGACAGATCTTACTTTGGAAATATTATGTCTTTGTCCGTAGCAGGCTCACTGAACCGCTCGGATCTCCAACCCGACGCGCTGGGGGAAGTTCACGAGCTGATGTCGTCAGCACCGAGCAGGAAACATGGAACACCCTGCGGCGTCTGGTCTCGTACCCGAAGTCTGCGGGCTTGAATCCCGGGGTGTGGGCGGAGACGCGGCTTTCGATGACCCTGGAATTCATCATACACCAACGTTAGGAACCGCCGTAGATTTGGAAGATAGATTTATAAAATCCTCCCGCACCTACCTGATATATAACCCTTTTAATAACACCAGGAGTGCGCGCAGCAGCGCACCAGGAGTGCGCGCAGCAGCGCACCAGGAGTGCGCGCAACAGCGCACGGGGTGTGCGCGCAACAGTGCACGAGGAGTGCGCGTAGCAGCATACCAGGAGTGCGCGCAGTGGCGCACCAGGAGTGCGCGCAGCGGCGTACCAGGCGGGCGCGCAACAGCACACGAAGAGTGCGCGTAAGCCCCTGGTCTTGGATCTAAACATTCAGTGCCTTCACCATCATTACCGTTTTCTGAGGACAAAGGCAAAAATTATTCAAAAAACCCACTGTATGTAACCGTAACCAAGTACCGTTAATTTGTTAGTTTTTGTTAATCAAACAAGACTACTCGTCCATCTCAAACATCCAATCCACGAGCTGGCCAATGCTCACGGATTAAAAGTTCAAAATGGAATATGTTACTAACATGCAATAAACCTCGGTATGGGCCCCTACCGAGGGAAAACTACACACAACAAATCCAGGTCACGATCAGAATCTCATTAACAAAAACGAAATGAGGG